>OZ057399.1:95946568-96352157 GCA_964056695.1 Melieria picta
TCTTTTAGGTCGCAGTGCACATTCCCCGCCAATAATAATAATTATTAATGCAATTTTAAAGATTTTACGTTACAAAAGATACATTCAAATAATTTACATTAACGCTTTCAAGACCACAGCGACATTTTTGTTCCAAAGAGGACACTATTTTAATTTTGGGTTCTTTTTCGCTTAACTTATTCGTTATAAAACTTGTTTTAGAGAAAACTAAATGGACACCTTTTTAAAAGATTAAGGTTATGTAGGTGTTAAGTACAAACATAAAAAACCCTACACCTATTCCTCGAATTGTATATAGATAATATTAATTTTTGAGATCTTGTTTTTACTGTTATAATTTTGTTAAACTTTTTTATTTTAAACTTAATAATTCACAAAATACAATAGAAAAACATAAAAAAGGAACATTTTATTGCTTATAAATGAAGCGTTCAGCCGCTGCCGCTATTCCATCAAATAAAAAATTTTATTTCCGTTGGGTAAAATCTATGCCATATGGCATAGTAAGAAATAACAAAAATCGTACAGCCTTAGTGAACTATATTTGGGATCTAACTTTTTTACTCTTACTAAAGCAATAAATACCTACTAGATTACTTACATAAAGCTATGAAATAAATTGATTTTTGTAATAGAATACATAAAAGTACGAAGTGATCTTTTTTTTGTAAAATACGCAGCTCGATAGGAACGCGCATTTTCTGAACCTTTACAATTTACTTTGTACACTAATCAAAATATTTTTTTAATTATTTGGTATAAAAAAACTTTAGAGAAAAATACAAAAAATATAAAAATATAGTATCCACAAGTTTTTTGACCTAAATCAGGCACTGAAAAGAGACTATGCCATATGGCATAGAATAACCGAAAGGGTTAATATGCAAAAATATGCCTTCAAAGCGAAAAAAGCTTAGAATATGCTTACAAATATCCATTTTATTGCAAATATGCCAAAACATGCATTTAAAACGAAATATGCAAAAACATGTACTAACAATTGAATGACATTTTATAGAAAATTTTCTTATTCGGAAAGATATTTCGTCCATTTTGTTGAGAATATTCAAAAAAAAAATAATGCATTTGAATGGAAATCCGCTACTTAATAGACATGCTTTTAGATCATGCAAATCGCTGTATTGAGTCTAAAGGGGACTATTAACACTTTCGTGTCCGCTCTCTGTGCAGTTAAACTAAAACCTATTGCCGCTTTGTTTACGTATGCCGTTGCGTTGGGGCCGCTATTTTACAACAATTTACAATTTTTAATAACATAAAAATACGTGAATGGCTCCTACGTTTGTTAGGCATAAAACGTAAAAATACGTGAACGGCTCCTAGGTTTGTTAGGCACAAAACGTAAAAATACGTGATCGGACACGAAAGTGTTAAAAAAACAAATCAGTTTTGCCAAAAACATTTTTTGTTATTATTTTTTTAAATGTTTAAAGGTGAAAAGACCTCTTTAATGCCCCGCTAATGTTGGAACGTACATACCACGCACAGTGATTGCAAATGTTGAATAATTATAGGCTATGGAGGCGGTTATGACAGCCAAAATTCCCTCCTTGGCTACACCCTGGTCCGTGACGTTTGAGTACGTTTCAATGCAACAACATGCTCTGTTTGTGTACGGATACTTTGTACAAATTCGTACAAACAGCTGTTTGGGTACTTTTTCAGTATAAATTTGCCAGTCAGCCAGAGTAAGCACAAAAGTAAACAAACAGACATTTGTAAAAACTTGCAAGTTTAACTCTTGTTTACACCAGTGTGGATTTGTCACATTCACAATACACTGGGAAATGGGTGTAAATAGGAGGGTTAAAGAAAGAAACAGCTGGTATAAAAGTAACATTTGAGGTTTAAACCATGATACAAAAATAGAAGGTAGAGCCGATGCTTCTTCTCAGCCGCCATATTGCGCATCTGACACTAACCGTAGTGTTGTTAGAACATCCCTTGAACATTTTTTTAATACTGCAATATATTATCTGCTGTTGAATGTGCATTAACATTTTTAAACTTTCGCCCAAAATGTATTAGTCACAGTGAAATGTCTATTCCGTGTTTATTTTAAAAAAGATCTTAAAATTCCAAGAACCTTAAATATTTTTAATTTAATATTACATCGAAGTGGCATCACGGCTCAAGCTTTTGACAAATACGAAAAACTTCTATAAGCACGTTTAGTGTCAAAACAATTGACAGCGGTTCTACCTTCTATTATTGTATCATGGTTTGAACCTATAGGGAAACTTGAATTATTGATATTACTCACACCGAAATTGAATTGAAATGGCGGAACCTTTGGACAAAGCTTCCAAATAGTATACGAAGATTTTCATGCATATGATTTCACCTACTTGAATTAAACTAGGGAAATGCTCTTTATCAGCCAGGTGGTTTGGCAATTAAATTCATTTTGATGTTATTTGTGATGTATATTTTGTTCTTAGTTTTAAAGTACGAACACAGACTTTTATTTAATACGAAAATAAAATTTATTTGATTGAAAAAGACGTCTCATTTAGTTCCTTAAAATATATGCAATCCCGAAAACAATTCCCGGGATTGGAAAACTGACCCGGGATTGCAATCCCTAATACATACATATGCACAAAACAATGGCTAAGAGCTTGTGAATACAAAAAACGACTATCGCTAGTTTGTGTGCAAATATATTTATGACACAGTATCTTGAAACATTTATGTATATGTATATATACACAATTAGCGAACTTTGTAAAAAATGACACATCTTGAGAACACATTTAAAAGAAAGTGTTTTTTGACTTCCATTTGGAGAAATCGCACATACCCACAAATATTTACAGTTCACAAAAGATTTACACAGCGCCAAAATGAATCAAGTTTACACCAACATTGTAGTTTTGTATGTATGCTTTCAGATATATAGGCATATGCAAACCACAAAAATACAGTATCAAATTACCTTCAAGGCTTAAAATATTGCTACCGCGTACAAGGCCCACACACACAATACTCATCGACAAAACTGCTTTCGCAACGCAATCAAGAAATACCCTAAACAAGAAAACGCTGCGCGTATATCGCTGCTCGTGAAACACTAGAAGCGAACACATATTACGATCCGGGTTAATTCAAGCTTCAGTCTCTAAAGTTGTGAGCAGCTGATTTCCACTACCAAGCTTTTGGAAACGGTTGAAAATAATTCGCCGCAGCCAAGGCGAATTCAATACAGGTGACCTCGTTGAATCAGCTGTTTTTCAATATTGGAAAAGTCTAGATTGTCAAAATGGTTGTTTATGCTTGATTGGTTGTTTGTTAGCCTAGACTAGGGATGCCAGATATGCGTATTGCAAAACTGGGACACTTTGGTGAAATTATTGCAAAATACCTCTGTACCGCTCGGCAACAGAAAAAACATGTTAATGAAAACAAACCTTTAAATTATATTATAACATATATTTATGTATAGTATGCACATTTATTTCATAAAAATCACAAAATCATGAAATCATTTGAACGTACACATACAAAACAAAACAACTTAGTTAACTTAAAAAACTATATTTATCGTATTACACAAAAACAATATTTAAAGGGGATAAAAAAGCACACAATGAATGAAATGAAAAACGATTATTGCTAGCGAAAAGCTCACTTATCTGATGATGTAACTATTTCACAATTAAAAATTAGTCGAAAATTCTGAAATTTTATTTTTGCAAATTTGTTTACAATCAAATCTTTAAACCGGGTGGATTAAGGGAAACCCGGCACAAACAGTCTAAGACCGGGACATGTTCGAGAAAACCGGGACGTCTGGCAGCCCTAGCTTAGACAAGGTATATTAATAAGGTGATGGCACTACTGCAAACACAAACTCCCCATGTATTTTGTTAGTGCTTTTGGGCATGCTGATTGTCAAAATCAAATCAAAACCCACAGCGGCAGGCGGCCATTTTTACCATTTTGACAATTAGCATGCCCATTAGCAAAAAATCAAAAGAAAATCAGAAAAAAAAGTTTAACTCACTTAAATGCGCATTAACGCTGGCGTAAATGCACGCAATCAATGTGCATTTATACTGCATTTAGCTATTTCAATATGGCTATACTGTCGAAATTAATCGATAATTACCAATTCAAAGCTGTTCAGCTGTTTTAGCAAAATCAACTGTTTGCTCAAAGCGCCAAAGTGGAAAATAAAAATGGAAGAGCGTGAAACGGCGATCCCAGCTTTTGCACTGATGGTTTGGGCATTGTTAAGCAGTTTCAGCAAAAGTAATTGCAGCTTTTTTTCAATTGCATTTTGCTTTGTCACCAACAGCGCAGCCGCGAATAATGATTTCTGTCGTCTTTCCATTTGAACAAAATAAAACTCACATGCCAGCTGGCAAACAATCAGCTGTTTAGTAAATGCACAAGTTTGCCGTCTGTCAGGGTAAAATTCTAAGTTGCATTTGTGAGCACTTAATGCGCATTAACGCTGCCGTCTGTCCAAGCTATATGGCTATATATATGGTACAAGTCGCACAAACCCAACAACATAATACATGGGAATTTTGTTGTTGCCCTTACGCGGCCACCTTTATTAATTCGCCTTGCCCGCAGCGAATTAAAGTTATCGATTACTATTCATCGGTCCGGTGCAAGGTATATTTACAAGGTAGAGTCACCGAAACAGCAACAAAATTCACTTGTACAGTGTCATCCATTTAGTGGTTTCAAAACCGCCGGTCTGGCAAGGCTGTCAGCTGTTAAATATCTGTTATCTGAAGTGTCATTTATTTAATGAAAGGTTTGCCATTTACTAATATTGATCGTTTAACAACCGAAGAACTCCTAAAAATAGTTAAAACTTACTACAAAACTGGTGGTTCAAACATGTCCACTTTTCGAGCATTACGGGGTGATTAGGGTCGTCATAATCGACCTACTGTACAAAGAATTGGCAAGATTATAAAGAAATTTGAGGAAACTGGAAGCGTTACAGATGTGGTCAGGCTTGTGCATCATTGCCATGTGCGAACTGCCGAAAATATCGCTTCTGTTAGTGAAAGTGTGGCGGATAATTCGAATTTCTCGATTCCACGGCGTTCTCAGCAATTGGACCTATCTTACGGTTCATTATGGCGTATTTTGCATTCATTGTTCAACTCACGCTACAATTAAGGCCGGCTGACCATTCACAATGCCGTAGATATGCTGATTGGGTGCTAGAGCAACAGGCTTTCAATGCTGATTTTTCGAACAAAAATTTCTTCAGCGATGAAGCTCATTTCTCACTCAGTGGTTACGTCAACAAGCAAAATTGTCGCATATGGGACGAGCATTATGGGTCGAAGAACCCATAAGTGATTGCGGAAAAGCCATTGCATGTGGAAAAATGTGACTATTTGGTGCGCATTATGGTCTGGAGGTGTCATTGGGCCGTATTTCTTCGAAAATTACGCTGGAAGAACCATTACCGTCAAGTCAAAGCGCTATGGTCGTATAATAACCGACTTTGGCCTGCAATTGAAGTTTATGAACTGGTCGATATGTGGTTTCAATAAGACGGTGCCACGAGCCACACAATCGGACCGAATTTGGCTTTATTGCATGGGAAGTTTCCAGAACGCGTAATTTCACGTTTTGGCGACGTCAATTGGCCACCAAGATCATGCGACATGACGCCATTCAACTTTTTTGTGGGGGTACGTCAAAGACCGTGCCTACGCGGATAATCCCCTAACGTTGGAGCATTTGAAAACCAACATTCGTCAAGTTATCGCCGAGATACCGCCCGAAATGTGCGAAAAAGTGGTCGAAAACTACCTCAAAAGGTTCCACTTCTGCAACCAATCTAGAAGCGGTCATTTAAATGGTATTGTACTTCGTACGTAATGGCAAGGTCCAAACATTATCATAAAATAAAAGTTTCACCGAAATCGTATCTTTATGTCTGTTTTATTTAATTTTACTTTTAAAAGCGAAAAATGGATAACCCAGTGTTTTCATTCGATTCGTTGTCAAAAACCGACAGACAGTTCACTTGCCAACAGCATTGCCAGCATGTACATTTACATAATAATAATAGCCTAGACAGACGGCAGCGTTAATGCGTATTAAGAGCTCACAAATGCAAATTAAAATTTTACCCTGACAGACGGCAAACTTGTGCATTTACTAAACAGCTGATTGTTTGCCATCTGAATTGTGATTTTTATTTTCTTTAAATGGAAAGACAACAAAAATCGCTATTCGCCGCTACGCTGTTGGTGAAAAAGCAAAATGCAATTGAAAAAAAGCTGCAATTACTTTTGCTGAAACTGCTTAACAATGCCCGAACCATCAGTGCAATAGCTGGGAGAGAGATAAGAGCAAGACGGTTCATTATCTTCCATTTTTATTTTCCACTTTGGCACTTTGAGCATACAGCTGATCTTGTTGAACAGCTGAATTGGTAATTATCGATTAATTTCGACAGTATTGCCATATTGAAATAGCTAAATGCAGTATAAATGCACATTGATTTCGTGCATTTACGCCTTCGTTAATTCGCATTTGAGTGAGTTAATGCACGAGTTAAATTGCATTAAGGCTCTTAAAATGCATTAACGCTGCCGTCTGTCTAGGCTATAAAATATGTAGTAAAATGTTGATTATTGTGCACAAACAGGAGTTTCCAAATTCAAAAGGTGAAATTTCGCGTACCCATGAAGTGTCTATGAAAAAGAGGAGCCGGGTCGGGCGAGAAGTAAAATAAATATTGATAAAAGAATTGCTTACGATCAGCGATCATTAACCCTTTTAATTAGAAAATGTAGCCTCTTCGATTCCTGTGCGATCACGCAGCGTTTCAGCACCATCTATTTATATAAAAATGAATGTCTGTTTGTTTGCTGGTCACACGACTCTAAAAACAATTACAAAAATTAGACAGCCGATTGAGAAGAATCATTCATAGAATGTTCGTCAGGACTAAATCTCGGCAAACCACATAGTACAAATACGACCCGATAGGTGGGCGTGGCGCCTCCCATGCAAACTAAATTTTTAATAAGGAAAGCTTCGGAATTATAGGTCGGGCAACATTGAAATCTGGTACAGTGTCATGGCTTAGACGTATCGTTTCATTGGTAAAATTGTATGAGCGTTAGACAAGGGGCGTGGCACTTTCCAAGCTACCCAAATGTTTTGGATAACTTCGGAACTACAGGTCACACATCAATGACATTTGGCACAAATTTTCAATTTTATCGCGACCTTCGATAGGAGGAATAGTATTGCACAAGGGGGCCTAGCACCGCCCATCAACTAAAATTTTTAATGTGGAATATGTTCGGAATAACAAGTCGGATATTGAAAATTTATATACCGTCGTCCCATAGATGTGTCATTCTACTGGTAAAATTTTATGTTTGACCCAAACTATCCGCATAGTTTTAGAACAGTTAGTGGCACATCAATGAAACTTAATACGAACCTACCGTTTTGTCATATTTTTCGACAGAGGAAATAGGGCGGTTACTGAACAAGGGGGCGGGGCACCGCCCATACAACTCAAATATTTTATATGGAATAGCTTCGGAGTTGTAAGCCGCACAGCATTTAAATTTCGTGTACCGTCGTCTCTTAGATGTGTCATTCTACTGGTGAAATTTGATCGGCATTGGACAAGGGGCGTGGCACATTTTTTATGACCCAACATTTCTGCAGTACTGCAAGTCCAACGATGAAACTTGGTAGGAACTTACCAACTTAATAGCACAATTCGACTAGAAGAAAGTTGTGAGCATTGGACAAGGGGGCATGGTACCGCTTCCATTTTTATATACATAGATTGTTTGTCCTGACTGACTGATTGATTGATTTATGATCGTCCAGCCCAAACCGCTGAAGCTATAAACATGAAATTTGAACTGTAGAAGAATGAACCTCCGCTAAGACGGGATTTTTGGAAATTCGGGGTCTAAAGGGGGAAAACATGTGTTAAGGTGTTGTATGAAGAAACGTGATTTAATAAACATATTAATCTCAAACTTCCTGAAAATGCTAATAATAATCAAAAATAATTCGCCACGTATTTTATAATTTTTCGAAAATCAAAATTTAACTGGAGAAACAAATTTTTGTGAGCCTTTTGACTTCAAACTTGGTGAAAGTACCTACTTCAAATGTAAAATAACTTGATATGTGTTTTTCATTTTTCCGAATATTAAAATCGGACGGGGTCAGCGACGGGTTAAAAGTTTGTATATAGAGACTGATAAAACATGAATTAATGGGCCCATGGACTTCAAACTTGATGAAAGTACTCTTAGTGAAAAATAATTTGACACGTGTTTTTCACTTTTTTGGAAATCAAAATCTAACGGGTCAACAATGGGTTAACAGTTTGTATATAGAAACAAGATTAATTGGGCCTTTTGACTTCAAACTTAGTAAAAGTACTTCAATCGGGAAATAATTAAAACGTGCTTTTCATTTTTTTGAAAATCGAAATCTACCGTGGTAAACCAAGGGCTAAAAATTTGTTTAGAGTAAATGTGAAAACACATGATTTAATGGGTCTTTTGACTTCACAATTTGTTCAGATGTACTGTGCTGTATTGAGTGATCCGTCGATACCATCACGAATCCCAATCTTTCCTTCTCTTCTTGTGCTAATGTTCCCCCTATTTTCTGCTCCCCGGCTTCGGCCGTTCGTATCGTTTAACGTTTCTTGTTACACTTGTTACTTGTAATTCGTACGTCAGAGAATAAAGACTCACTAAACCCGAATGACCCCGCTTATTATTAATCCGCTCCGCCGCGAAACGAACACAATTTTTGAAAACACTCATAAACAAAGATAATTAGGCACATGTTGTTTTTTTAATCAAAAACTGACGGGGTCAACAATGGGTTAAGAATTTGTATCGGGGTAAACATGAGCGCGCGTGCAAAGCCGTGGGGCCCAGCTAGTTTGAATACAAATATCAATTTTGCTTTCGCACAAATAATTTCATGATGAAAAGATACAACATTCCGAATCAATATCAAGGTAATTTTGTTATTGTACAAAGTAAAATGCGAACGACCAGGTTTCTTGTAATAAATTATGGGAAATTTTCTGCGTTATAGTAATGTTGTGCATCTTCATAACTCTTAATACGTACTAAAAATATGTTTTCATTCATTTTGATTGGTAATACAAACTCACAACACGATAATTTAATCAAAAGATAATGAATGTGTTCAGAAGAAAATTTTCGTATTCAATATCAAATATATTTGATGCGACTGAATTGACTGAAGTAATTTAACTGAAATCATAACCATTACAAACATTTCTATATTCACCTGTCTTATAATAATTTTACCACTCTCACCACACAATGTGTAAATATTCCCCACGGTGCGCAAATAACCTCTGCAACCATCTATTATTTCCAAATCGTATTGTCACTTTCATGTAGCCACATTGCGCATCAGTCGCCGGAGCAGCAGATTGGCTCGCTAAGCCTAGGCGTATACGGAGACGCAGGCCGCACACGCAGCACAACTCAACGCAGTTTAGTTTTTTGTAAATAACGCAGTACCGTATAACGGCGTATACAGCGACATAGCCGCGTGCGGCGGAGAGACGTGCCTGCGCACAACTGCGTCGCGTTGTAGTTGAAATACAGTTTTCTACGCGCAGCCGACACATTAGCTTGCCAAAATTGAAGAACTAATTGAAAAAGTGCGTGAACAGCCGATATTACACCCATATTATATTATATTTCTATTCTATTTCAAAGTCTAATTCAGACAAATAACTCGTATTGCTGGGTTTATGGAATGAATACGGAACACGTGTGCTGGTTTTACGAGATTCGTATACGCAGTTCATATATTTTCTGCCTCACAAAGTTTAATTTTCGCTGCGCTGCCTTGTGCTGTGTTGCATGGCCTGCGTCCCCGTATACGCCTAGGCTAAGTCTTGTCATTTATGTCATTATGCCATTTTTACCAATTCCATGATGAAATAAACTATTATTTATTTCTTATTAATATTTAAATTATTTCATCATGTTCCAATTCCAGTTTTAAACAGAATTTTAAATTAAACAGTTATTTGTGGTGAATATATATGTCCATGCGGAGTTGCTTTTGAACAACAAACGAAATATTTAAAATTTGTTCATAAATGTTGCCAAAAATCAACTAATTTATGAGAGTTTTATTCAATTTTCTTTTCTTTGGCGATACCAACATAATACGTCAGCGGTTCATTTAAAAAATCGTCTTAAATTACGTTTAAGAATTTCATGGAAACCGCAATTTTTTTTAGTATTTTTCACGTACAAGCAATACTGCCACTAGTGTCCCTATTCACCACGGTGACCAGTTTTACACGTGACCAACAACAATTTGACAGAACTTGTCATACAGAATCGACGTCTGGTTGTGAAAGAGTTTCGCTACTTAGGATTTACTTTGCCACGTCATTCTGTCACTAATGGAGTTCAGCAAAAGTTACACATTGACCCAATAGCCCATAGCAATGTATGTTGTTACAGTGTTGCTAGATACGAGTACATGAAATGACTTTCTGAAAAATGAAAAATGCTGAAATTGGCTCCCAAAAATGTAAAAAGTCTCCTAAAATTTTATTTTTTTTTAATTTTTGTCATTATAAATTAAGGAATTCTTCTCAAACAAAAAGTAAGAATATATACAGTGTTTCACAAAACTCTACGTACAGCACCTAAGTTTTAGTAAACCAAGCAGAAAAGGTATGTGGTGGTAAGTTAGTGGAGACATTTAATTTACATTTTGTTTAATACAGTAGTAATATATAGTTATAGATTACAGCTTTTTGATTTACAAAGATTATGTGAGAAATATTATGCAAAATGTAAAGGAACACAAATAAATGGATCCACTAAAGTGTACGTACACCTAAAACAATAAATGAATTTGATTACAATATCGCAATGAAAATTTTAATATTACCCAAGATTATTACCTGCTAGTATTTTGTCGGGTACTTCTTCATCTTAATGACTGCTTTAAGCCGGTCTGGCATGGAGTCTATCAATTTTTGGCAATATGCAGTTCCTATACGCCTCCACTCCAATTGAAGGGCTTCTTGAAGATGTGTTTTGCTTCGATTTTCATGAGTCCTGATCTGCCTTTCAAGCATATCCCAAACGTGCTCAATTGGGTTCAGATCAGGACTCTGTGCTGGAGTGGTCAGAAGGTGTGGAGTGTTATACACTAGCCCATAGATGCCCATGCTGCTACTCGCGAGCAGTGTTGCCAGAATATTTTTGCGGAAGCGGCTAGATGACCAAAAGAAAAGGGCTAGAAAAGGCTTGTCGATTTTAAAAAAAGGCTAGAAAAAAGGCAATATTTTATATTAATTTTTACTTAAAACATTTTAATGCACATACATATCGTACTGCTGGTGCTATATAAAATCAACATTAAAAACTTACATTCAAACGTATTTTAGATACATAAATACAATAACAAAAAATATTACATTTCAATAACAATTCACAAAATTTCAATTCATACACATTTACAATGCATACACTCCAACTAAGAAACTTTATTGCTCAAAAACGATAAATATCGATTTTCCAAAACGATTTGGTGTTGATTTTTTTTTAGAAAGAAAAAATGAACAAATTTCTGGAGGAAACAAGTTGAAGTTATGAAACCAAATATTTTGTCTAGTATTATAAAAAAAAAAAGAATAGTTTAACTTCTCTTCAGATCAAATTGCATTTATTGAACTGCAATGGCAAAATTGTTAATCAGCATTGTTAATCTAAAGAGAATATAAAACGCTTGGTAACAATGCCGTTCCGTGAATTCAACGATTTTGTTTCGTTTTTTTGGTTTTGACTCTTAGTTACATAGTATTACAAAAACAGTTTCTTCCTTACAACTCAGAATAAACTTCCTCGTCATCAGAGGCATCAGAATCCCTATATGCAGCACCGTTTTCAGATATTTTAATAATACGTCGGTAATTTCAAAATTGTAAAATGTCATGAAAGTTCTGTTTAATTTCAGAAACAGTGTTGAAAAGCATTTGCTTTGTAAGATTTTTTATGATGATTTTTAATTATTCTATTATGGTTTTTTGGATTATAGAAAAAGGCTAGAAAAGGCAACGGGAAATTAAAAAAAGGCTAGGAAAAAGGCTAGCGGCTAACTCGTGAATTGTGCGGCTAGATGACAAAAGAAAAGGCTAGATTTAGCCGCAAAAAAGCTAGATTGGCAACACTGCTCGCGAGTAGCAGCGACGCCTACTCGCGTATACGAATACAAAGCAGCAAAGTTCCGAGCGCAGCTTCAGTGCAGTGATGCCAACCATAGGGAAAAGAGGCTACATGTAGGGAAATTCAGCCTTAAATTTGCGATGTAGGGAAAAAAGGACAGATTTTTAATATTTACTTAAATGTAGGGCATTTCAAAAATCTGAAATTTGTCTCTATATTTAAAAAAAAATTTTATTTTTCTGTTCGCATATAATTTCTTTTTATGATAAATGCGTTGAAATTTTTTCAATGTGGCAATCTTGGCAAGTAAAATCTGCATATATCCTTGAACACACCCACTGGCTAGGCTTTTCATGTATTTTGTCTGTGCTTGAACATACACGTATTTGCTTAATTTCAATTTTGCCGCGTTTTCGGGTACATTTTTCAATTTATTTTATTTATTAATCAGATTCTGAATTAACCCTGCTTAGATAAGGTACGTCTGCGAGACGTACGCCTTTTGAATTTTTTGCTTTGTCTCTCTCAATCGTCAAGAGAGAAAATTCTCACTTTCAGTTATCTCAGCCGTTAACTACGTCTTGTCGGTGGTGGTTGTTTTTTTGCTGTGAGTGAAATTGTTTCTGAGATATTAACATAGCGTACGTCTGAGAGACGTATCGTTATCTTTTGTGTAAGTTTTGGCATTTTTGTGTGTTAGTTTTTTTTAAATTTCTGTTGAATTCTAAGGTGGCTCGTTACTTTTTAAGTTAAAATTTGTTAAAAACGATGACATGTAAGCGTGGTTTAAATGACACACAAATTGGAGGTGTTTTGCAAAATGTTTTTAAAGACTCAGATTCTTCGGAAAATGTCAGCGAAACAGAAAATAAAATACTGGAAGATGTTATTCAAAGCGTTATGGAAGATCAGCCTTTCACAAACAGATGAAATACTGTGGGTTTTGTCCTTCAAAAATATGACGTATGTCAAAAATTAAGTGCGTCAAGTGTGGTGTACCTGTATGTGGAGACCAAAAAATTGTAGTTTGTAACTCTTGCATATAATACTCTTGGAATTGATTTTTTTTGGTTTATATAACTTACAATAGATACTGTTATCTACATGAAGTACAAAGTAAACTTCTTTTTTAACTTTAGTAGGCAAATTGGAGTCCTTCAGAGAAGATCAGCAATTTTGTGATGAATTTTTAAATCAAATGGAATTTTATTTTTATTTTACTAAACAAACATTATTTTACTTCAAAAATTATTTAATGTTAACAGAAATTTATTAAATAAATAATCTCAATAAGAAAATTATCAATATTCCTTCCAACAACACTTTTAAAAGGATATAAACCAGCATACGTCTCTCAGACGTATCGTTATCTTTTCAGTACAAAAAAATAACGTTATCTAACTAGGGTTAAGGAGAGAAAATCGTATGTTGCTTCAAATGTTATACTTTTTTATTTTTTAATACTTATGTAAAATTGTTTATAGAACAATGAGCAATTCCTCGGATTCATTTTTTTTTTTGGAAACGGGTTCTACGAAGCGAGTAAAAGTTAAGTATCGAAAGCAAAAATTTAACGACAGCTGGCTGGAAATGGAAGAATTCAAGGGATGGCTTGAAAAAATCGAAACGAATAATTTCAAATGCAAGTGTGCAGCTTGCGACGTTTGATTTCGATGTTTAAAAATATATGTAGGGAAACTTGTAGAGAAAATTTATATTTGCGTAAGGAAAAATAGGGATTTTCTTGAGATGCGGTAAGGATTTTTTCAAAAATTTGTTGGCATCACTGCTTCAGTGTCGTGTCAGACTCGCATACTGCGAATATTTACGTTTTTGTGTACACTGAGTATTCATGTAAATCAGAAAATGTTTAAGGTTGAATGGGAGATACAAATTTTTGTCTCTTTTCCTTTTTTTAGTTCCTGTTATACCTGTTCGTTATTTGTCCGTCCGGCTTTGATATTTTAACGCTAGCAATATTTTTCAAGTTAAAATATTAGAGCTAAAAAAATTTAGGCCTTAATTTTGTGCAGTGTTTTTCACGCATACATTGCCAAAATGCGTGGTTGTGTTAGTGCCCATCACTGCACTAGCCACATGCGCACATTGTTAGCTGTGTGCTTCGGATCGTTGTCTTGCTGGAAATAACAGTCGGTAGAAAGACCAAGTTTTAGTGCGCTTTGTTTCAAATTTTTCTTCAGTATATCAATGTACACATATTGGTCCATCGTACCATGTATTATTTCCAGCTGCCCAACTCCGCATGCACTCAAACAGCCCCATACCATAAGTCCTCCACGACTATGTTTTACAGTTTTGATCGTGTTTTTTTGGTTAACACTAGAAGTACCGAGCGGTCATTTGACGGTTTTCAGTTTTTGATTAACCGTAGCTCGAAAACGGTTTAAGTTACGAATCTTGTTCTCCTTGACTTTTAATATTTTGCAAAATATTGTTAGTGCAAAATATTAAAAGTCAAGGAGAACAAGATTCGTAACTTAAACCGTTTTCGAGCTACGGTTAATCAAAAACTGAAAACCGTCAAATGACCGGTCGGTACTTCTAGTGTTAAAGGCTTCTCCTGGCTTTCGCCACACTCGTAAACGGCCATCAGAACCAAAAATGTTATACTTAGACTCATCTGAGAAAATAACTTTACGCCAAAACTTTGGGGATACGTTAACATATTTTTTTGCGAAGTCGAGTCGCTTTTTTCTGTTTTTAGCACCAACTTGTGGCTTCTTGCGGGGAGTGCGAGACTTGTATTCACAGTCGTCGGACAGTTTCTTGATGTACGTCTTTTTTAGACTACTTCAGCAATTCTGCACTTATTTTTGCGGAGCTTACGAATGGATCTTTACTTACTATTCGCTTGATGATGCGCTTGTCTCCAGCATTTAATTTCGCTGGGCGTCCAGTTCGTCGCTTATTTTGCACACGCCCTTCATATTTGTAACGCCCAATGACTCCTTGAATCGTAGAGCGACTTCTATTTATAATGGCTGCAATTTCTGCGTACTATTTTTGCTATTTAACGTGCAAATTTATAATGAATTTCCTCTCAGAAACTGTTAATTCTGCTCGTGCAATTTTCCACAAAATTTGCTGCGATATTTTTTTCACTGAACTAGTTTTTTTCTTTATAAGCTTACAGTAAATTCATGGCATGCTTATTTTCAAATTCTTCATCATCTATTACAAACACAAAACACTTATTTAAATATACGTACACTTTAGTGAAGCCATTTATTTGTGTTCCTTTACATTTTGCATAATATTTCTCACACAATCTTGTAAATAAAAAAGTTTTAATCTACAACTATGTATTACTAATAATAATTGACTGGCACTACAGACCGAAACCGCGACTAAGGCCTAGCTACCCGCAACCATCCGTGTTGTGCCTGTGAATTTTTAAAAGGTTGGAAGTAGGCTTGCCACCCGTCCTCCATTGTGGAGGACAGTCCTCCAAAGAGGGTAAAGTATTCTCCACGAACACGAAACATGTCGATTTTACTATTTCCTTTGGTAGCAAACACGAAATGCATCATAATAATCTGAGTTGAAATTAACAATGTTTCGTATAAAAGCCGCCTTAACTTATTGATATTTATTTCGATAAAAATCTATATTTTTTGTTTTTATCTCATTATTAATTGATCTCATTATTATTAATTTTATGATATCATTAAATGCAATATAAGTCTGATTAAAGCAGCAAAGAGCAATGACAAATATTTATTTAAAAGCCAATAGTCTTTGAAAAGCAAATGAATTTATTTATTTTTTAATTGTTTTCGTATTTATGTTTTTATGCTTACTTGTTTTGTTATCTTTATGTTTAAATGTTAAAATTTTTGGGAGCTTTTTCTGTATACAGACCGTCTTTAGTGAGACTGTGAGGCTCACTTCTGGGAATTAGGGTTAAGCTTCATCATGGCAACCAAAAGAAGTGAAATTAATATCAGCGAGCGAAAAATAATAGTCGATCTAAAAGGAAAAACGTACCGCGAAATAGGCCAAATCGTTGATAGAGCACATTTCTCCATCCAAAGAGTAGTTAACAACTATAAGGAAATAGGAGTATTAGTTTCAAAGCCCAGATCCAGACGTCCACCAAAGCTGTCAACACGGGAAATACGCAGTATTATCCAATCAGTGAAAGTAAATCCTCGCGTAACTGCATCGGCACTGCGAAATGATGTTGAGCAAACGTTTCAGAAACGTGTTTGCGTCGATACTATTCGCAAAATATTGAAAAAATATAACTATCACGGCCGTGTTGCACGCAGGAAGCCACTTGTTTCCAGAGTGAATAGAATGAAGCGACTCGCCTTCACAAAGGAACATGTGAACAAGCCGCTGGAGTTTTGGAAACGGGTAATTTTTTCGGACGAAAGCAAGTTTTGCATCTTTGGCATCAAAGGACGGAAGCTTATTTGGCGAAAACCGGGAACTGCTTTCAACAAAGAGAATTTATACCCAACTGTCAAGCATGGTGGTGGTGGAGTAATGGTGTGGGGTGCATGGCGAGCAGTGGAGTGGGCAGAATGAAGTTCATTGAGTCTATAATGAATAAATTAGACTATATCAACATTTTAAAGCGTAACTTAAAGCGAATTGCCGAAAAGCTGCGGCTCCAGAACAACTTTTTATTCCAGCAGGACAACGACCCCAAGCATACGACAGAAGTAGTTAAACTCTGGTTGCTTTATAATGTGCCCAATCAGCTTAAAACGCCTTCACAGTCCCCAGATTTAAGTCCCATAGAGCATTTGTGGGATCTATTGGAGCGGAAAATCCGGGATCACATCATAACTTCCAAAGACATTTAAAAAAAAGTAATCCTCGAAGAATGGGAGAAAATTAGCAGTGACGAGACTGCTAAACTATAGAGGTTATAAAAAGGAAGGGATACCCAACGAGCTATTAATTAAGATTTAATAAGTTTTAAAATTTATTTATATTTCACTGAATATTTTTGTACGCAGACTTTTTCGTTATCTCAAAGCTTCGTTTCTTTTGTTTTTTAATTTTTATAATTTTTCTTATAAACCTTTAGTAATACACTTCATGTTAAAATTACTAAAACAAATTATTGGTTCAATAAAAAATTAATGTTTATTAAAAAATTTATTTATTTCTTGATTTTTTATGAAGAGAAGAAAATTTAAGTTTGTGTACGCAGACTTTTTCTGCTAAGTGTATATGTTTTTCGTTTTTATTGTAGCCTTTTTATTAATTTAGCTTCAGCTTAACAACAACTTAACACAAACCAAACAAACAAATTAGATCGGTATGAAATTCGCATTTGTAAACATCCTTCAATCATTGCATAAATTACACACTTTGAAGTATAAAAAGTAATTAAAATTAAACTAGACACTTTCATAAGGGACTTGCTAGGTTTCATCCATAAAACAAACTGGCTTGTATAGGCATCTTGACTTGCAGTAAGTCGCTTCCTCCTTGTGGTATCACAGGCCCTTTTTGCGGCTTAAGTGTGTCTTTCAGCAAGTCCCGTACCCAGGCAACCACTTTAACCTAACCTAACCTAAGTTAGAAACTTTAGCTTTCAATATACAAGGCTTCAGTGCCACTAATGATGTCAAATGTATCACCATCAAAATCTCCTAAACTTTCTCCTAAACAAGTCTTCCTCCTAAAAGGCCAGGAATCTCCTAAATCTAGGAGGAAATCTCCTGATCTGGCAACTGTTGCTGCGATCAGCATATGTCATTTAACTCTGTTATACGCTCTTTCCGCGCATGCAGTTACGTAGCCTAAAGCTCCGAACACATAGACGAAAGCAGCAACACGACTGCATCTGTCAAAATATAGAATCAGAACGTTCGTATGGAGTCGATTATTTCGACTACTGCACTGCTGCGCGAATATCGACCACAGTTGTCGCTGTCCCCAGACATGGAGCTATTCTCTATTTCGCAGGCGAGAAAACCAAAGCAATTGGCATCACTTTAAAACACAAATTTTTAATGGAATCTTTTTTACTTTTTCGATGTGCTTTGAACAACAATTAAAAATTTGTTATTGTTTTACTAGTTCTAAAAATTATTACACATTGTCATTTGTTTCGGAGTGTAGAACGATAAAATTAATGTAAGCAAGCACTTTCAAATTTGTGTTTAGGAGCTCAAAAGTATGATTATGGTGAGGTTGCTGCCGCGTTAATTTTAATAGTTTAGTTTTAGTTGACTACACGGCGACGGTCAAAGCCGACGCTATCTTAAAGTTGTGGGGCCGCACAGTGGGGCGTCCCCATATATCGCGTGGCCAAAAATAGTAAACGTGGTTTAATTTTCACGAAATTTGGCACCCGCCCATTTTTTAGCCCAATTAAGAAAAATATGAAAATTTGTGAAAATCGGACCACTGCCACGCCCACCCCCCATATTGAGAAAATATTTTTTATTCGATAACTTGGCCACTGTTAACACTAGGGAGATGAAATTTTATACAAATTATCATTAGGATATAGTCTACAATTCTGCCAAAAATGGGCAGTTTGCCACGCCTACTTTAAAAGTTCGTACAAGCCTCAAATGAATTAATCGGTACATATGTATATTTTCCCATTTTTTTAAGTTTTCGATGGTTTCTCCTGTTGGCCCTTCTTCAACTCGCTCCTAAGTTTATTTTCCACAAATATTTACATGCATTTGTGGTGCCAGCCGGACACAATGCGTTAAAAACGTGGCGATCCAGTACTTAATGTAGCCAAAAATAGAAGGAGACGAAAATTTCTGCAAATGATTTTAAAGACAAAATGTTAATAAGAACCGAAAATGTTCAAGATCGGAACACGGCCACGCCCACCTCCCATAGAAAAATATTTAAATTTGAAATAACTCCAAAACTAAAAGAGATTTTTTAATTATATTTTGTACTCACCATTAGTACCACAAAATAGTTTTTTTTTTCAAAAATTAACTCAATCGGACTTCGAAAACTTCAGCATTTAATCTATAAATTACAATCAAACAGTATTTATATACATTTAAGTACTACATTAGTTAATCATCATCGCTCGAATCACTACAATCACTTATATCGTCTTCTTCTGGTACAATGTAATCTCTTATATCTATAGATGACCGACATTTAAAAGAACGCCTTTTGCTTGTTAAAAGCGGTTCAGAGGATAATAACAAATTTGACATTAAATCATAATTAGTGGCTGTTCGGGATATTTTTCTAGTATTAGTAAGGCGCAATTTTCGAATTTCCTTATGCTTACTCTCAATAGCTTCCTCTGACAAAAGCCCCATTGTATAAGAATTTTATGGACTGTACTGGGCATGTAATACCAAGGATATAAATCCAAGTATCAGGTGTACAACTTTGCTTCCGCCGTTTTTTTTCCAAAATTAAAAGCTTTATTGCGAAAAAGTGCTTACAGATGTATTATTCAAAGTATTGTCCGTCGCTAGCGACAACTTTCTCCCATCTTTCCGGCAATTTTCGGATCCCGGCTCGAAAAAAGGAGTCCTCTTTTGACGCTATCCATGAAGCAATCCATTTTTCCAATTCTTCGAAGGATTGAAAATGTTGATCTGCCAGGCCGTGTGCCATCGAACGGAATAGGTGGAAGTCAGAAGGGGCGACATCTGGGGAATACGGCGGGTGGGGCAAGACTTCCCATTTCAGCGTTTCCAGGTACTTTTTGACCACTTTTGCGACGTGAGGCCGAGCATTGTCGTGTTGGAGGATGACTTGAAGGATCGAGGATGAAGGCCCAGGGCCTTGAGACGTTTTGAAATGGCTTGCTGACTCACTCCCAACGATTCGGCAAGCTCTTCTTGGGTTTGGCACGAATCTTCATCAAGCAATGCTTCTAGTTGTTCATCTTTGAAGGTTTTTTCTCTTCCACCACCATGTTTGTCTTCGACATCGAAATCACCATTTTTAAAACGTTGAAACCACTCCCGACACGTTCTTTCACTCAGAGCAGCATCACCGTCAGTTTCTGAGAGCATTCGATGCGCTTCAGCTGAATTTTTTTGCGAATTGTAACAGAAAAGTAAAACTTCCCGCAAATGGCGAGAATTGGGCACATAAACGGACATTTTCGAGCGTGAATAATACGAAAACAAGAACAACTGTCACTGAAACGGCGATGACAATTCGTTAGGCACTGTCCACACTCACTTTAAAGGCATTACCATCTATGTATTTCAACCAGCCTCAGCCGGTACAGCCACCTATCGGAAAACGGCGGAAGCAAAGTTGTACACCTGATACATTTCAAGAGTTTCATTGACCAATCTTGAAATGTGCTCAGATTTACACGTTTCCCACAAGATTTCCAATGATTTTTCTATCTTTTTTGCTGCTATTATAACCTCTTCTGGTGATTTTGATGAAACCAATTCTTCAATCCTGCGTCTCTTAGTTCTACTTGAAGCCGCTTCGTATTCGACATTTGGCCTTCCTCTGCTTGTGCATGGCACCTAAAACCACATTTTGTTCAGTGCATTTTAAATAATTTTGCAAAGAAAATACATGTAAGACAAAACGACATTTAACAATGAAATTGTTAGTGGGACTTGACACTTGCTAAATTCCTACAACAACAATGTAAACACTTTTCTCTTGCATACCGCAGTTTCTTCTCTCGCTTGCATACTAAGCGCTGTGTTAAGCCAAGCAGAGTTGTTGCGTTCAAATGCTGATTTCAGTCGATAGTCCATCGTGTGTCGAATCTTAACGCCAGTAAATTAATTAATTTTTTCTCTATTTCCACACTTCTTCCATATTTTTCTCTCAAAAAGTTTGTCATCGATTCTATTTGGTTTTGTCGAGATAAATTTCGAGACGGCAGCCACACATAGAACAGCTCACGAATTTGTATAAGAGGTGCCACTATAAAAAATTGAATTACATGCGGGTCTGCAGGCCTCTGCAGCTGAAACTTTGCACACGTATTCTACATACTTGTAATTTAGTGAAACAATCGAAATTGGAAAGGCTCCCTAGGGCTTTTCGAGATATTGAATTTTGAAGTTTTCACTTAAACTTTTACTAGGGCTCAAAATGACTCTACGTTCAAATAACGGTAGTTAGCGAACAGTAAAACCAAAACAAAAAAAGGCATTGCCAGACTGTAAAAACCTAACACATAAAATAAAAATTCAGATATATTAAAATAATACTTTTAACCATAAGAAAAAACATCTTCAGTTTCGCAAGGTTAAATGTCTATTTTCCCTTAAATTTGTGTTTACGCAATATACAAAGTTTAAAACCTTCGTGAGACTACAAAACTTATTTATTATTTTTAAATTCCTTTTGATATAGCTTAGTTGGAGATTTAGCTTCGATCGTGCTTACTTATTTTTTTCAAAATAACGATTTGGTTTTTTTTATTTTTGGCCACGGACGCCCCACTGTGGGCCGTGTCGATGCCGCCTTGAATGTGTTCGGGACATAAGACAACAATGTTCTAGTTAAGCTTGATTATAAGAATGCAATGAACCTGAATAAAGACACAGTCGATGACTTTAAATTACACATAAAGTGACGGCAGAACAATGTCAAAAAAGTATCAGTAAAAGCAGATAGGAATATGATTTTACTAAGGTAAACCGTTTAGATTTTTAGGTAGAATAAAAAAACGCACATAAATCCTTGTTCCGGGGTAGATTTTCATAAGTATAAAATAAGGTGATGTCCCAATGCTGACGGGCTTGGCTTGGCTTTGATGAACTTCCAAATCTGCAAAAGATACTATGGCCCAGTGCTAGCTTCTAAAGGTAACGTTTCTTCTGTCAAAAATCAACTGATTTATAAAAATATAATATATAACAAAATTTTCTGAAAGTGCGCAGATAGTTTCGCCGATTTTTGTTTTGTTGGCAAAACCACGAAGAAGAAACACGGCAAATATGGTCCGTACGAAAGCGTTTTTGAAAAGCTAGCCAGAGATGAAGAACGATATGCACGCTGAACTTGTTCCAAATACAATATTTTTTAGCTTCCTCGATTAGAGCTTCTTCAAACATTTTTGCTGTATGCGATTTATTTTGAATATTTAAACGACAATAGTTGTCAAAGTTTCCAAAGCTCTGCCGAATAGAGATTACTACTGAGTTAAAGTTACACTGAAAGTTACTACTGAGCAAAATTTCATACATTTTCATACAATTCTATTGACTTTTGACAGTTATCGAATCGAAGCAAGTAAACCCAGTCAGCATTGGACCATCACCTTCAGTTTTCGGTAATCGCTCAAATGTCTAAGTTTACGGTTTAGTTTATGTTCTACGTCCCTGGCTAACTGGCATATAAGTAACGAAACTTCCTTTTCGAGTTACCAGTAGTAAGCGGATATGTCGAAAAATTGAAGTAGACCTACTTCGATTGTAGTTAACCCTCTAAAGACCGATTTTTCTTTTTCAACATAAAGTTCAATATAAGACAATTTTTGGGTCCTGAGCACAAATATGAAACCCATTTTTCGATTGCTTGTCGGTACACGTTTTTACGCGTGGTTAAAGCTAGCCCGCCTCTAGGCGGTCATTACTGTTTAGTGGATAACACTACTCGACAAAAAATGGGGCAATCGCGTGCACCTAAAAAAAAGTATTTTCTAGACTAACTTTGGACCGCTGAACACGAAACTGAAAATCAAAACATTTTTTTAAGAAGCGTTTTCGAAAAATCTTTGAAAACCCAGTTTTTCCCCTGTTGTTTCAGTTATGAGCACATATCTCGTAAACGAATCATCCGACTAACACGTCTGTCCGTCGATTAGAAGATAATACCTTAGCCTTTCACGTCTATATAATATATTTGGATGGGTCTCGGAAAAATAAAAAAAAAACGAGTGTGCTTATGACCACACGACTGAAGTGAAACTTCTTTCGCTCCATCTGTATGTATATATATATATGTGTGTGTTGTTTCTCTCTTCCTCTCATAGCCAAATACGTTCCGTATATCTAAGCACACTGCAGGCCTATTGTCTGTATCACAGTGTAGGAGCAAGAGAGAGCAGTGCGCGCGCACGTTTTCTTTCTCTCTTTCTCTTATAGCTAGTAAATGAAATATGTATATATTTCAGTCTCTTGCTTATATCCCCCACTCAACTCCCGTTTGCCTCGCCCGATCACACTTTTCGTAACGCTTACGTCACGCGTTCGCCAGCTTACTCCCCAAGTCAAGCGTGCGTAAACCACTCAACTCCCGTTCGCCTCGCCCGATCACACTTTTCGTAACGCGTTCGCCAGCTTACTCCCCAAGTCAAGCGTGCGTAAACCACTCAACTCCCGTTCGCCTCGCCCGATCACACTTTTCGTAACGCTTACGTCACGCGTTCGCCAGCTTACTCCCCAAGTCAAGCGTGCGTAAACCACTCAACTCCCGTTCGCCTCGCCCGATCACACTTTTCGTAACGCTTACGTCACGCGTTCGCCAGCTTACTCCCCAAGTCAAGCGTGCGTAAACCACTCAACTCCCGTTCGCCTCGCCCGATCACACTTTTCGTAACGCTCACGTCACGCGTTCGCCAGCTTACTCCCCAAGTCAAGCGTGCGTAAACCACTCAACTCCCGTTCGCCTCGCCCGATCACACTTTTCGTAACGCGTTCGCCAGCTTACTCCCCAAGTCAAGCGTGCGTAAAGAAGTTTCACTTCAAAAAATTTTTCGCACGGTCTAATAACTGTAAAGTTGATGTTTTCGCAGCCGCCGTGGCTCAGTTGGTTAGTGCGTTGGACCGCGCGTCGAAGGCAGCAACCTCAGGTTCAAATACTGCCTGTAATAACACCTAAAAAAATAACGGGAAAACTCGTTTTCTCTTTCGGTGGCTGTCCTCTCAGCTGGAAATGGCAAACCTCTGAGAGTAAAAATTGCTTATGAAAAAGCTCCCAACCTGCCGTTCGGAACCGGCATAAAACTGTAGGTCCCTTCCACCCGCGTACAAATTCACACGCACAACACGGGTGGTTGCGGGAAGCTAGGCCTTAGTCTCGCGTAAGCGGGCTGTCGTGCCAGCGAATTATTATTAATTATTGGTGTTTTCACTCAGTGCATCATAACTTTGTCATTTTTCTTTCAATTCGATTGATGTTAGGTTTTGTATTTGCTCAAATAATATATCTTTCATCTTAGATTTTAAAACCAGAGGGGATAATTTATTTTGTCTATGATTGATTATTGATTATTTTCATTTGAAAATTTATGATTTTTGAAAATGGTCGAAAAATTACAACTTTCACCATCAGTAACTTCCCTAAATCTCATCCGATTTGGACAATCTATATATCTCTGGAAAGGTATTATCTCCTGAACGACAGACGTGTTAGTCGGATGATTCGTTTACGAGATATGTGCTCATAACTGAAACAACAGGGGAAAACTGGTTTTTCGAAGATTTTTCGAAAATGCTTCTTAAAAAAATGTTTTGATTTTCAGTTTCGTGTTCAGCGGACCAAAGTTAGTCTAGAAAACACTTTTCTTTTTAGGTGAATTTTTCGTGTCGAGTAGTGTAATAGAAGTTTTGACTTTGATTATGACGGACGATATGTATTTTTGCGAAAAATGCAAATATTTTAGTTACCAAAAATTGTTTCAACCGGCATTGGGCTTGAAAGTTGTGGACATAAGCCCCCTCAAAATGAAATCCTATGTGCGCCACTGTGCCAGTTGATAAACATGACCATGAACGCTGCCTTTGTTGTTGCGGCGAGTACTCGTAGCATTAATAATATTGGCAAACGAAAAAAAGTCGGCGGTGTACTGTGCTTTGTGCTGTGCCGTGTAGCCGGGAATAGCATGGAGTTTTGTTTTTTGTTTTTGCATTTGTTCCCAATGTGTTTTTGGTGGGATTGTTGGTGTTTCTGATGTTCTGAACAAGCGGTGAATTGATAATTTCTGAAAATAATTGAAGAGTTGCGTTGGTTGGAGCTTGAGCTCTATACTTTTTTGCAGCTTCGGGTATCCTTCACTTGCTATTGGTTTTTATTTTCAAGATCTCTTTCGCTTGTATGAACTTTGGGAAGGTGCTTGCGGAGGAAGGGTGTTCGCCAGAGTAATTAGCACACATGGTGCTGGAGCACGCGCCAAGCTTGACACCGCATCGGATTTGGAAAATATTGACGGACGGAAATATTTCGTCACACGATGTCGATTTTTTTTGGCAATTTGTAACTTTCCAAAGTAAGGAGTATCACACCTGTTGGTGCTGGTGCACCGTCTAGTTTTTTCTGAAATTTGTAGGCAGACGTTACTCCGTATTTTCAAGGCCCTCAATGATTTCATTTCCTGGCACGTGGATAAGAAAGGGAGCAAAAACAGTGCCTTTAACGCAATTTAAGTGTTCGTGATATTTGACTTTTATTTGGCATATGCCTGGAAGGTGTTTAAGGTTTATGAGCTTTTCGGCAGTCTTTTTGTTTCTGGTAAGTACTAGGAGGATACCATCACGAAGCTCGATAATGGAGTTGATGTCTTTGCTAATAGCAACGAACATGAAGTAATATCCCTGTCGGACCTGAGACAACTGGTTCCCAAAATGCATTGGTTTTTCAACTGGTTTTTTTTAAGTAAATTTGACAACTAGTTGTCCAAGTAACTGTCAGCGAATGCAGAAGTCAGTCAGTTCGCGTCTAATCGTTCACGTTCTGTGTGCGCTTTCATAGGCGAGAAGAGACATGAAAATACGAAAGACGAAACAGAGGTGAAATAATCAACAAAATACTGATAAGGCTGATCTTACGATACTTCTGTTACAACAACAACGTAGAAATGTTTGCATTTTTCGAACATGTCTGTTTTTATCACTCGAAGTTCGCTCGATTTGCACGTTTTGCCTTGAATGATTTCAGTTAGAATATTGCGTTGTTGCGTGAAGCAACGAATTGCAGCAGCAGCTGAAAGGTATTGCAACGATGAGGCACTCTGTGCTGTGCATGAATGCTTTTCCAAGCATACTTTTAGGCATGCACTTTGGAGTACGGCCGGTTGGCTATGATTCCGATATGGCAAGGATTGTTCGCGAAGGTGATGGGCTGTGCTAGAACAATAGAGAGTACAACTAGAATGTGCAAGAAACATCGGCGCGATAAGAAAACAGGTATAAAAAGCAGCAGTGGCAGCGCAGAGGGTCGAGTCTTAGTTGAATAAGCAAAGTAGTAACAAGTGTAGATACAAGCAAAGTGTAAATCTGTAAATAAAGTGATTGTTGGTTTTTGGCTGCGTTTGCGCTGAATAATTGAAGTGGTTTTATTTTCCAAGCACAATCCAAAACGAATTTAGAGAAGTCATTTTCGTAACAGTATTAATAAATTTATTTGTTTATTGATGTAGTTATTTATTAATTAATTAATTTATTTATTACTTGCAGGCGAAGTCAGGATGTTGTATTTCGTCAGGCTCCAAACAGTTTCGACAGAAGTGTGTCAGGAAGTCCAAGTTCATCTTGGCTCATCTTTACTTGCACCAATATTTCTTGTTTTTCATTTGCGGCAGAATTTTGTTGTTTTTGAAAGTATTTTTGAAAAATTGCATTGTTTTATTTTCCCCACAAAAATCAACTGGTTAGAAAACTAATCCAGAATAAACTAGTTCGCAAACTACTCGCTTCGCAACTGGTTTAGAAACTGTTTTACTTAGGACTGACTTTGGACTAGTTGCAAATGGATGCAGACGGGGACAATTGACTGTCGCCTAGGACACCGCCACGTTGAAAGGGTGAGTTTGCTCCAAGGAAACGAATCGGTTCTGAAGTCAGCTATGACTGACAAGCAACCGGTTGAAAAGATACATTTGGACCAGTCCGAATTCCTACAGGGATAGAACGCGCATCTCATACAAGCAAACGTGTTCTATGGCGGGTACTCCTGGTAGTACCCTCTGTTATTGACAGCAGAAGCCTCTGTTACTAACAGCAGAATTCTCTGTAACTTCAGCGTAACATGTCGCTTCTGTACTTATTCGTATTCTCGCTGCTATTGCGCCAGTTCAGTGGCCCACGCAAGGCGGGAAGATTTTGAGTTCAAACCCCTCTCAAATATTTGTACCTTGCAAAAATTTTAGTTACAAAAAAGTCTCAACTGGCATTGGGCTTGAAAGTTGTGGTCGTAAGCACCCCTCAAAATGAATTCCTATGTGCGCCACTGTGCCAGTTGATAAACATGACCATGAACGCTGCTTTTGTTGTCGGGGCGAGTAGCATTAATATCATAGCACAGAATAAACAGTATACAGAAGGCGCATCTGAAATAATTTTGCGCTTTCATTTCAGACGCGGGCGGGAAGCAACAAAGGTTAGGAAGATGTAAACGGAACCGAGAGAGTAACCGCGAATTGATGTACACGCATAGATTCGATGGATTTGTGCTTTATTCTCATTTCGACAACAACACGCAATGTTGTTGTTTTCCGCAGCAAGCCAGCTTGGCTTTACTTGGCACATTGAAATGGTGGTTGATTGGGCGATAACCAAGGCAAATTCAATAGGTAGTTGCAGCACCAGAGCTGATTAAACTGTTTTCTTTGATTTTTGGCACGACATTGTAACAATAGTTTTCCACTTATTATCACTTTCTTAATGCGCTTTGGTTGGTACAATATTTTTACACACATATTTATTTTCATTGTAGCCATTTTTACTTTTTACAACTTCTTTTTACAAGCAGACCAAAAGAACTAATAAAATCCATTGAATTGTTTTTTCCGTAGTGCTACCTAATAAGGTGCGCCTTGGCGATGGCTCAATCATTTTTTCTATGCAAATTTTGCCTGTCCACTTCTTGTTCTTGTTTGTAAAAAAGCAAGCGGAGAGCAAGCACGAGCCACATGCATGCAGCACATCGCTTTGTTGTCCAACACCAACAACCACAGTGTGTGGTGCGTCACTGTTTCATATACCGTAAATTTGCTCTCCGTAAATTTGATTTTGCGCTCTCACAGCTTCTCATTTTACGCTCTCACGCTCTGTGCGTTCTATTCCCCTTTACTGCTTTCCCGCGCCTCCATAAACGGGTCGTACCACTGGAACCCGCAAAGAAAATTTTCTTTACACCAGATGCGCATTCTGTATACTGTTTGTTCTGTGATTATAGGCACACTAAAAATCATTAGGCGGTGTACTGTTTTTGTTTTTTTTTTGCGCTGTGCCGTGTAGGCAAGAAGAGCGTGGGTGTTTTTGCCTGTTGTTGTTGTTACTGTTGTTTTAATTTATCCCTTCTAAAATGCATACGTTTTTATTGTCCAGCAATTATTTTCGATTTTCAATTTTATATTTTATACATTCAGGTAGATAATATTTACACTCTTCTTAGACATGCCTTAATAACAGTTTTTCAAGGTTCTGCTTCGAAAACTATCAGGGCCCGGCTCTGCACGCAAGTTTGGAATCAATGGACCCAATAAATCAAGTTTCTTTTACCCTTTGTTGAACCCGTCAGATGTTTATGACAAAATACTTGTCTAGTTATTTCTCATTTGTAGTGCTTTCACCATATTTTAAGTCAATACACCTATTAAATCATGTTTTTCCATAAAAACTGGTTTACCCCCAAAAAATTGAAAAACACGTGTCTAATTATTTTTGATTTCAAGTGTTTTTACCAATTTTGAATCGTAGTCTTGCCGTGTTTTTTCAAAATTGTAATCAACCATGTCAAGTTATAAACAAATCATTTTACTTGGAACTCGCCACAAAAAAAGTTATTTGTAAACATTTTAAATTAGGATCAAGAACGTATAAATATTTGCAAATTTGTAAATCAAAGCGCACAGCAAAAAGCCATACACCACAAAGATTCGATTGATGGTGACATTACAGCAAGTTGCCAATCGGCAACACAAAAAAGCATACACACGATAAACGACAGCAACAAAAACATTAGCGAATTCCAAATCATCTTCGTTGAAATGCAATGCGTACATGCAAAAAATGATTGAGCGATCCCTACGCCACAACAACCACTAAGTCAACGTACATTAGTGAAGCCGTTGCGAACAACAACATTGCTTTATGCTGTTGTCCTACGGAAATCTAACAGAAAATGTTATGAACATAACATTTATAAATAAATAAAATGCCTACGCTTCGCTCTTCCCCCTCGCATCATCACAACCGAAAACACTTCTGCGTCCACATGCGCGTTCTTATTATACATATTCTTTGCTAATAGCTAAGATGGATTTAAGCATCGAAAAGCACGAGAAACAGGACAGGCTTGTTGATTTCACATGATTTAAGCACAATGAACTTTGGTTCGTCAATTTTTGAGACATTAATTGGCGGTAGCTCGGGGAACGCCTCAAAAGATTTGTTGGGTTTCTTCCGTTTAGTCTGTGGACTAGGAGAAAGTAGGGTAAACCTATTTTCTCCATTAGAAGCCCCATGGGGCATGGCGAACGCACTAACAACCGCTGTACAGGAGTTGGCACACCTTTTTCCTTTTGTATCGAGAACTATGGGTGCGGAGATGGTGAAGAGACGGCGGGATGATAGTTATGAAAAGTACCGTAAATGCAGAAATTTCGCGAGAATAGGCACTGCACTAAGAAGAGAGCGAGTTACCGCACGCATGGAAGGTTAGTCCATGACTGATTTGAAAAATTGTTGTTGGCTTTTAAAACAAAGCGTTATTTATTGATAATTCATGTTAAAAACATTAATATCATGTTAACAGTGCAATAATTGCAGCGTTTTCTTGTTATGCATTTTGTCCTACATTGATCGCAACAGATATAGCACGAGTCATGGACTTTTGACCGGTGCACCGGTGGTCGGAGACTCGTTTTCTTCATGCTGACGCTAGAAGAATCGAAAATAAGGGTGTCTGTGATCCGCAAACTGCTTCAAACCCGTTTTTAGTGTAAAAATTATGACAACGAGGGCATTGCTTTGTCTTTCTGAATATTCGGCATCAGCGGCACACGCAGGATATCATTTTAGAAGGCGCATATAAAATCAATGTGTAGCTAGCAGGTATTTTGGGGGTTTGAATCACCAACACCCGCCTTTCGTTACCTTCTCCAGATATTTACGCCTCTGACTTTCTTTGTGGTATCTAATTTATATTTGCTGCAAACATTATTAGCCAACACTTACTACCTTACCACCTTTAGTAATGAAATGGGTCAACATTTGAGCCATAATGTCAACCGACCTTTGTACTATTGTAAATGCGAAAGATTTTTGGTTTCGGGTTGTCACCTGGCACTGCCGTGGTGCATAGTTGAATGGACCATCCAGCTTCATTGATCTTTGGAAGGTACAACTCCAAACTTTTTGTCGTTGTGAAACCGAATGTCGATGACTTCGGGTCGGTATGACTTCGGTAGGGTCGAGGATTTATTTTTAATACCAAAGCTCGATTTTTTGCGAATAGGTATTCCGTCAGTGCCTTAGAAGTAAAAAGGTTATTCGCTGCAGCATTGGACGCAGGGTTTAAAGCTTTGCATAAAAATGTTTAATACTACTGCGCCTATTCGGGTCTTACATACGTCGACAATTGGCTAGCCTTCCAGGGTAAATTTCTCCTTTCAAAAGGTAAAAAATCTTGGAGTAACATGTATGCGAAGTTGATGACTTCGATCGGATATTCTGAATTTAACTTATCTTTGAATACAACTTTGATTTCAAATTTCAAATTTGGTCCACTACTTGATTGAACATACTTTGATTCGAATAAGAACGAGTAATTTTAGGTTGAAACTGTATTTTTTTTAAGGTACCCGGGTGCCTTCGGATATAACAAAGGGGTAGTGTTCGAAAACCGGTTCTAAAAATTATCCAGAAAAAATTTTCTTTTATCTAAGATATCTAATAAATAGTAAATTTATTTTTAGGAAGATATCAGCATAGCGTTCCTTGGACGAAAGTAGAATATTTTCACCTCAAAAATAAAAAGGTATCTACCCAGGTACCTTTGTATTGACGGAAGCGTTGAAAATAGAGCACGTCAGGTGTAGAGGGTTAATTCAGCTAGATTGGCCCGTTTCACCCACTGTGCTGCCTGCTCTCGTTTTCAATTGTACATATTCAACACGGATAATTATGTAAAGCCACCAGTCAGCTATTAGGATAGAATATGAAAATTTTAATTTTAAAATACAAATATAAGGTGCGTTTTGTTGTGACACTAAGAAAATATGTATCAACTCTGCTGGAAGAAACACCTTCCCTTACATGGCAGCCAACATATACAAACAAAACTTGAGTACCCTACGACAGTGCTGTCAACATTTGCATTCGAAATATGTTTGGTTTCGTCGCCATTTCTATTCTGAAGTCAAAATAAAAGTCAGCAAAAAACGCAATTTTTTAAAGTATTAATACTTAGATTTAATTGCAAGGTAGAAAATCTTGATATATTCAGTCGTAAGTTGGAGTGTTAGACAATATAATTGCGCATACATGGACTAATTTGAAAAGTCTGTGCAGCAACAATATATTTTTGAAGTACGCTGCAGAATGAGATTCCGACTATCAATGGAAAAGTGAAACATTTTGCAGAAATTTGACAAAAACATCTGCCTAATATAGGATTTGTAAATAAATTTATTAATCGAATTACTAAGTGGAAAGTGAGAAGAACTGTGAAGATAACTAATAAATGCTTGTAAGGATGTGCGGCATATGTGCGTTTCGAAGGGCATTTTCCTCATGTTATTTCAATTCCCCGTTGAAGCTTATTGGGATCAGTCATACAAATTATAATTTTCATAAATTGCTTCTCAAAACTGTTACCATTATTGAATTGATTGAAATATTTTGTTATTGTACTTAAAGCAGTTGCCATGTATATACTAAATCACTTATTTAGTGCAATATCGGCGACATTTGATGAAGCTTTGATATAAATTCCGAAGGTCTTAAATCCGAGCACTCTTAATAGGAAGGCACTTCAAAAAGACTGCTATAGCTGGACAAAGATGTTTGTGTTAAGTGCAGTGAACTACTATGGAACTGAGTGACATATTAAGGAACTCTAATTCTCATGATTTCAGAGAACTCATAAACCCATTGTTTTCTGTATGGTGCTACCAACAAGATTCAATTACGTCGCCGCTTGCGTTCTCCATTGCAGACTTTCCTTTGTGTATATTAAGTAGTTCCTTCATCGCGTCAAAGAACTCGTATTCTAGTGAAAATATTCTAAATTGTCGGCAGGTGCAAAGAAAGGCAGTACCTTGAAATACGCGGCCTGACACAAAGATGAAAGTTGGACCACTTCCCATAGCCGTCACTTGTAACCAGCCTACTAATTTTCAATAAATCCTCAACAGCGCGTGTACTTTTGAACTACTGTACAATGGGCGACCGAGATATTCCGAGTGTTCCGGTGACAACTCTAGCTGGGCTGACAAGTTTATCTGATTGTATGTATAAAAACATTTAGTAATTCGAAAAATTCAAATATCGAACTCTTTGCAGTGCTCAGTGAACTTCCAGTTTCCGATTCCTTATCGAATGTGGCTTCTTTGAACAAGTCTCTGCTTTTCCACACTTTAGTAGCAAACGAGTCAAACAATTTACTGTCGGTTCGAGATGACAGCCTGGTGAAACAATTGGTGCACGCTATCGAACAAACTAATTCAGACAACATGTGAGTACTGGGACGCCGGCGCTTACTACTTGCATCACTGCAAAGTGTTAAAAGGAATAATGAAGTTAATAACGAATTCTGCTGTAAAAAGCATATCGATTTACTGACCAGTATTGGAAGAGTTTTGCATAAGTACACTATAACTTGTAGCTTACCGTATCTGAGTTTATGCGCTCTATTTTTGTAGAGTAATAAAAGGGTTCTAAAGTCTTCTCCTTTATATTTTTTATGAAAGAACACTTTACTTATCGGTCCAACGCAATGAGCACGATGACTGCCTGTAATTCACGTTTATACAAATAAACGAATGTTGTCAATGTTTAGTAAAACGAAACGAGGTGATCTAATAATAAAAAAGGCATGAATAAAGGCGGCCTAAAGGGCACACAGTAAAAAATTTGTCCTTTGAAAAGAGATATCCATCCCTTTGAGGACTTCATGAAGAGTAGTTGGTCTGGAAGTTTATTGTTCGACTTTGAACCCCTACGGTGTGTATCCAACGTTCCTGAAGAGCAGGACTGTAATGTAAACAGTGCTGTATTTTCAACTGATTTTCATCTACACAGCTTCACTCAAATATATAAATAAATCAAATATCTACGCACATGGTAGATGTTGATAGCAATATAGATTTGTTCTTATCACTGTCAGGCAATACAACATTTAATCTTGCAATTTCGTCTACTTCCCTTTCTCTTCGGAGTGGAAGCGAAGTAGTGCTCCTATCTCAACGGTTAATTACAATTAATAATTGCTTTCCATAAGCCGTATTGCCCATATAAATACAGCAATTCCGTTGTTTTGAAGTACTGTTTGAAAGTACTTCGTTGAAGTAAAGTGTTTGGTAATTCACTTGATTAAAGTAACATCACTCTATTTTTATTAGATTTTTATCCTAGCAGAATGGGGTGTGCATTGGACAAGGGGTGTGGCAGCGCCCATACAACTCAAGTCTTTTATATAGAATAGCTTCGGAAGTATAAGTAAAAAAATATGAACTCGGCATGGAGATACCGTTGGGGCGTGTCACTTTATTTCCGTTATGTAAGTAGTTAGGTTGTAGTGGCTTCCTCTGTATGAGACACACTTAGGCCTCTATATGGGCCCGTTGTGAAACGACAAATTCCACCCGTTTAAAATGTGTACTGCGACACTATTTTTCAACACCAACATCCAAATGGATGGAGGAAGGGTGGAGGGGACCTACAGTTTTACGCCGATTTCGAACGCTGGATTTTGGCAATTTTCCTTTTACACTTGGAGGATTTGTTATTGCCTGCCAAGAGCGCACAAGAGTACGGTTCTTGTAATTCTCATCTCCTTTATGTGGATAGCGATAGAAGTAGACGAGTGTTTCACCAGCCCAAGCTAGGTTTCGAAGCTAGGGCTTCTGGTATGAGAAGCCATCGCGCTAGCCGCTGGACTATCGAGGCCGGCAAAAAAAATGTCCGCAGACCTTTAATTAATTGTTATTACATTCAACATCGATTTCCCTTAAAACAGTAGTGGATTTTGAGAAAAGATTTGATTAAAGCGAAGCATTTTGCAAAAATTCATTGTGATCATGTAAATTGACTTTGCAGGCTTAGCCATAACCACGAATTCAGATTTAGTTTGTAGTTATAAAGTTCCCAAAGAGAGTTCGACAGATTTCAGTGACTGTGAAACAATTCCGTGTCCTTCTACAGTGTACCATTTCTACAAAATTTAATTTGGAAGAAAACACCTGACGTTTCATCAGCATCGTTTACCTCTTCAGGAATTCACAAAATAAGTAAAACTCTAGAAAAAGCTCTAAGCAGCATCAGTGACCGTTAACAGTTTGCCGGTACAGACCCGTCACTTGCAACATTTCAGCCCATACAATCAAAATTACGAGCAGTTCATATCTTCCAATGTGATTATTTTGGAAACCATATGACCACCAATCCTAAAATATCGTTAAAAATGCGTTTTGGAACATAGCTAACTCACAATGATAATGAAATTATAAACTACGCATTTATTGCGCGAATTGGTGATTCTCCGCATTCAAGTTTTTTCCATCTTCATGAGTTTTCCTCGATAGCCACATTCAATCATTTTCCACAATGCTTAGGCCCGGGGCGAATTTCATTTCTCAACACTATGCGAGGAATGTTGGGTTTATTGATTAAACGGTTATCGTATCAGCCGTATGACCGTTCCGATGGTCCAAATAAATCCTAGATTTTCAGAAAACTCCCATTTTCTTAATTCAAAACGCCAATATGTATATGAAACTGCTTCTCACACCGTGATTCCTTCTTTTCTGCTGTGATGTTTGGGCCAAAGTAATTCGTTATTTTAAACAGCTACTATAGCGATAGAAAGTATCCAAATTAAACTTGTGTCCGTCCAAAAAACACATTTCGCTAATGTTTCTGGGAATTTAGTCCTTAGTATCACGTTAAAAAGGCAGTCGCCAAAGTTCAGCTAATTAAGACGTTGGACCATGAATATAGCGACGTTCAAATCAAAGTTGAAATCCACGTCGTGTCTAACAACAAAAATAAAGAAACAAAATTGTCATTTGGCGGCTGCCACATTGCAAACCTCTGAGTACATAAAATCACACACGTGACAGCTAGAGTGCAGACTTTAGTATCGTTATATTTGATCATTTCACAGTTATTATTTTTTACATTAATCCTTTGGCCTACGACCACGAGTCTTGCTCGTGCTAGAAAATGTATTTAAAATGCAATGAGTACGAGTCTGACTCGTGTAGCAATAATACGCCTGCGTCAATATACTGCAATAATATACTGCGTCTAGTTTGTGGAATTGCTACACGAGTCAGACTCGTACTTATTGCATTTTGAATACATTTTCTGGCACGAGCCGGACTCGTGGTCGTAGGCCAAAGGCATATAAATTATCAATTAATCAATTGCTGATGGCACGTAATCGGACGAAATAAAAGTAGGCCAAAGGGTTAATATGTAAAAAATAGAAAGTATGCAGTAAAAACGAAAAACACGCAATTGAAAAATTGCTCGCTGTAGTCAAATTGACACAAAATAAATGGTCGATTTAAAACTCTTTCTACTCACAAAAATATAACTACAATGAAATATATTGTTTCAAGTTCCTTTTTATAACCTTTTTCAAAATACACAAATTTGTAATAATGCTCTAAAAATGCATTTTACCGAAAATATACTTTAAGTATGCAAAAAAAAAGAAAGCTGAGCTACGGCGGGGACTTTTACTTTCTACATGCGCATATTGCAATCAATGACTGCAGTTTGTTAAGAGAGGGATAAGGGTTCACATGTTTTCATCATTATGTATCTACGGTTAAATATAGGTGGTGTACAGGGAGGATATTTTAAATATAGATATGCAAATTCTATGGAAAGCGGTAGGTGGTCACATATTTTCATCGTTTATCTACAGCCATCGCCATAATAATAGAAACACCGCCTTTGGTCCTACATAATGAAATAAAAGGTATAGTGTAAACGGGTTTTGAAACAGGCATTGTCGAGTGAGGGTCTACATAGACAAGTCTGTTCTCCGAAGGTGAATGCTCCCATACATTATTACACACATCAAAGTAAATTGACAATGTTTGGTAACACTACAACTAGTTTCTTAACTGACGAGCAGTTTACTTCGGGAACGTTGAACCTGACTTGACAATTCTGTTTTCTGGATGAGTCATAACTTTTGCATGCATTAATGAAAATGACTTTTATATTGCGACTTAAAAAGTAAAAGTCATTGAATGATTTTTATTGATGACTTTTATAAATAAAAGTCACTGAATAATTTTTATTGATGACTTAAAAAATAAAAGTCACTGACTGATTTTTATTCATGACTTTTTTAAATAAAAGACAGATTTTTAAAATATAAATAAAATATAATTCTTATTTTTAATTTTTCAATAAAAATCACAAAAGAAAAGTTTATTGCCAAGTTTGATTCTCGGTGCGAAAAGAAATGTATTGGTATATTTCATTTACTTGTATGACATTTCCTTCATAGTAATTTTTTCAAATATAGTTTTCATAAATAACTTATTTCCGGTCCCTGGTTTCTTCGTTTCTTCTTTACATGCCCTTGATGCTCTGCTTGTTGTTTTACTTCTTCGTACAGTAGTTTAGTGAGGATATATGTATTGGAGAAACCCCATTCAATTTTACTAAAAGAGGGTTTCCATTTTCTGCAAAAAGAGCAGCTGGTGCAAAATTTGTTTTCTATATTTGGTGTTGACAATGTCGAGTCTTCAATCCACTAAGCCACGAAGTTTTCTCATCCTATTTGTGTGACATAAACATTTTGTTGTTATTGAGTTATTACTAGGGAGTGAATTTTCATGCACTAAAAAATGAAAAATATGCGCATACAATATGCTTTTCTAATTTAAAAATATGAATCTAAAACTGAAAAAATATGCTAAAGGAAAGACATTTTATAAATTTTTTGTGAACACAAAGAATACAATACAAACAAAACATAACAATTGAACAAACATTTAACACGTTCAAATAACTGCAATGCTAACAAAACCTTTATTGCGCATGTTACTACCCGTCACTTGTGGAATCATAGAGTGACTCACAAAATTTACCATCAATAAATTTCTTGATTTTAAGTACTTAAATATATAACAGATATAAGGAAAATCAAAAAATATGCTTAAATATGCATTTTATTGTACATATACAAAAATTCAAAGCGAAAAAAGCTTAGAATATTTTTTTGCAAATATGCGAAAATACATATGCACTAACAATTGAATGCCATATTAAAGAATGTTTCTAATTCGGAAAGCTATTATATCCATTTTGTTAACATTCCCAAAAAAACATGTATTTGCATGGAAATCCGTTCCCTAGTTTTAACAGACGTTAAACCAAATCTTAAAAAATGTATTCACAGCATATAGTCCTAGTAATGCCGAGGGTAATGTCTTCTTTTTAGCGAGCTAAAGCCACAATACACAATACAGCAACATGGCACTAATATAAGCACTCATCCCGAGTTGCTGCAGGGGATTTATAATTTTCGTCCCACAGTTTTCAATACTTCACAGCGCTTACGTAAGTTTAAAACAATACGTGAACAATTGTGTATTACGTGATAACAAGTCCTTTTTCGTTCTAGCTAATAATCAACAAGAACAGCAACAGCAATGTATTCTTCAGCAAAACTTTCAACAACGTCAAAGCGGTATTAATTCAATTAAACAAAATGTGGCTTCCAATCAGCAGCAGATACATCCTGATCAAATGCCAGGCACATCTAACAGTGTATTGAAAGCGGGCGTTCCTGCTCACAAGAACAGTTCACCACCAGCAACGACTCAACAGACTGGGAGTCGAACAGTTGGGCAACAGTCGCTTCAGATGCAAGCCAGCAATTTAATGTAGGTACACACGGGGAGAAAGTATTGAAAACCAATTGTATGAAATTGTTCAAACATTTGAAAGAAAACAGAAGCAATTTTTCTTTGATTTTACAAAGTAGCTGTACCCTCTAAGAGAAGAGGACTTCCACTTTTCATTAAATTATTCGCAGGTGTAATCTTTCCGTTCTTTCAGAAGTTCATCTCACGCGAAGGCACTTGAACAATTACAAGGGGAAACGTCGATCCGACGAGTTCAATGTAGTGACGTAGGTCTTCCCATCACCTCCATGCCAGTTACACTACAGAAAGAAAACATGGAGGAAATGTCAATTATGCAAACGCAGACAACTTTAGCATCACTACAACTTTCTGTTATTGCGCAACAACGAAACTCTCAGGAGTCGCAGACGGCGGTGGCGGCGTTGCTTGTAGAACCCAACACCTATCACAAGCAATGCACTGTATCAAATCAACAACTCCAAATTCCAAGAGATCCTCAAGTCTTAACCTCTGAACCCACACCATGCCCCCAACAGGTCCAACTCCCTCAACAGACAATTCAAGGAAACTTCCAAAATGTGCTAAATGTGCAACGTGAGCAGATGCGGCAACTGGCGTCGCAAATTCAGCAATACGGGCAAAAACCCACTCCACGCAATAATGAGTTTTTGCAGAACCACCAACACAGAAAAAATCCACCAAGTCAATCACCTGCGCAGGCATCTATCGCACCGGAAGGACACCAGCAGCAAGCTGCGTCAACGTCAGTGCTGAATAGCAGCATAACTTCAGGTATTGTCGCTGATGTAGCACATACAGTTGTTGCAGTTTCCACAATGCCCTATTTCGATATCGATACGAATACAAGTGCTGAAAAGCGTTCCGAAGTTGGCGTAGGTATTGGTGTGGGTGCAGCAACCTTGAAGTCAGGTGGCAAATCCCAAGTTCGGGTATGTATAAATCGACTTAAAGCCGAGGATGCACGTCTCATGCAACAAAGTATTAAAGAATTTGTACAAAAGTCACCAGAGTTGGCAAGAAAAATTGGTTTATCAGTATCACCCGACCTGCCTTCTTCGTGCTCGGGGTCAGTGCCACCAGCTACTACTATATTTACAACATCAGCAAGAAGTATTGAAGTAAATGATAACGCCACAACATCGACAGTTGGTGCCGATACGTTTACTATGATGAAGGCAGATGAGAAACGATTGGCAGCGAAGCGCAAACTTGCAGTTTGCGTTGCTGAAATCCCACCAGAGCAAATATGTAAGTTCAATTGGCTTTCAAAACATTTAAAATGTTATACCCTATTTACACTGGGCCTTAAATGCATTTAACGCTTAAGTGTATTAAAGATCACATTTAAATTAAAATTACTTTTTCTCGTCTTTTTCGCATAATTTTTTTTCGGTCATAAAGTATATATAGAATTTGCAAATAGAAAATGCTGAAAAAGCAAATAAAAAACGTGAAACTTCCCATTAACCCACTTGACATTAAAAATGCAGACAGCTCTGGTATCAATCAGTTTATTTCACAAATGAAATGAACTTTAATAAATGAAATAAACTTTGTAAAATTCAAAATATGAAACGATAAAAGTGGAACTATGAGGAGGAGACTGTTCTAGACTCCTTTTCTAGAGACTCTTAGACTGTTAGGAAGAGAACGCGTAGTGGTTTTCCTGTAGCGGAGAGGCTGCAGGAAAACCACTCATACACACACAATATTGACGGCCATAGGCAAAGCTGTGTCTGCCCAGGAAGTAAATTTTAAGATGCAGAGTTTGATTTTCAAATAAAATAATAATAATAATTGACTGGCACGACAGCCCAATACCGCGACTAAGGCCTAGCTACCCGCAACCATCCGTGTTGTGCGTGCGAATTTTTACAAGGTTGAAAGGGACCTACAGTTTTATGCCGATTCCGAACGGCGAGTTAGGAGCTTTTTCATAGGTAATTTTCAAATAAAAACGTATAAAAAATCAGCTGTTGTATTTAGTTATTCCGGTGAAAACGCTTAACAGTTCGCGAACTTAACAGAGCTTAACAAATGCATTTGAGCGCTTGGTGGAAATACAGTATTTGTGTAGTGCATTCAGGAAAAAATCTGAATGAGTTTATATTTAATGATGGAAATTTTCGTGCCCGATTTTTTCTAAATGTTTGAAATAGAAATTATTTAAAACTGTTACCCCGTTTATACAACAGCTGAAGTCGCTATGGGTCAATACGCATCGACTCTACAGTCGTATAAGCACTATTTCGAACCACTTTGGACATTATAAGTGTATCGAGTCAAAGCGCTCTTCAAATGAGCTCTTACATTTTCAAGTTACTTCGAAAATGTGCATAAAAGGTTAAACATTTTCAAAGTGCATTGAAAATCAGCTGATGGTGATGGTTTTTATGTTCATTTTCAAGTAAAAAGCAAACAATACCAACAGCTAATATTGATTAGACGTGAAAAAAAATAGGAAAATCGAAAAAAGCATACTTTTTAAACCGTACGCAGTCATTTCGCTTCTGAAATCAATGTATAAACACCTGGCCGGAAAGCGTTTCGCGTCAATGCGAATCGACTGGAACCGTCGTATAAATATGGTAATTTGGCTGGTTTGTAAAAAAAACCCTTAGCCTAGGCGTATACGGAGACGCAGGCCGCACACGCAGCACAACTCAACGCAGTTTAGTTTTTTGTAAATAACGCAGTACCGTACGATATACTGCGTATACTCGTATAACGGCGTATACAGCGACATAGCCGCGTGCGGCGGAGAGACGTGCCTGCGCACAACTGCGTCGCGTTGTAGTTGAAATACAGTTTCCTACGCGCAGCCGACACGTTAGCTTGCAAAAATTTAAGAACTAATTGAAAAAGTGCGTGAACAGCCGATATTACACCCATATTATATTGTATAGGTTCTATTTCAAAGTCTAATTCAGGCAAATAACTCGTATTGCTGGGTTTATGGAATGAATACGGAACACGTGTGCTGGTTTTACGAGATTCGTATACGCAGTTCACATATTTTCTGCCTCACAAAGTTTAATTTTCGCTGCGCTGCCTTGTGCTGTGTTGCGCGGCCTGCGTCTCCGTATACGCCTAGGCTAAATGTGTGAAATGAATTATAGCAAGTGAAATGTAAATATTGTTACGAATATGCGTTTTCCAAGGTTCGTTTGGATTGTGCTTGAAAATAAAACTACTTCATTTATTCAGCGCAAACGCAGTCAAAAATCAACAATCACTTTATTTACAAATTTACACTTGTTACTACATTACACTACTACTATTGCATGTTTCCCCTTTGCTTGCTCAACACAGACTCGACTCTCTGCGCTGCACACTGCTGCTTTTATACTAGTTTTCTTATCGCGCCGAAGTTTCTTGCACATTCTAGTTGTACTCTCTATCTCGATTGTTCTAGCACAGCTCATCACCTTTCGCGAACCATCCTTGCCATTATTATAGCATGCCGGCCGTACTTCAAAGTGCATGCCTAAAAGTATGCTATTCATGCATAGCACAGCACAGAGTGCTTCTTCAGAAGCACTCTGTGCTGTGCAGAATATTGCACAGCAAAAGAGCAGGTGTAGCTGCAAATCCCTAATGAAGATCCTTCTTTGTGTTTAGTGGGGTCGCAAGGGGGATTAGTTACTCATACTTGTTTTCCAACAGCTTGTCTCTGATGATGGACAATTACTGTTATGCAAGAAAAACGTTCCGTTGTGATCCACAACGACAATTCATAATAGACGCAGACAGGTGTTAGTATAAACATTCAACTAACGAAATAACCATGTGCTCATGTAAATTTCAACACTTTTCAACCATTTGTCAATGATTTATTTAAAAAACAAGTTTTTTATTTTCCTTCTTTTTTTGTACAAGCAAAAACAAAAAAATGGAAAATAAAAACTTTGCATTAACTTTTGCCTTTGTTTTTTGCAAGGTTTATAGAAAACAAGGTTACGACATCAATGACAGGAGAATTGAAGTTTTCACCAGTGACGTAGTTCGAATTGTTCCAAACTGTCAAAGAACAGTGGGACGAGTACGACTTTTTACAAAATTAATATTTCCCAAAAAAAGGATTATATGAAAAAGTATTCAATATTTACATTCTTACTTATCAATTGCTCAATTGCTTAGAGCGATTTAGAGGTAAGGCAGATTTGGCCTCTTGTTTATATAACACTCTTGCTAATTAATATAAATAAATATATTTTATTAAAACTACTTTTTTTAATATTTGATATCAATTCATATTTTAATTCTTTAATCAATATAACAATATTATTTTTTAAATTAAAAACGATCAGGTTTTGTGTAGGTATATGTTTCACATTTTAACTTGAAAGAAAATCGCCCTCCTCGTCAAATTCTCACAGTAATGAAAATGATACTGTCGCGTCCACAAATGTACCCAAATGCTTCTCAAATAACCTCAAATAATGCATTGCGTGTAAATTTGTAAAAATCGTATTAAATATTTATAACGCAACACATGGCACAACAATCACAAATATTTGAATTCACAAATTACTTACATGTTTTGTTTGTATTATTTTGCCGGCATTGGCCCACTGCACACTTCATTGTTAACGTTTGGTTTTTTATCAAAAACTCATTACAATTGTTGCAAACTGTTTTCACGAAAACGTTAAATTTTGTATTTTGTAGTATTCCAAAGATTCCACACCGCTTTGGTAAAATTTTCGCGTTAAAATGTAACAAAATTCAAAAAATGCCGTTGGCCAATCAAATCTTTCATAACGAATGAAAATAATTTTAAGGTGCCCAATTGACATAGGATTCAAATTTTATTTATATTTATTTTTCAAGATGAGGAAAAATACAAAGAGAAGCAAAACTTTGTTTTAGCAAAATTCTGCATTGCAGAATTGGCAGAAATGAATTAAACTGTCAAAAAATCTGTATATAAACGTGTTTTAAATCTTAAAAAGAACTATACGCACGAATAATAAAAATAAAGTAATATACTCTGAAATGGTCACCTTATAATTTTTCACCAGTGACGTCATCAGCCGGATGTCGTATTCTTTATTTTATCATTCTTGGTTTTTTGAGTAAATCATTGACTAATGGCTGAAAAGTGTAGAAATTCACATGAGCACATTTTTGATATTATTTCTATGCTAATGTGCATTCCGCCAAAAATGTTGCTTTAGTTGTATTGCATGATGTTTCTTCTTAAGATATTCATATACCTCGCAACTTGATTTACGAAAAATTTTGAAAATTGTCGCCGTCAGAAGAAACGCCTTGAATTTTCATATTTTCCTACTTTGAAACCACGCCAATTTAGAACGCATAAAATTTATTGATGTCAGAAAACAAGGAATGGGATATTGTTAATGCAACGACATGCTGTTGTCCAGTGTAGTACAATGGTCCAAAATGGACTGAGTGCTATGGAAGGTTTGTAGCCTTTCCGCCCACCCTCACATCACATCAACAAATGAGCGACGTTTGAGTTTTTTCCGACTCTTTTGCACTTTTAATGTAATTAGCAAAATTAGTTAGTAATCAAATGTTTTAACATAAAAGACACAACTGAAGAATGAACTACTGTATGCTGAATATAATAGTTCCCAAATCTATGAAAATTTAGCATTGTATACATGCAATGTCATGCAGCGAAGAGTTAATATCAGGGACTTAACAATTTTTTTTTTTAAGAAAATAATTGCAATGTAACTATTACAATGCAACATAAATTTTAATTGTTGATTGTAATTATTATTTGCGACAATTAATTTTTACGTTGCGTAATAACTGTTATGAGAAACAAATTCTTTTTTCGTTCTCGATAATTATAATTTTGGGATTTTTTGTTTACGTTGCTTCATAGCTTTTATTTATGACTTTTTTTATTTACGTTACCGATAACTATTATTTTGGGAATTTTGTTTTTACGTCGTTCATAACTTTTATTTATGACTTTTTTATTTACGTTACCGATAAAAATTTTTTTGAAGAACATTTTTTTACGTTGCTTCATAACTTTTATCATGATACAAAACAAAAAGGTAGAGCCAATGCTTCTTCTCAGCCACCATGTTGCGCATCTTACTCTAAATGTTTTTTTGGCGTTCTTCTTTGAAAATGTGCTACCGTACTATTGTTAGAAAATCTTTTGAACATTTTTTGAATAAAGCCACGTATTATCTGCTGTTGAATTCGCATTAATATTTTTATACTTTCGCCCAAAATAAATTACACAGTGAAAGGTCTATTCCGTGTTTATTTCAAAATAGATCTTCAAATTCTTAGAACTATTTGTGTTTATTTAAGATATATCTAATTTTATATTGTATCGAAGTGGCATCACGACTCAAGCTTTTTACGAATACGAAAAGCGTCAATAAACACGTTTAGTGTAAAAAAATTTGACAACGGTTCTACCTTATTTTTTGTATCATGACTTATGAACGAAATTTTTTTTTTACGTTGCCTTACCACATTTTGAGTATGAATTGATTTTTAATTGTTTAGTTGTTGGTGGAATTTAGGTTTCTGCAGTTAATTTACGTTTGTCAACTTAAAACAATTAAAAATCAATTCATATCCAAAATGTGGTAAATCAACGTAAAAAATTTGTTTTTTCAAAATAATAGTTATCGGCAACGTAAATGAAAAAAAAATCATAAATAAAAGTTATAAAGCAACGTAAAAAAAATTTCTCAAAATAATAGTTATCGGTAACGTAAATTAAAAAAGTCATTAATAAAATTTATGAAGCAGTGTGAAAAACAAAAATCCCAAAATAATAATTATAATTAATTATAAGAGTTATTATGCAACTCAAAAATATTTATTACATGATAATAGTTATAGGCGACGAATAATTATTATAAAGCAATAATTATAGAAATTTCTTAAATTAGGCCTATTTTTTTATTCCCAAAAATATGGATAATAATTACACAGCACAACAAAATTACACTTTTTTCTGTTGCATGGAGTTTTTCTACTGTTTTTTACTAATTTGGGTGCGCTGATTTCGAATCTACCCTAACATTTTTTGTAGCAGCTCTAGTTAGTGAGATACAGGTACCGTGTAATTTTTCAGATTTTCCTCTACTTTTTTCATATTTTTGATCGTAATTTCTAAACCAATAAACCGGTTGACATGATTTTCACCTTGTTGCATTAACAACACCGCACGGGTTCTTTTCCGACACAATTTATTTTTATAAGTCTTAAAATTCCGCGGTAATTTGACCTCAAAGTAAAAAAATATGGAATTTTAAGGCGTTTTCTTTGATGGTCAAAACATACACATTTTTTGTAAATCAATTAACGAGTTAGGTGTATAATGAAACATCAAGCAATACAAAACAGCCAAATTATTTGGCGGAATACACATTCGCATCGAAATAATACCAAAAATGTGCTGATGTCAATTTCAACACTTTTTAGCCATTTTTCAATGATAAAGGTCCTCAAAATATGCAACGTTTTTTTGTTCTGTTTTGTACAAGCAAACAACAACAAAAATTTTGAATTGTTCGAAAGAAAATAAAAACGAGCACTGCATACTTTGAGGGCCTTTGTTTTTTAAGTAAATCATTGAAAAATGGCTGAAAAGTGTTGAAATTGACATGGCCACATTTTTGGTATTATTTCGATGCTAATGTGTATTTCGCCAAAAATGTTGCCTTAGTTGTATGGCATGATGTTTCTTCTTAAGATATTCATATAACTCGGAACTTGATTTCCGAAAGATCTGTACAATTTTCGCCATCAGAAGAAACGCTTTGAAATTCCATATTTTCCTACTTTGAAACCTTATTACCACGCCAATTTACACGTAGAACGCATAAAATTTATTAGTGTCAGAAAAAAAGGCGTGAGATGTAAGTGCTACGATATAAAAATCATATCGATAGGATTATTGGTTCGGAAATTACAGTCGAAAACGTGAAAAAAGTCGAGGAAAATTCGAAAAAGTGACACGCCCATTTTTTGCGAAAGCTAGAGCTGTTACATAAAACGGAATATGGTTATGGAAAACAGCGTGGAAAAACTATTCAGATTCATGTAAAAAACTTCATGCAACAGACATGCTGTTGTCCAGTGTAATTTTAGATCTATGTTTAATATAATTTAAGCAACTAGTTGTAACCCCCGAAATCAGGGTGTAACTAAAAAAAACTACCATTTGGCGTATGTTATTAAAATTATGTTATTAAAATAATGTATACTAGTTGTAACCCCCGAAATTCGGGTGTAAACAAAAAAAACTACCATTTCGTTTATGTAACTAAAATCTAAGGCATATTTTTTGCATTATAGTACTTCGTGAAATACTACATTCGCCGTTGTGTTTAATTTATTTGTCAATAATTGCACTCTTATGTCTAATGATGATCGCACCCGACTTAACGCTACATACAATTGGCCATGAGTGAAGCAATCCTCTTTTAAAAAGACTCCAACTTTTGTCAAAAATTTACCTTGCGATTTGTTAGTTGTTATAGCGAATGCTGGAATTATTGGAAATTGGCGACGTTTTAAAACAAATGGAAGTTTTGTCTCGCTTGGTTGCAAATTTATGCGAGGTAGTATAAGTCGCTTTCCTTGCGCTTCACCGGTTAAAAGTTCGACGTCTAAACAATTTGAATACATTTCTTTTACGATTAGTCGAGTACCATTCACTAACCCCTCTAATGTGTTGAGGTTCCGGATTAGCATCACCACTGTTCCTATTTTCAATTTTAATTCATGTGGTGCAATCCCACTAAAGTTAAGTGAATTCAAAAATTCCATGAGTCCTCCGATGAGATACTATCGGCGCTGAGATAAATTTTTATTCGCCCAGGTAGCATTTGAATTCTTTTTTAATTTATTTTTGCGCATTGATCGTTTTTTGGACACAATATTGCTCGCTCTCTTAAGCTATGCTGCTCGATCACACCAGAATGAGGCTCGAAGACCCAATCAATTAAATTGCCATTTTTCAAAATAATTGCATCTGGTCATTTTATTTTGCAATTATCCGTTTCTCGGCAATCTCCAACACGCATAAGAAAGTTGCTGTATTCTTGTTCATTGGACCGCATATTAGTAGTTAATTTGAACTGCTTAAAAAGTGGCCACAAAGAACAAAGTTTTAAGCAATTGCTAACTATAGCAGCACGCGCACAATTTGGCACCACTGGTAAAACTTGCCAGAAGTCTCCGCCAAGAATAATAATTTTTCCACCGAATGGCGATCCGTTTTGATTATAGCTACAAACTTCTTCCCTTCGTCCAGTCAAACTTATTTTTCTTTTTTTTGCAGTTGATCTTGCCATTTTTTCAGAAGAATTCAAATTGCTTTTTTGTAAAATTTGAATTGGACTCTTAAGAATAACGTAAGAATAATAATGATCAAAACAAAACATAAAAATGCAAAATTTGGAACATAGCAGCATGGCTAGCATCAAAGAAGAACAAAAGCTAAAGAACAAAAGAAAATCGAAATTTCAGCCTTTCGCCGGCGCAAGAAGAACAACAACAGCATATAATTTTCTCCTCACAATCATCCCCCGCCACGATGATGTGCTTTCGCAAACTCGCTGCGGTGTACGCAAGCGCAAATAAAACCACGCTGTGGCATGTAAAGTAACCACTGTAGCCAACTTGGTGCGTTTCGCACTAAATTTAGTGCTTTTTGAAAATCAAAATGCGGAAAATATTGAGTTTGGTGCTTGGTGCGTTTTTTAGTGCTTTTATTTTATTTAAAAGACACCAAGACTAATCTTCCTTAGAAAAATTTTGGTTTTTTTTTAAACTGCAGTGTAACACAGCACTATATTTCATTTAACAACTATATAACACTGGAATGTTGGGCTAAAAAATCATTGTTTGGAAATTACATGACAACTGAAGTGATCCTCCTTGGTTGAATTGCTACTTAGGTCACGGTTGCCACTGATCTGCAATAGATTTCCTAGTATATATGTTGCACGGAACATTAGGACAACTACCACAATTTGCTTGTTTTTTTGCTCATCAGTGCTTTCTGAGTGGAAAAACGTGGTTTTTAGTGCTTTCTGAAAATGAAAAGTTGGCAACCGTGAAAGTAACGCTCTCACCACATGCGTGTGTGGAACGTGTGGGTTCCATGCACGATTTTGTTTGTTTGCTTATTCCCATCTTCTCGCTCAAGCGCACAGCTTTCTGATTGGATTTGATAAACGTAAAGAGCAATGCTGTTTCCAATAGGGAAATTAATGCAACTTTCGATGCAAATATCTCCAGATAGGCTGTATCAATCTACATTTTCAAGAGCTTTAAAATGATGTATCATATGATATTGCACGATGTGTGGATAGCGAGATCTCAGCGCCCTTATTCAAATAAATATATAGATTTTTTGCATTGTAGTACTTCGTGAAATACTACATTCGCCGTTTGAATTCACATTTGTTTTTTGTAAGATTTGAATTGCACTCTTTAGAATGCATGATCAAAACAAAACATAAAAATTCAAAATTTGGAACATAGCAACACTCGCTGGGATAGAATTCAATCGCATGTGTGTGGTATAAACTTACGAATATTTACACTAGTAGGTTTATTGTCAATACTGCAGCTCTCCCTCATCAGTATGCCGTTTGTGACATATTGACAATTTTAATTTGAAAAATGAAGTGAAAAGGAGTATGTGCACGATTTCGTTTGTTTGCTTATTCCCATCTTCCCGCTCGAGCGCACAGATTTCTGATTGGATTTGATAAACGTAAAGAGTAATGCTGTTACCAATAGGAAAATAATTGCAACTTTCGATGCAAATATCTCCCGATAGCCCATAGGCCTTTTCAATCTAAATTTTTAAAAGTTTTTGCAAAGATGCTCATTAAGAGCTTTAAAATGGTATATCATATGATATTGTGCTATGCCTGGATAGCGACTATTTAAATAATAATTTAAGCAATTACAATTTCTAAGTCTTGATGTTTCGATACATTTTCGATTTAATGTGTGTTATAACTATACATTTCTTCTTCTAAACTTCAAAAGATTCCACATAAAGGGGGCTCTCATAATTTTTTTCTTAATACCTTTATCTTTAAACTAAGTACGTACTATACAAACAAAACCAGCATTACAGCCCTATTTCGGGGCTAAAGCCAATTTTTCGTGCCCATTAGTATTACACGTGTGACTTTGTACATGGATGAAAAGTCTTCTCAGTTTGTTATGTCAATTCCGAACGGCGAGTTGGGAGCTTTGTTTTTATTAATTTTCCAGCTACTTCTAAGAACATTCATATTTTTAGTTTCAAAACCGAAAGTACGTCGTGTAGAGCGAATTGTGGCGCCGTCGGTATCAAAATGTTCCAAAGATGAAATTATTCGCTCACAAACATACCAACAATTTATGCGAAATATGGAGCAAATCATTGAGCTGTTGGATGACACAGAAAGTCCAAATTTCGAATCAGGTAACCAATACCATGCTGGTGATAAACCAGATTTTCTAATAATTGTAATATTAATAGACGAAGTGGACGAAAACATTGAGTGCATCACTTCTAAAATGCTGAACACGATGAGTAATGATGTGGCAAAGTTAAAAGCTAAACAAGTTTTGGATTCAATACCGAAAAACCAATTAACCTTGTTAATTAACTATGCAATGCGCAACGTGTATTTAGCTAAAAACTACTCAGCCGGACCGGTATTGAAATCCTAAAATTCGGAATATTGCATTGAATATAATTGATTTTTCTTAGGATGATGAAGACGAAATCGTGGATGATGAAGTAATGGAGAAAATACTGAATGCAATTGAAGCTTGCCTCTTGGTATGCAACATATATTCAACGGCGAAGGATCTAAAATTTCTTCAGGAAGATAACATTTCCCTCATAATAAAGTTTGTACAGTTTCAATTTCGAGAAACACTCTTCCCTTCCTATGATCCTGTCTACACAGTTAAGAGTATGAAAAAGACAGATAATCGGAAAAAGTCGAAGGGCCACCAAAGCCACAATCGCAGCTTACAGTTGCTGTATTCGAAAGCTGTTGAATTAATGAAGGTTTTCGTAGCCCTTTTTGATAAATGCATATTTGTTGATACTATCGTTTTGCCGCTTTCAACTCTTGCTATTGAACCATTTTTTGTGGATAACATTGAAACGCTTCAATTTGTGTGTCTGGAGTTGGTGACAACAGTAATTATAAATGAATTTAGCTCAGAAAAAGATCTGTGAATATATATGCATTTAAATTATTTGCAGATATTCCGCAAAGAACGTTATGATAAAATTCGTAGCAGCATCCTCGGAGACATACTGTCATCGATAGATCGATTACCATCTTCAAAAAAGAATCTCCGACCATTTAAATTAACTAATAACGGTGGAAACATACAGATGGTTACCGCTCTAGTATTACAGCTGATTCAGTGTGCAACAATTTTGCCCGACTCACTTTGCGGGCAAAATAAGCAAAAGATTATGGCGCAGCAAATTGCAGACATAGACGATGATATACCAGGAGGTGCTACCAAAATCGGACGACAAAACCACGATGTCATTGTGTTAAAGAAATACGATGTCGCTATTAGTATAGGTGGCAATTTTCTAACAACGTTCTTAAACAAATGCAAGACGCGTTCGAATGAAACCGATTTCCGTCCGCTTTTTGAGAATTTTATTCATGACCTTCTAGCAACCGTAAATAAGCCAGAGTGGCCAGCTTCCGAGTTATTGCTTTCATTGCTGGGCACTATGCTGGTGCGATATGTATCCGATAAATCGATTGAACAGAGTATAAGACTTGTGTCTCTTGATTATTTGGGGATTGTGGCGGCTAGGTTGCGAAAGGATACTGTAGAATCGCGCTGCAAAGTAAGCATTATTGATTCCATGATTAAGTCAATCAAAGCGGAACAAGAAAAGGAAGGCGATCTGCAGACAAAACACGTGCGTTGCCTATTGCTGTTTTTTATAGATAAGCAACGATAAGTGATTCCTTATTTTTATGTATTTTCTAGAATAAAATCGAGTTGGATCCGGAAGAAGAACGTACTGAGTTTCTGCAAAAAATTCTTTTGGATTTTTTAGCTGTGAATGCTCAGGAAGAAAATCTTATTTGGGACTATGCTAGGCACTTTTATTTAACACAATGGTATAGAGATGTAATCTACCAACGCCGGCGAATAGCAGAGGGGGGGAAGGGCTACGCTTCCCGTAAAAAGAATAGTGCGCGCAGAAAGCGCAGAAAAGGTTTGATTGTTCAGCATAACTAGATAATTTGAAAATAAATGCAATATATGTTTACAGGTGGGTCGTCTGATTCGTCCGTCTCCGATACTACTGAAGAAAGTGGAGATGAAGCTACTCGAGTTGATAACCGCACTCTTGGTAGAAGTAGCGGTGTTGGCAGTAATCGCATTATCGATCAGGAATTGAATTTGGAAATATTCAACATGCTCGAGGAACGCAAGCGATATCTCTTAAATTGCATTAAACCATACTCAGTGACCGGTGACATTAATCACACATCACAGCAGATAAAGACTTACATAGATTATAATAATGCGCATTTGATAGCGCAGTATTTGGCAACAAAAAGGCCATTTAGCCAGTCATTCGACGGATATCTTAAGAAGATTATTTTAGTTGTGAAGTAAGTAAACCAAAGTGTGCTCCCTTTCAATTTTACTATATTGCTTTTCGCTATTAGTGAACCATCCATAGCCGTAAGAACTCGTGCAATGAAATGTTTAGCCAATATTGTTGAAGTGGATCCAATGGTCCTTAAGCGGAAGGATATGCAGATGGGGGTCAATCAGAAGTTCTTGGACGCCGCTATATCTGTACGTGAAGCTGCCGTAGATCTGGTTGGAAAATTTGTGTTGAGCAATGAGGAATTAATCGATCAGTATTATGATATGTTGTCCACGAGGATATTGGTAAGCAGAGAATATAATGTTGCATTTATGATTTGTTTAATTATCATTTAATAGGATACTGGAGTGTCGGTCCGCAAGCGAGTGATCAAGATTTTAAGAGACATCTGCATAGAGTATCCTGATTTTGAAAAAATTCCAGAGATTTGTGTAAAAATGATACGTAGAGTTAATGACGAAGAGGGTATTCAAAAACTAGTAACAGAGGTGTTTATGAAAATGTGGTTTACACCATGTCAAAAGAATGATAAGGTATGGCTTGCTTTTGCGGGCTTTCAGTACTCGGTTTTTATCGTTTCCCAATTGCAGCATGGTGTTCAACGGAAAATAAACCAAATTATAGATGTTGTCAACACAGCACACGATACAGGCACAACATGGCTGGAGGGTCTTCTAAACAGTGTACGTACTGATGACTGCTCATCTTAACGCTTTGTACCGTCATTTACAAAATTTTTAGATATTTCAACCAAAGGAAAATATGCTTAGACTAGACAATTGCGTACAGGAACCCGTAAAAAAGAACACGGAGCCCCCACCCGAAATTGTGTTGTCATGTCAACAGCTGGCCGATGGGTTAGTAGACCGGTTAATTGAACTGGAAGATACGGACAACGCACGGATGCTTGGTTGCATTACAACGTTACATCTATTAGCAAAAGTACGCCCACAACTGCTCATACGACATGCGATTACAATAGAACCGTATCTCAATATAAAGTGCCATCCAACAACCGCTCCCAAATTTATTTGCGCCGTTGCGGACATTCTTGAAAAGGTTATACGACAAAGCTTCCCGTTTTCTTGTAAATATAAAACTTTGGATTTGTAGGTTGTTCCTTTGGTAAACTACGCCAGCGAGTCATTTCTAGCATCACTCGAAGAACATCTTATGCTGCTGGTGGTGTCATTGAACCAAGCTGTGGTGACGAGTTGCGTTTCCTGCTTGGGTGCTCTAATAAATAAAATAACGAAAAATTATAAATTGATACGGGATTGCTTTCAGAAGTATGTAATGCTAATATCTCTGAGAATATTTCACATTTGCGCATTTTTATTACAGATTTTATCGCATACTGGATTACAGTCGAAATCAAGTTTTACAAAATAATCAAAGTGTGGACGGCATCTACACGCCCATGTTTCGACGCAGTCTCTTCACTATTGGAATCTTAATGCGCTACTTTGATTTCAAATCAGCTGATGTTATAGGTAACATCAGTGAGCACCTACATGAAAAGTGATTTTTAATATTATGTTATTTGTATTAGGCGACAGTAACGGACTACCCGCGACAATATGTGATGATGCTTTCGAATGTCTAATGTTTTACATCCAATGCCCAAATCAGGAGATTCGCAAGCAAGCGTTGATCGCAATGGGCTCCTTTTGCGTGATGAACGACGATTATCTGACAAGATCCGAGTTAAAGCATTTCTACTGTAACTTGTTGTGTTCGGAAACAAGTGAGCCGAGTGTTAAAATAATTTGTATGCGCAATATTTGGATTTACCTCACCGAATCAGAAATGTACATGCATAACAAGGAAAAAGAATGTATGAACTGATTGCCCATTGACTGTACTAAAATATTTGTACAAGTTCAATTGATATCTATTTTAGGGGAAAAGCTGGCAAAAAATGAAGATCTAAAAGAGATGAATGACGTGTCATCCGGCATGTCGAGTCGCATCATACAGTTGTACCTTCAAGAAATTCTGGACTGTTTCCTTAATGGCGACGAAGCCGTACGACTGTGGGCTGTGAAAGTTGTTCAAATTGTTCTTCGACAAGGCCTGGTGCATCCCGTGCGAATGGTGCCGTATTTGATATGCTTGAGTACGGATTCAAAGCTTGAGGTAATTGAAGCGGTGTGTTCGGGGTAAGCAACCTGAATTGAATTACCCGATTTTGTAGTCGGCGCATAGGGCAGATGCTCTCTTGAAAGACATTGACAAGACGTACGCCGGATTTGTAAATATGAAAGTACAATTTGGTCTGCAGCTTTGCTTTAGGCTACAGGAAATATTGCAGTGCAATAACAAAGGCAAAGGAGGAAATGTCATCCGTGGATATGTGTAAGTTAATTGCTTTTCGTTGTAAATCACCGAAGTTAAACACTAGGCGATATTTAATTTTAATACTTCCAATGGTGCTACAGAAAACGAGATTCAGACCCAATGCCCGCCGCCCTCAATGACTTCCTGTATACGCTGCTGCGTACTACGAAACCACAACGTCGGGCGCTCGTACAAACAGTTACAAAGCAATTCGACGACCAAAAAACATCTCTACGACAGATGTTGTATATCGCCGACAATTTGGCATACTTTCCATATGTAGTTCAAGATGAACCCCTTTATCTCATACATCAAATTGATCTTCTTATATCAATGGCGGGCACCAACCTGCTAACAACTTTCAAGGAATGTTTGAAGCCCGGCGAAAACATGGACGACGTGTTGGAAGATGACGACGATGAAGAGGATCCGATGGTCCTATTCAAGCGCCTGCCAACAGATACTACCGAAATACAAAAATGTATAACGTCGGCGCAAGCTTGCATGCTACTGCTCATTTTAAAGGAGCACTTAAAGGACATGTATAGCCTTACAGATGGCAAAATATCGCGGTATTCGCCATCAGAACAGAAAATTTACGAAAAGGCAGTTGTGCGCAAAACGGTGGCGGATTTCAGTCCAAAGACGACAATAGAAGTGATTAAAAAACAACAAGAGCAAATGATCTCGCATCCGGACGAGAACAGAAAGCAATTGAACGATGCCGAGAAAATGGATCTTGTTGTAAAATATTTAGATGTAAGTATACATTCTTTGAGCCATCACATCTAAATAACGAAACAAAATTGCAGCACATCTAAATAACTTTTTGATTTCAGTTCAAACAATTAATGCTTAAGCTTGATCCCGATGATGTAGACTCCGATGAGGAAGCACGCGACAAATCAAAGCTAAATAATGCAACGATAACGCCAGACACGACGCCTCCACTAACTGCAAGTGGTGCAAATCAGGCACTTGGTCATAGTTGTGTTAGTGTCGGCGGAGACCAAAGCAACGTATCAACGCTAAACAACAGCGGAAATAATCCACCATCAGCACAAATGACTCCAGTTGTAAAAGTATGTCAATAGAGATTTGTCGAATAACGAAAAAAAAACATAACTGTGTTGTTTTCAAGGAAATGCAACTAACTCCGACCTCTCGCACAGTTAGAGCGACTTTTGCGAAGCCTACTAATGTTCCCGCAGCCCCGAATGTAGCGACGGCTAGAAAACAACCGCAACGCGGCAGGCGAAAGCGGCGCAAAATTATTTCATCAGACGAAGACGACGATTACAGCGACGAAGATTACGCGTGAAAAGAGGGAATATATTTTTCAAATTGATATTTCATACTTAAGTCTATTTATTTACACGTTTTCAAGCATTCTGAAGAATTTCATTGATAAAATAATCGTGAAATAAATTTAGTTAAATGGCACATATTTTTGTAAAAAGAGATAAAACGCATAATGTAAGGATAATGTATAATAATTTTTGCTCATAAGTAAATTTTAATGTACACGATGATAGATTTACATAATTACCATTTCAATATTTTTAATGGTAATAAAGACTTCAGCAGAATAACGAAATTGTGAAAAACAAACTTTACACAACCAGCAAATCTCATTTTGGTGGATATTTTTAAAAAAGTTTCAGTGTTCTCTTAATGTAGGCTAAGCGCTTAAAAACAGTTAATTTTTTGTTTATTACAGTTATTTTCTTACAGGCAACAAAACTTAAAAAAAAAATTAACGCACTGAAGAATATCAATATAATTTATTTCGGATGTAGCTAAATATGTTGTGGGACATCAATGCTTTACATCTGTTTCATTACAAAAAATTTTAACTTACCAATTTTCAGTTTCAATTTTGACAACAGTGATCAGGTGTTTAAAATGCAAACGTAATTTCGCACCTATGCTATGGATTTTCGGTATAGCATATTTTCAATAGGGTTGCATTTAAAAATCCATGTATTTTGTTTACGAGCACGGTGCATATGCTACAAAATATGCATATGCAGGATCGTATGCATTGGATTCTGAATACCCGCATTAATTTTCTAGCACCTTGATCAAAAGTTCAATCAGAAAAACAATACTAGTTTACTATTAAAATTTTATGTCCCCATCGACTAGCATGCATTAATGCTAGCGCTTGAAAAAATAAGCTAAAAGCATAGTATAATAAAAAAGTAGTCTAACCTGAGAGAGTATTTCTAATGTATTTCTATTTTGTTTACAAAAATTGACAGAAAATTTTATGAACAGAGTTTTGAAAATATTTTGTGTTCAAATCAATATGCGCCTATGTTTTCTGTTGACAAATTTTGTACATCAAAATGAAATATTGTGAAAGAAATTCAAAAAATTTGTATTCAAAAGAGGGGAGAGTTCAAGTTAGACTACTTTATAATTATACTATGAGCTAAAAGCATTTGTCATACTCGATTTTCGGTATGTTCATCAGGGCCCCATCGATTTTTGTATAAGTATTATCTCCTCTCTGTTGCTAAGTCGCGTTGTTTTTTGAGTAGAACAAGCAGGATGAAACCATATCAGGTGAGTTTGGCGGCTGCGGAAAAGGGTTAGTTATGTTTTTGGGGAGAAATTCGCAGATAACCATAATGCAACAGTGCTCGTCGTTGTTGCGAATTCTATTGCAATCAAACAAATGTACTCATTACAGCGTCACTACCACAAATGTCAAGCTAGGATGTTGAAATTTGGAGGAAATATTGCAGACAGGTGTAGCAACCCACAATCTGAAAGCGCCCCACTTTTTGACCAAGGGTGTATGTCTTCTCTGGAATAACAGAAAAGAAAATTCCAATATTACATCAAATCGCGATATTTCAAGAATTTTTTTCACGCTGTTTTGTCTAATAAAGTCCTGCAAAGGTCTCTCGCTTAGATGTGCCGAATGTATACGAGTAATGTCTCGAGTTCGCAACGCTAACAAATTTTTATAGTTTTTGTAATTGTATTTTAGCACAAACACAGGAGATAAATCCGTTTTAAAATTATAAATTTGAAGTTAGATACATAATACAAAAAATACGTTAGATACATACACTGGTGTCAATTCCCATAAACTCACCTGCTTGGATTTTGTTAAATTTTTTTTTTTAAATTGATTCAGTTAAAATAGTTTTACTGAAATATTTATTGGAAAATATAGTTTATATGAACTAAAAGAAGAAATCGCAATTAATTAACTGTTCTACCAATTTATTTATTGTTTTCATAAAAATGGCACAATTTGCGGTGGCAATTCACATAAACTCAGTACATCAAAAAAATATAAAAATGCGTAAAGTAAAAATGTTTCCATAGCTCAAGGTACTCTAAATAGTTTTTTGAAATAATTGGTCCATTTCCCATTACGGTTTAAAATATTTTAGGCACAAATAAAATAAGATTCTGAAGAGTTTGTGCCGGTATGCAAGCCCCAACCTATTTAATCGCTTTTTTAAATTCAATCTTTGAATAAAACTATCGTTCTTTTGCGTAAACAACTCGAGCAAGAACCCAAAGGTGCTCGATGTGATTTAAGTCAGGAATTCAAACTGGCCAATCAAAAACTTGAATATTTTTGTCCTTGAAATAGTTCATTGTTTTTCTAGAACTGTGAATTGCAGCATTTTCCTGCTGAAAACTTAATTCAGGCTCATAAAATTCGTTTGATTATTTTATTATTATTACGTTTAAAAGTTCGCCGTAAATGTAGAAATTAATTTTTCAGAAACCCACGCAAGTGGGCAACTCATCAAATAGGTGTCCACTCTCATACGACGAAAACGGCACTAAAATTTCAAGCTCTGAATTACAGCTTTTTCCCGCAAAGCTATTTGACACACACAGCTGCATGTGCTCATTCGGAACTTCTGCCGGATTGAATTATTTTGGAATTTCTTTTCTTGTTTGCTGATATTCTTTACTACAACATACATTTATGATTTTAGTCATACCGATCGTGTGGTGTAACACGTAGACAGCACATAAGATATTCGTGCTCCGCAGGGTGGGGTACCTTTTTCATTGATCTGGAAGCAAGGTAATAGCTTACGCCGATGACATCGTTATTGCGGTGTCTGGTAAATTTCCCTCGACCTTATCGGAAAGGCTAAACTACTCGCTTGGTATTTTATCCAACTGATGTCACGAATTTGGCCGTCAACCCCTCCAAGAAGTGGTCTTGCTTTTCAGTAACAGGTACAAGATACCCAATTTTTCCCTGCCTTCATTGAATGGGAAAGACCTCTTGACGAAGCCGGGTGAATGGCGGCCCTGTGGAAATCGATTACATATGTCTCCAATAAGCTGGGTCTTCGAATCTGCCACCGCTTGACTGACTACTGCAGCGTCTTTCAGGCTGACTCAAGCAGTTATCAAGTCCCTGGCAGGTGTATCCACTGCATCAAAGCTAGTTATTGACTGACGCAACTCCCTTGGCACTTTAGCTCGAAGCTCACGTGTCACGATTTGTTGGATTCCGGGTCACAGGGAGAGCTCGCTAGATCGGGCACGCGCCTTGACTCATCTCCTCTCGCTTGTCTTTGGGGCTCTCCTCGCGTCTGTTAAGCTGGACTTCAAACAACACTGTCTGAACGTATCGAGCCTTCCTTCATTTAATTTGAGGCGCACCAATCAATTGTTGCACTTCAGTCGTGACACCATCAGCACGACGGTATCTGTACTTATCGCGCAAGCACGCGGAACGATTAGGTGTGCAACATAACGATTTTTGCCGAGACTGTAGCTCCGAGGAGGAGGAAGAGACGGTCCACCACCTCATGTGTCAATGCCCTTCCCTTGCCAGAAGCAGGCTTACGTTTCTTGGCTCACTATTCTTAACCAGTTTGACGGAGCTATCTCTAATGTGCATCAGAGGCATAGCTAAGTTCATAATGAAGTTCTAGTGATTCTCAGAGCGTTAATTCAGGGGAGTCGCGCTGTAAAACAGTGGTATCACAATGAGCCGCGTGAGCGTGCTAAAGTGTGCTTTCATGTAGAGGACTGCCACTTCAACCTAACCTAACCTATGAGCTCGAATGGAATAACATTCAGGCATGTGATGGAAATCGTACGAATTCGAAACGAAAACGAAATCACAAATCGTACGAATTTGTTTTACGTGTGATGGAAATCGAACGATTTCATATCGAACTTCGAAAAAGTTCTACAAGTGAAACAGGTGGAATTGAATTTTTGACAATTGGTAAATTACGCAAAATAAAGCAAAAATTGTTAAAAGCCACAATGTTTTTCGTCGCGGCGTATTATTACAATGAAATTGAGGAGAAAAGGCAAGAAAATATAAAACGACGGACACCTAGGGATCATTCTAATCCTTTAGAAGTGGCAGAGTCGGCGTAAGTACATCGAATTTATATTTTTGTAGTAGGAAAGCTTGCCCAATTAATCCTTTTGCAGGTTTATTACATATTACCGGGCAAATAAAGATGCTTTTCGGTACATTTTAGAGGTGATAACCCCACGGCTACCACGTTGAGGTTTTTGGCAGAGGGAGGTTACCAGCGAGCTGTAGGCAAAGACAGCTTCCTGCGCAACATTTCTTTGTTTACCCCTAATGTTTTGTTCACAATTATTGCATAACTAAAATGAACTCTCTTTCTCGTTACAAATCGTGCGAGTTGTTCGTTGCGATTTCAAATCGAGATGAAACCGTAAAAACCGGTTTCCATCATACGATTTCGAAAATCAAAACGAATCGAAACGAAACACATCACACGGCACACACGGAAACACATTCACTTGCCATTTCGTACGAAATCGATTTCCATCACATGCCTGATAGATTTATGTTCTTCTATGCAAACCATATATGTAATACTTCTATATTGGCACTAAGCTCAAGGTACATTCGCCAACATCACAGTACAGCAATAGTGAAATATGAGCGAGAAAGCGTATAAACGAATGTACCTTGACATATGTCAAAAGTCAGGTGCGGTGAAAATTTACTGGAAATAAATAAAAATTTGTCGAAATTGACTGAAAGCCTACCTTTTTCTTCAACCGCCCCTGGAGCAGTTTGACAGTTGTTCATGTGTAGAAGTGCACATGTATACACGCATAGAAATACATTCGCAAAATTTCGTGTTTTCTGTCTCATCGCTTGTCTCCCTTTGATTTCCGAATGAAAACACATTGTGAAGATAGGTTAGTGCCAATATAGAAGTATTACATATATGATGCAAACGAACAAGAGTGAGGTTATGTGCTCCTCTGTGTAAAGGGGTTGGGAGGAGGGGGCGGGGGGCGTCAATTTGGACAAGCCCAGACTTTTGTTATTCCGAGAATGATGTTCTTACGATCATTATTGAGGGTGTTGTAGTTTGGCTCACTAAGCTATTTTTTGGGGCATTGCTGAGTACAGCATACAAGAATAATGAACGTTTTCGTACTCCATGAGCTGGTGTACGGCATAGGCATGGCATATGCTGACCGTAGAAAACTTGGAGCAAATTTTAATTATTTACTGTAATAAGTAGTTAATTTTTTACATTTCATTTTAAGTTTTGTTATTATTTGAGTTAAGGTTTTGTTTTGTGGACTTCAAGTTAAGAAATGAATTCTTTTTAAAATACTGTTACGAAAATCCGAGTTCTCTAAGTTCGTTTTGGATTGTGCTTGAAAATAAAACTACTTCAGTTACTCAGCGCAAACGCAGTCAAAAATCAACAATCACTTTATTTATAAATTTACACTTGTTACTACTTTATACTACTACTATTGCATGTTTCCCCTTTGCTTGCTCAACACCGACTCGACTGCTTGCGCTGCACACTGCTGCTTTTATACCAGTTTTCTTATCGCGCCGAAGTTCTTGCGACTTCCAATTGGAAAACGCTCGACCATTCTCGCACAGCCCATTCCTTCGCGGACCATCCTTGCCATATCGGACTATACCAAGCGAATTATACCAAATTTGCCGTACTTCAAATGCATGCCTAAAAGTATGCTATGCATTCATGCATAGCACAGCACAAAGTGCTCCATCGTGACAATACGATGTTTTTTAAACTTTTTTGAACTTCCTAAATTTCACGAAATTCCTGGAATTTAAGAAATACTACCAATTATCCCCGGCTTTGCACGGAAGAATTTCATACTTATATTAAAAAAATTTTCATTCCACAACTAGTAGGGCCCCGCGGCTTTGCACGCAAATGGGCTCAATAAATCAAGTTTTTCTTAACACCCAGGCGAAGAGGGCTATCCTACGGATGACTGACGTAAATATCGGGGCCAAGGGTTTCCTGAGTCGTAAGAAGATTGATATTCTTACGAACCAGTATCCCGAGATTGCAATACCGATAGACACAATTACTCCGAAGCTCTGTTTCACCAAGAGATTTAAAACAGAATTTAGTAATAAAATAAGCGGGGTAGGTATATCAGAGACATATCTGATAGATCAGTACATGATTTCCTGGTACACAGATGGCTCCGTAACGGAGGAAGGTACCGGAATCGGGGTGTATGGACCGGGGATTAGATACTCGGAACCTACAGGAAAGCAGACCCCCATTTTCCAGGCGGAAATATACGCCATTGAAAGGTGCGCTCACTTCAATCTGGTGAGGAAATACCGGAACCGGAAGATCGCGATCCTGACAGCCAAGCGGCAATCAAGGCATTAAGATCCTACCAGGTATCCTCGAAACTGGTGTCGGAATGCCTTGAGAAGCTGAACGAACAGAGGCATTATCTTGTTGAAAAATTAGTCCACTTCGCCGATGTCGGTTAAAAAATCGTAGCAGGTTCGTTTGCAAGAGTGTAGTGTACTCTGCCGAATTCATTCGCGTACTAGGAAAAGCCAGCTCCAACATACCGTTCCCACGAAATGCTCCCCACACCATTAAGGAACCCCCACCGAAGTTTATTTTGGAAAAATATCGCGGTTCTTTGCATAAATCCCTCCAGTAAGAGTTAAATCCATCTGGACCGTCAAGGTTAAACTTCTTTTCATCGGAGAATATTATCTGCAAGAAAAATTCATGCTTCAGAAAATTAAGGAAGCATAATTGGGAATTCCGTACTCATATTGTTTCGAGCGAATTGCAATCGGGATTCCTTATGGCGTGCCAATAATCGTGGCATATTTTTCAATTTCTGCCGGGAAATGTTCGGAGACTCCTTTAGCACCCTGTTCACTGTCCAATGAGGCACATTAACTCCACAATCTTTTCCAATTTGCTCAGTTGTTCTCATAGAGTTACTAGCGGCAGCAATTACACGACGTTTATCCAGTTCAGAAAGCTTTGGTTTTCTTCCTCCTTTTTTATTTGTGCCATAATTGGTTGTATCTTTTAAAAACGATCGCACTACTTGGTCCAATCGCTTCAATTTTCGACGATTTCGCGAAGTCCAACACTTTCCTCGCGAAAAGCTAAAATTTTGCCTTTTTCGATTTCCGACAAGTACGAACCACGCGGAATTTTTAAATAATATGGAAATCAATCAAAATACGTCAACAAAGTACCATTACATCGATCAACAGACTAAATAACTCACATTTTTACAGTGCGTCTATAGTTATGCACCAGCCAAAAACTGCATTTTTGATCGCAGTGTTCAACAACATGTTTTTTTAATTTGCACAAGAACCGAAAGTAAATAACTTTTAAAGCTCTTTCACCCTGCATAATTAGATTTTTCTAAAAAATTTTTAATTGCTCAGAAACGGAAAAATGTGGGTGCGTCTATAGTTATGCTCTGCAGTGTATAATTAAAGGGAGATCATTTTGCCGCTACGGATTGAAGCGACGCGCTTTATGTGTTTCGAACACCAACCAAAAAAGAAAGGGGGAACAACGGAAGATGCTCTTCTTGATGTTTATTGCTTTTCAAAATGATGCTGCTTCGTTGCTGTCGGATGATCGAGTGACGAAGCAAAGCAAATAAGAAAAGGGCTGCGGCCGGGATTGCCGCTCAACAAGAGGACGAAAGCTTTTGTTGCTAACGGCTTACAAGAAGTTCAGAGTTGTTACAATATGTGCTACGTTAGCGGAGACATTGAAGAGTAGATTTGGTCTAAACATTGCCGCCACTCTTGCAGTGTCTCACGCTGCAAAATTACGAAAGAAACAAGAAATAATGATGTGTTAATGCAATAAATTTTAGTTCAATTTCGAATTCATACGTATCTTGAAAACTAGGCGTTGATAACAGATATAAGAGTTAATTCATTGAGCATTTCAAAATATAAATTTCTGATCGTAAATAATATACAAAAATCAAGATCAATAAGGATCCATATAAAAAATTTTGCCTGAAAGGGGCCTGAAAGGACCCACCCGAAAATAGAATCCTGTGCCAGAGGTAAGCCAGGGTTACAAAGAAATCCAGATCGGATGATCTTGTGGTAGATCTCTGAGCCAAGGATAATCAATACGGCGGTGGATCGATAGAAGTAAGGATCCGCAAGGCGAAAATTCGAAAAACGCTCCGCTTCTCGCCCGTCAATATCTCCAGAGGAGTTTTAAAGGCGAGCGTTTGTTCGATCTTGGCATGCACGACGATGCGCTTAGATGAATCATGACACGAGACTAGGGTGACTCGGCAAAAGTGATGGTGATCAACCTTGGAAACTGGAAGATGTAGCTGGCGTACCACTGACGACGAGATGCGGCTGGTGCTGCAGCAAGAATCTACAAGGATTCTAGCAGGATAGCTGGTGGCATGGACGCGTATGAAGACGGAGGCCGTCGGAAAAAGGACGGTGACGCGTTGAACTGAGGCACTCGTAGCAAAGGGACGAGCTTGACGTTGAGTATTTAGGCGTTCATTCGCATGGATAAGCGTATTGTGATGACGCTTACAATATCTGCAAGCCATCTTGCTAGTGCAGTGTTTCGCGACGTGTGAATGTGCCAAAGATCTAAAACAATAACGATGCAGTAAGATAACCCGTAATCGCTTTTCTAAGTTCATCGAAAGGAACATTTTGCAGAAGCGTAGAGGATGAGTGCGTTGACAACGTGCACCGTCTAACGGTCCTCACTTTTTCTTCTCTGTGCACGTCAATCGCGCAGCTTTATATCTCCTCTTCTGTCACGTTGGCTTATGCGTATTTCAGCACGCGTTCGCATTCCAAGAATTTTAGTTCCTTCTGTATTCCACTTTATTTTATTAACTTGACGTTTTTCAATCCGCGATGCGCCGCACACGTCCGTCCACGACCACACTCCCTACGACACTGACTTTCGCCTTAAAATATGGGGTTCCTTGCTTTACCACACCCAAAATGAACGGAAAAACTTTGAACCTTTCCAAGAAAGCAAAATTCTTGGGGGTTGTCCTAACTGACTCTAAATTATTCTGAAAAAGGAACTTAGGGTGGCAAAAGCCGGAATTGTCCTTTACTCCTGCGGAAGGATGTTCAGAACAAAAAGGGGACATCGTCGACTGTACAGCGATACGGTGTCCTGGTTTGGTGGGAGTTTGTAGGCAAGAAGTCTTACCTCGACATTTAAACCAAGGTACACAGAATGGCCCGTCTAGGGATAACTGGATGCATGAGATCAGCACCTCAGTCGACCCTCGAAATTATAGTGAGCTTACTACCACTGGACACCTTCATAAAGTGAACGGCTTCGAAGACTGCTGTACGTGGCGGATTGGTTCGAGCCACACACGATGGGACGCCTCCATACTACGACGGGTAGGATACGCTTCCATAATACTACGGGTAGGTCGGGGGCACCGACCTTTAAATGTGACTACGTGGTAGCTCTGCGTGGCTTTTTGCTTCAACAAAATATACCGAGCCGACTTTCCCACTGGGGAGGATCGAGATCCCAATTTTAACTGACGGTTCGAAAATTGATGCGGGGTCTTTTCGGATGCGCCATCACTAAGCAGGTCGTTTAAACTACCTGATCGATTTGCGTACAGGTAGACCTCGCTTAACACGGTAATTACGTTCCTGGAAAATGTCGTGTTAAGCGAGGTCTACCTATATGTACATAAATAACACAGGGCAACAAATTTCTACTTTGTGTCTGCTTTTCTGGGTGTCTGCATCAGCGCTAGGGTAATTAGGGACCGCTGATTTCGAATCCGCAAACCGTTTTCAAAACTTAGTTTCCGTTTTCGCAAAAAATGGGCGTGTCACTTTTTCGGATTTTCCCTGACTTTTTTCACGTTTGGGATTGTAATTTCTAAACCAACCAACCGGTTGACATGATTTTTACTTTGTGGCATTTACAACACCTCACGGCTTCTTTTCCAATGTAATTTATTTTTTATGAGTTTTAAAATTCCGCGGTAATTGGACCTCAAAGTCGGAAAATATGGAATTTCAAGGCGTTTTCTTAGATATTAAAAAACATGCACATTTTACGTAAATCAACTATCGAGTAAGGTATAACACGAAAGCGGAAACATCAAGCAACACAACACAGCCAAATTATTTGGCGAAATACACATTCGCATCGAAATAATAGCAAAAATGTACCATAGTCATTTTCATCACAATGTGGGTAATTTCCTTAAAAAATTAGGAGCCTCAAAATATGCTCTTTTATATGTTCCATTTATAGTCTGATATACAAGCAAAAAAAAAAAATGATTTTGAATTGCTCCAAACAAAAAAAAATTAAAAGCTTTGCAAAAAATAAATTTATATGTTCCATTTATAGTCTGATATACAAGCAAAAAAACAAAATGATTTTGAATTGCTCCAAACAAAAAAAAATTAAAAGCTTTGCATATTTTGAGGCACCTAATTTTTTAAGGAAATTACCCACATTTTGATGAAAATGACTATGGTACATTTTTGCTATTATTTCGATGCGAATGTGTATTTCGCCAAATAATTTGGCTGTGTTGTGTTGCTTGATGTTTCCGCTTTCGTGTTATACCTTACTCGATAGTTGATTTACGTAAAATGTGCATGTTTTTTAACATCTAAGAAAACGCCTTGAAATTCCATATTTTCCGACTTTGAGGTCCAATTACCGCGGAATTTTAAAACTCATAAAAATAAATTACATTGGAAAAGAAGCCGTGAGGTGTTGTAAATGCCACAAAGTGAAAATCATGTCAACCGGTTGGTTGGTTTAGAAATTACAATCCCAAACGTGAAAAAAGTCAGGGAAAAACCGAAAAAGTGTCACGCCCATTTTTTGCGAAAACGGAAACTAAGTTTTGAAAACGGTTTGCGGATTCGAAATCAGCGGTCCCTAATTACCCTAGAACTGATGTCAAACCCAGAAAAGCCATTTTGCTGTTGATCAGTGTAATTATTTGAAACATGAATATGAATGATTAAAGTGAGGTCTTTTGGTTTCAATACCGTGTTAGACCGAGGCTTTTTACGTGTTAAACGAGGTCTACCTGTATTTCAAGCCGAGATTTACGCCACAGCCCAGTCCGCACGAATGATCGGATGCTGGACTTGGACAACCAGGCGACAATCAAGGCACTGAACTCTCGCACAATCAGATCGAAATGTGTCATATAATGTCGTAAGTCTCTGTGAAAAACTAGAGTGCACAACATCAAACTCTGCTGGGTGCCTGGTCACAAGGGTATGCCCGGCAATGGAAGAGCGGATGAACTGACTTGGAAGGATCGGAGCTTACGGACGCGAACAAGGTGATACGCCACGCGCACTGTAGCCAAAACTAGCCTAAAAGAAAACCCTGTCTCTTACGGTTTAGCAAAACAACACTTCTCACAGGTGTCTTAGCAAGGCACTGCGCCTTCGCCATTTTTGCAGGAAGGCTTGGTTTGCCCCATCGAGACTACTGTTGCAGCTGCGAGAATGAGGAGGAAATTGAATCTGTGCAATACCTCCTATGTGGATGCTCTGTGTGTCATTCGACACTCAGGTTTGTTTCAGCCAATACCGAATACTGGATGACAGGGGCTTACACACACTCTCTTCAGGCATCACAATAACGCCATTATACTGGCCCTTTTGACAATTGAGTTGTCATTTTTGAGTTGTCAACTATAACTGTCATTGCGATGGCATTTGTCAATACAAATATGAATCAATGCACACTAGCATAACCCATAATTCTTATGAAAACTCACTAAAAAATGTAAATTACTCGCGGAGACTATTTGCGAAGTTCGTACAGCTTTCGGTCATTAGCAAGGCAAGCGCCTTCTCCCACAGTTATAGTGAATCTTATCAATTCCATCCTCTCGGATAAGTATTTTTTAAATCGTACTCGTCCAGCCCGATTAGTTGAAAATATTGCTACTGAAATCGTCTTAACACTTTGGAAGTTAAGAAGAAAAGGAATGACACTCCAAACAGTGACTTACCAATAATGTCCCATCATATGGGTAGTGAACGATCACATTTTCGTCGTGTCCATCACTGCTCGAAATTTTTCACTCCGTCGAATCTCTGCATAATTTACAAGCCGTATATTTAACTCAAAATGCAGTTAAACTCACCTATGAGTAGGGCGTTCAAAAACAGCATGTAGAGCATGTAGCTTATCGGGGCTGTAGGACATCTAGTTCGATTGACTATTTTTCAGATAGATTTTTGGTAAGTGGCCCGTGGATATAAGATATCTCACTCCACCATACTTAGCTTTCCTACTCAAATACTGTACCTAATGTGTTCCTCATTGAAATGATGCTACAAAGCACGGTTGAGCTGCAAACTTCTGCGGAAATATTCCCAATCCTATTGCTTAATACACTTTGACTTTTATTATTCACGGTATTTTACGGTATTTTTAGAAAAATATTTTATTCTTGCAGTCACATACTAATACATAGATGGTGGATATGGATACACAATATGCATTTATAATAGCAGATTTCGGATTTCTTCCTTCTCAGCAACATCAATGTACGACTTGCCATCTGGGGTTTTTCCATTTTTTGTAGCTCCCTTAAAATAAAACCAAACAATTTATAATTGTTTACATTCATATCATTATTATAGCACATGTAATAAAATCAAATATAATCATTTACATGAATATTTCAAGTATTGGCGTTTAAGCAAATTTTAAGCAACTCAAATGGGCAGCTGATAAAAAATTGCAGATATTTTTGCAAATGTGTTTTACTATTTTTCTCCCCCTATGTGCGCTTGCATTTATTCGATAAATTTGTAAGAAAATCTTTCTAAAAATTTGTAAACTTGTGAAAATGCGAATCCTGACTAAAAACAGTCCCCGACATAGTAGATAGAAGTTCTCAGACTACTTTTTTAATACTTGCCATGCTCTAAAGAGTGGTTTCAGCTAAAGTTATTCCTATTTCATTATTCCAAATATTCAAAATTAGATTTCTCATGCTTTCAGCGTTCCAATTGCGATTTCTTTTTTCAGCCTATTCAGTACTGGAAGATGGTATACCGCATTACCCCCCACGACCTACAGTGTCGGACAAAACATATGCAACTAAAATACGTTAACTAAAATACTGATTTATCAGATCCTTTTAATTAAAAAAATAGTGTATTGTGCATTTATGCGATTAAAATTATAAAACTATTCAAAATTCTGTGCGACAAAACATATGAAACCTTTGCAATAAATTTTATTTTTTGAAAATGTTCGCATTTTTACTGTCAGTTGGATTAGTTCAAGGAAAAAACTAAACTTAAAAAAAAATTCCAATGTAATAGTTATCGGCAACATAAAAACAAAAAATTATAATAAATAGTTATATACCAACGTAAAATAATGTTAAAAAAAAACACTCTGGGGTATAACTATAACCTTGTTTTATTTTATAGGTTTTTAAATCTAGGGGCCAATTTGTTCACTCGGGGTATGAAAATAATTTAGCTCGGGGATAACTATCTCCGGGTATAATTTATTCGCGAAGTATAAACAACGAAATTAGAACTTCATTTTGTTCACATTTTATCTCGGCTTTATACTTGGAGTATAACTTCGTTCTCCATTTACCCCACTTCCATTGCTTTCCATGTTTCATGCCATTTTATCCTCACAGCTGATCAATATTGACACAAATTCTGCGCCAGAACAAAAACTCAAATTTAAAAATAAAAACAAAATTTTTATAGAAAATCGGAAGCAATTTTGTTTTTAAAAATATGATGTCTTATCTGGTTTAGTCATCATCATCTGGGGGCAGTCATCAAGAATGTGTTTGATGAAGAAAGGTGTAGATGTGCAGTATTGACAGTACGGTGTGTTGGAGCCAGTTAGAAGATGGGCGTGCGTAGCAATTGTGCGTCGAATAAAGAGATTTCGATGTCATTGCAGCGTCCAGATTGAGTAGTGGAGTTGGATTGAGGTCCACACTCTCTCGTGTTTTTCGTTTTGGTGGAAGTAGAATAATTTGCAGCCGTCTTTGTTCAAAAGGTAGTCAAAAATTATCAGTGGCTCCATGACGGCGGATTTGACCCGCTCGTCAGTCAGATAGTTCTTTTATAACGGCGTGACCTGGCTGTGTAATCGGTAAACAAGCTTGGTAGATTGGGGTTAATGTCCTTTTTGGCATGGGCGTTATGCCCCGTTCTGACTATGTCATATATGGTGTCATTTGTAGTCAGTTAAATGAGAACGGTTTGTCATATGGTGTCATTTGCGTTTGCCTGCATGTATGACTACGATTTGCCATACGAAACGACAATCAAATGAGAACGATCGAATTTGTGTCGAACGAACGATTTGACTACGTTTGACGAGAAAACAAAAAATGTCAACATGCTGGCAAACCTTGTCATATGTATTTTTCGTCAGTTTTTGCCGTGCAATGAGAACGCATTTGACGACATAGGACGAACATCACATATATGGCAGTGTTTGTCGTCAGTGAATATGACACCATATATGACATAGTCAGAACGGGGCATTAGGATGGAGAATGAACACATACTTAATTAGTAGCCATGGTTCATAGCTAACCCGCTGGCGGGGAAACGTTGTGATGGCTAGTTCTAGAATTATCAAGATAAAATACGCCGTTGTATCGTAAGAGGGGAAAATGTGTTTTTGTATTGGTGCATAACTATAATCTAATTAGTTACTATGTACTTCAGTTTATTCGAAATTTTCTTAAAATGACACATTTGTCTTTTATGTCAATAATAACAATTATACGTGATTTTAAATAGCCACTCGATGCTCAATTGAGCGATGTCCAAAAAAGCAAAATGAGTACATTTAAGCAAAACCATAGTGAAATAAATAAAGTGAACCAGCTAGGAAGAGGCATGCATAAAAAATGTCAAACATATTACAATATAAAAAATACAATTGCAAACTCTACCTGTTCAACTTCTTGATATATTTTCCCGTTTTGCTGGCGTTTTGTTTGTTCAGCTGCTTTCAGCTTTTTTCACCATTAAAACAAAATTTTTTAATACAAAAGAGTTAAGCATTTTACATGTTTTTTCATAGTGACATAAAATAAGCATGCCCATGATACAAAAATATACAGGTAGATTCAATCGAGCAAAATTAAAAGTCATTTGCTTTTTTGACAAATAAAAATAAAATTTTAAGGGTGCAAAAAAAGGAAGAAATACAGAAACTGAATGATATACTACATAAATTAATTGTGTAAAATTGCAGCTCTGTAGCAAAAATGAAAATAGTAGTTCAAAATTTGTAAACAAATATTTTTTCCCAATTCTCAATTTTATTTTTATCTGTCGCATTGAAACTACCTGTATATGTTTGTATCATGAGCATGCCGATTCAAGAGAGTTGTCAGTATCTGGTTCACTTTATTTATTTCACTATGAGCAAAACAGCCTGTCTGATCAAGTTGAGCGAAATTATCCAGCAATAATAATTGACTGGCACGACAGACCGATTACGAGACTAAGGCCTAGCTAACCGATACTCGTCGCATTCTTAACCTAGCCAGCAATTCTTTGAAGTCTACATCCGAAATTGCAAGGGAATGTGACCTAGATGTTTCGCGTTGGGCCATAAATCGCGCAATTAAGGGGTCTCCCACCCTCATCAGGGAAAAACTTAAATCTTCTCCAAAGTTGCTGCCCCGTCACATAAATGCACGCCTCGATTTTGGACGAGGGAATATGAGAACGTATTGGGAAAAGTAGTTTATCTTAATAGGGTCATTAATAAATACAAAATAAACCTTTTTTCCGGCATATATAATTTTCACTGATGAAAAAAATGTAATTTCGACGGGCCTGATGGTTTCAACTCCTACTGGAGAGATATTCGTAAGGTGTAGTAAAATTTTGGCGGCGGATTTGGATTGCCTTGTATGCAGATGGCATGTTGGAGTTGGCGTTCCCCAACACACGCATGCACTCTGCAGAGTACACACAAGTGTTGCGAAAGAACCTTCGTCTATTCTTGGAAAAAAATCGAGAAGTTGATTGGACAATCCAACAGGATAATAGGGCCATACATAGAAGTCGAGAGACAAAAGAATGACTTCAGTCCAACAACGTAAATTTTTTGCAGTGACCAGCATGCTCCTCAGATCTAAATCCGATCGAGAATGTTTGGGGAATTATCGAACGGCAGATATACGAAGAAAATAAGCAATACACAAATGTTGATAAACTGAAAAGCGCTATTTTTTCGACATGGGAGTCTGTGAGTCACGAGACTGGAACACACTTTGTGGAAAGAATGCCAAATCGTATTTTTGAAATGATTCACAACAAGGGTGGATCCACTTTTACTAAACTTGTTCACTTTTATTAATCTACAAACTTGTTTTGGTTCTATCACTGTAATTAAATGAAGACACTAAACTAGGTTATACATAGTTGTTTAGATGAGTGCTGTCTTCAGTGATCCGTCGATCCCATCTCTAATCCCAATCTTTCCTTCTCCTTTTGTACTCATGTTCCCCCTATTTTCTTCTCCCCGGCTTCGGCCGTTCGTATCGTTTAATGTTTCTCGTAATATCTGTCACTTGTCATTCGTACGTCAAGAAATAAAGACCACGAAACCCGAACCACCGCGAACAATTATTTTTTCCACCGCTCCACGACGAATAGAAACAATAGTTATGCACCAATAAAAAAATCAAATGTTCCCCTCTTACTCTTCTCTCCAAATATGTGTCTTCTCAAGCTCTGTTATTCCTCATACTACGATTTTCTATATTCTCGTTTAGAACTAAACAAACCTATAAAAGAAAAATAGGTTATACACCACAGGATTGATCAGGATATGCACCACAGTGTAGTTATCTGCAACGTAAAAACCAAACATTATATCTTGTCCTAATTTGAATTAAGAAAGAACTAACTAACTACAGCGCAAATAGGAATGCGAAGCATTTGAGCACATCCTAAGAAGCTGCCATAAAACATTAATCTCTCTGAGGAATAATTTCTTTCTTTCTAGCCGGTGTGTTGCAGATTAGATAGTAAATAGTTTGTGGTCTTACTTTGGCTATTAGTAGTTCAACACATTTAGTGTGACCTTCCCACACAGCGGCCAATAAAGGAGTGATCCCGTGTTTATCTGCAAGCTGAAAAGAAAACGATGATTTCAAATCAGTCTCTAACAAACTTCATCTATACCAACATTTATATTTGCTCCCATGTCTATCAAGTAGTTCAACACATCATATTGTCCATAATCTGCTGCATAATGTAAAGGGTACCTCCCATTAACCTCAGAATTCACACCAATTTTCTGAAATTAAAATTAATAAAGCCCATGGGCATGAAATTATTCCATTTAGTGTGTAGATATCATTATCACAATAAATGGTGTAATCATTTGTCATTTAAATTTCTCAACTTTCTTTTACCTAACCACTAATAAGAAACGATGTTAGATACTACTGTGTCCAAAAAATAAGGTGACATTGTATTTATTTTGAAAATTCTTTATTTATTCTTCCAAATCAATTTCATCTCCTTCAAAGTAATCCCCTCCCGATGCAATGCACTTATGCCAACGGATTTTCCAATCTTCGAAACACTGATTGTAGTCACTTTCCGGGATGGCCTTCAGTTCCGTCTTCGCTGCGGCTTGAATCTCCTCTATCGTATCAAAACGGTGTCCCCGGAGCGGTCTTTTGAGCTTGCTGAACAGCCAGAAGTCGCACGGCGCCAGATCAGGTGAATACGGTGGTTGCGGAACGATATGGGTTGAGTTTTTGGCGAAATGATCACGTATTACGAGTGCAGTATGGGATGGTGCATTATCGTGGTGTAAAAACCAAGAATTGTCTTTCCACAATTCCGGCCTTTTTAGGCGGATAGCGTTACGCAAACGACGCATAACGTTCAAATAATATTCCTTGTTGACTGTTGACTAAAAAAAAAAATAATTCTCCAAATCCTTCGACGCGCTGTTTAAATTCAAATGTCACCTTATTTTTTGGACACAGTAGTATATCAGGATATACATATATGAAGGAAGGGGTAAGTCAAAATGCAAAGCAGTACTTCATAAAGATTTTTTTGACACGCTCAATTCTTTTATTGTGAACTTCATAAAGCATAAAGTGAACTACAAAAGCGTTGTGCAATAACTTTTTAGTGTACGGGTCCTTAAACTCAGAGCTATTTCTTTTGATCAAGACTAAGGATGAGAGAGCTTTAGCAATTATAAAGTTAAGGTGTTCAACAAACGTAAAGGCAGAATCAAAAATGACACTAAGGTCACGTATTCTATCAACACTAGTTAGAGGGGTATCGCAAAGAAAGTATGTTGAAAGTAGTTTATTTTGCTGCTTGGAGTAGGTTAGAGAGTATTTACTAGTATTTAATGCTAATCTATTTCTGCAACACCAGTCATGAAAGTTATTTCACTCAGCTTGAAGTACTTGAATATCAAGCAAACTTTTGATTCTAAAGAAGATTTTCATACTGATACTGATGATATATAAAATGTAGCTGCAGTAAAGCAAACACTAACGTCATTAATGAAACCAAAGTAATATATTAGAAACAAGTTATATTACTTCCAAAATATTGGTAAAATATTACTGGCAATATATTACTTAAAAAGTAATATACAATATATTACTCATAAAAATGCCGAATATGGCAAATATTTGATTAGCTATTGCGCACAGTTTTGTCTGCGTTGATGTAGTAGGGGAAGAGGTTCGGTTGTGGGCACCCTTTTGTTTTTGGCTCATAACTTATCACCCAGTTCATATTATACGGACATATGGATATCTATGGAAAGCTAGAGACCTTAGCTAACAACTAATGAAGAAAATAAACCGATGCCGTCAAATAGAAAATTTTTTTTTTCAATTTTGTAAAGTAGTAATTTTTAACGAAAATATTTTTTTGGTTCGGTTGTGGGCACCCTTGGAAAACCTGCTGGAAATGCAAAAATTTGAAGAAAAACCAACACGAATGTAAAAAAAATTAAACTTGCTTTGTTTTAAGCACAGTGTACGCATGTGAAGTAGCTGGCACGCATGCCGGCACACTTTAGATGTCGTTCTCCTGGGCTGTCGAGCAGACCTAAAGTAAAATTAAATTCAACCTAATTAATCAACACTCTTCAAGTGCTGTGAAATGAAGAAAGTGGGAAAAACACCAATTTACCGATGGCACATGTTACATCCACGAACAAAATCCAATAAAGCACCATCGTTGACGGCTTTGATGTCTCCGAAAATTTCTTCCCGTAGCATTGAAGAGTGGTTCGGGAAATCGCATACTCTGTGGCAGTTGATTTTGTGCGTAATTTATCCGCAGAACAATGTTTAATGGCATCATTAAATCGATATCATTAAAATTGATATCGGACGATTTTTTTAATTTATCCTTGGATGACATGGCTAAAACAACCGAAAAATGCGTAAAATCACCTTCAACAACGATATTCCACCTTTTTTCGCCTTCATAATTTATTAAACTTAACAAATCACAAAATAAAGGGGTGCCTACAACCGAACTAATTGCGGTGCCCGCAACCGAATTTGGCAGCCATTTTGAAAAGTGGTGAAACATTTTTTTGGTGTAAACATATTGGTTCTAATCGATATTGGATCACAAAGTATAATAATTTAACTAAATAAAAATGCATTGCACTCAACATTTCAATGGATTCACTTCGATTTTTAACACTATTTAAAAGGTTTAAAAAAAGTTTTCTTCTTTTTTAAGCACAGAAAGATATACATATATGGTCCCAGCACAAAGCAGACGCGTCTTTTCGATTCGGTATTCGGTACAAAATGATCGTGCTTCCATAATAAACGAATGGTATTTATCAGAAAAACCTAGCCTGCTTTCTATCAAAAGATACGCAGGGGTGCCCACAACCGAACTATGCCCATAACCGAACCTACGAGTATTACCCTACAAATAATTCTTGCTTAAAAACTCATTTTTAAGCCCCTGCACCCTTATTTACCATTTACAAACTCTTGCGATATTCATTCATTAGAATTTAATAAAAAAAATTATCCCCCATTATGATTTTATCACCCTCTTTAGCGTTTGATTCCCGAAAAAGGCTTCACTTGTGCTGTAAAATATTAATGCTGATTAAAAATAGAAAAAGGAACACAAACAGAAGTAAAGTAATGTAGTAATAGAGAATAGGATAGACACCATAGACAGATTGGAAAGGGCCTCGACAACGCTCAAGGGATCCATCCTCAATGCCTATGAAGACAACTGTCCCCTCAAGACTAATACCTTTAGGAAGCAAACACCATGGTGGAACGGTCAGCTTAGCAAGCTAAGGAAAGTAATAAGGAAACTGTTTAACAGGGCCAAGCGTAATAACGACTGGCAGACCTACTCCCAGACCCTCACCAAATACAATCAAGAGATCAGGAACGCCAAGTGGAAATCTTTCAGGCGGTGAGGACGTATTAGATCTGTCCTCCAGCTTCAGGCTACAGAAGATCCTCTCGATGGAAAATTCCTGTCCAATCGGATCTCTGGTGGATGTAGACGGGTCCCCCACAAGAAGTGAGATGGAATCACTTGTCCTACTCACTAATATACACTCCCCGAGATCGGACATATTGACAGCTGATCTCCTGATTAACAGTACGGGACAGTCGTATTGTACAAGTAGGGAAGATTGGAGAACGGCCAAAGCCATGTGTAATGCACAAATAGTGAAATGGGCGCTAGAATCATTCGCCCCGTACAAAGCACCGGGAAGAGATGTCATTTTCCCGGCACTTCAGCAGAAGGGAATGAACACACTAACGCCTATAAAATCTACTCATGCAGCTTAGTATATGGATATATTCCAGAGGCCTGAAGAGCAGTTAATGTGATCTATCTGCCAAAACCTGGAAGATCCAACAAGAAGGACCCAAAATCCTTCAGGCCACTAAGCCTAATGTCCTTCCTGCTAAAGGGCCTGGAGAAGGTCGTTGACCGCTTCCTGAGGGAGGTTATTCTAACCCGGTGTCCCCTTAGCACGAATCAACATGCCTATCAGAAGGGTAGATCCACAGAAACGGGCCTATCAGTGCTGGTAGGCAAGATAGAGAAGTCCCTGGAAGTGAAGGAGATCTGTCTGGCAGGCTTCTTAGACATTGAAGGGGCCTTCAACTACACAACCTTCGAAGCGTTCGAAACAGCGCTAGAAGATTTCCAGGTGCCTACCACTCTCATAAGATAAATATCATCAATGCTCGAAAGCAGGGTGATTCGGTCCAGCTTAGGGGGTAGAGTTCTCCGCAAAAACAGCAAGGGGGTGTCCCCAAGGAGGGGTGGTCTGTGGTCGTTGACGGACTAATCCGCTCTCTTACAGAGCAGGGACATGAAGTCATTGCATATGCAGACGACCTAGTAATCGCAGTCAGGGGCAAAGATGGACCTACCGTCTCAGACGTGCTCCAGAACGCGTTGAACACGGTGGAGTGCTGGTGCGTCAGACAGAAACTGTCTGTGAATCCAGACAAGACCATTGTAGTGCCTTTCACTCTTAAAAGGAATCTGGACCTAAGACAGGTTAGGATCTTTGGTAAAGAACGCAACTACTCGCAGGAGGTTAAGTACCTAGGGGTCGCTCTAGACAGTAAATTGAACTGGAGACCCCACAAAGACCGCATGCTTATGACAGCAGATAATGCTCTCTGGAGCTGCAAGAGGATCTGTGGGAAAAGCTGGGGTCTGAGGCCGTAATGGCTTCAGAAGATTTACTCCCTAGTAATTCTGCCAACTATCACTTATGGGGCGATAGTGTGGTGGAAGAAAACCACAGAAGTAACAACTGCGACTAAGCTAGAGAAACTACAAAGACTAGGGAATCCCTGCATAACAGGTTGTCTCAGAACTACTCCAACTACAGCCCTCAATGTTATATTGGGAATGCTACCGCTGGAACTGAATGAGCAGTTGGCAGCAACCAAAAGCACACACAGGCTGATGCATAATGGATTCATACCAAGGGATGCACAGGCAATCGGCTACCTATCTTTGCTGAGGGACAGGAGGCGGGATAGAGGCATTTGGATGCCTCTGGACCAGATGCCTCAGAAGCACCTCTTCAGAAGAAGTTACGCAACGTACATACCACACAGGTTAGACTGGGCTGATAAAAGGATCAGTTTCACGTGACGATATTGTCTGGTAAACCGATGGGACCAAGACGGAAGAAGGGACGGGGGCAGGTATCTTTAGCTTCTGTTTCCAGTCTTCAGTAAGTCTTGGGGATAAAGCCTCGATCTTTCAGGCTGAGGTCTTTGCCATAAATGTGTGTGCCAGGAAGTTACTAACGCTCAATGTTAGAAGGAAAAGGATAATCATAATGTCAGACAGTCATTTGACTCCAAACTGGTCTGGGACACGGCAAATGTTCTCCAGGATCTCTCAAGGGAAAACCAAGTGATATTACACTGGATCCCTGCACACTGTGGGAACGATGGTAATGAGGAAGCGGACAGATTGGCAAAGGATGGGGCTGAACCAATCATAGGTGTTAGCAAGTCCCATTACAGACATTTTGTTAAACAGGAATTCATGAATCGAGCAAACCATAAATGGCCGAACAAAGCGGGGCAACGATGCTCCAAGCTTTTCTTTCCAGTTTACTCGGAAAGGAAATCTAAGTACCTAATTGACCTAAGCAGAAAGGAGCTCAAGTTCATGACGGGGATGCTAAGTGGACACTGTCTGCTAAATATGCATAGAGCGCGCCTGGGACTAACGGACAGTGAGCTATGCAGAATCTGAATGGAAGAAGAGGAGACTTCTGTACATATCATAACTGAATGCCCTGCCCTAATACAAGCAAGAAAGCGAATATTAGGGAAGGAGGTGATACAGACGAGAGATTTGTCTGAAATGAATCTAAGGAAACTAAAGGAGTTCTTAAACAACATTGGAGGACAGAACTCCTTCAGTAACGTAGAGGGACATGACACAATAGTTCACTACTTAGACGCAGTGTCTCGGACAGGTGTTGTCCGAATCCCGAATCTAATCTAATCTATATAACGAGACTTAATAGGAAGTGGACGAAGTGCTCAATCATTTTTTCCTCAAGCAACTAAACTGTTCGGCAATGAGCCATATTGTTTCCAACAAGACTCTGCTCTGGCTCACAAAGCAAGAACTGTTCAACGCTAGTGCAAAGACAATATACCATGTTTTATTTCTGTGGGTGAATGCTGGATCTGAAACCATTGGATTTTTGCATATGGGGATACATGATGGACAGATTAACAAATAATAAAAAAAAATGAAAATGGACCAAATAAAACGCCGATTGCAAAAATTTGAAAAGTTATCCCAGAAAAAGTCGTTCGGGAGAAGAAGAAGGCGAAGGCGGCACCTGTACTTCTTGAAAGGTGAAAAATTTTAACTCATGTGAGCATAATGCAAGTTAATAATGTGAACAATAAAGAAAATATGTTTCTAACTCAAAAATCACTCTAATTTTTGTTATCTTTGAGATATTAGGTGCTACAGTTATTAGAGCCCACGCTGTAGTTGCTTTGATGTTTTAAAAAGGTTAATTTTGAGAAATGACAACATACTTCCGAAATAAGCCGCATTACCCCGTTTATAAGACAGCTGAAGTAACTTTGAGTCAATACGCATAGACTAATTACAGCCGTATAAACACGATTTCAAACCGCTTTGAACTTTTTAGGTTTATCGAGTCAGAGCGCTTTTCAAATGAGTTCTTAAATTTGCAAGTCGCTCCGAAAATTCGTATAAACGGTTAAACATTTTCAAAGTGCTTTGAAAATCAGCTGATGGTGATGTACATTTAGTTTTTTGTGCATTTTCAAGTAACAATCAAGAAACACCTACAGCTAATATTCATTAGACGTTAAAAAAGGTGGAAAAATAAAAGCATTATTTTCAAATCGTCTCAGTGCTTCGACTCCATACAAAATTGCGGCAAAAATAGAAGGAGTACGTGAAATTCGCTGAAATTTTAAAGTCCAAGTTATTTTGGACTGCTGACTTCAAAGATTGAGTTTGTTTCCAAAAAAATATATAGTTTAAGAAAAATCGAATATATGGTTATATATAATTTTATCATAACCGAGCCTAAACCGCTGGAGCTACGAGTATAATGATGAAATTTGGTCAAAAGTTTTATTTTAGAAAGTCAACCCTTAAAAAGAAGCGATTTCAAAAACGTCGACCTTAAAGGGAGGGAAAGGGAGTGGTGAAGCTTATATGGACGGACATTGTTTTTTGGTCGGATTGTTTAAAAATTTTGTATATATACTGCGGGACACTTGATTACCCTCACTTTACTTTGTTAGCTAAAATTTTTGTTATAAAGTCAAAAACTTTGTTTTTAATGTCAAAATTTTCTGGATACGCAGTTGCATGTGTTCCTGTTTTTGAACTGCAAAAATTTTATGCAAAATTAGGATGAACCACATTTTTGCCCTTTTAAGCCTATTTCAAGTGGGACACTTGATTACCCTCATTGCAGTTTTAGATCTGTAACAAGTGTTAGAAGGTAGGATTAGTGTAAATCGGTTTGAAAAACTGAATTGAAAGCATAAGGTATACAATTTTTGCAAAATTTACAAAAGGCAGAAGCAATGGTTCGCGGTAAAACCTTAACAGAATTGGAGAAGGGACGCTTTTCGGCGTACAAGGAGGAAAACATAAGTAACCGCCAAATCGCTCGCAAAATCGATCGCGATCCGTTGGTAGTAAACCATTTTCTTAAAATACCCACAACTTATGGCAAAAACCACAAAGGTCGCACCGCAACAGCAACTTCTCTTAGAGAGAGAAGAGCAATTCTTCGTAAAGCGTCCAATTCCTCTGCGTCTGCGGGTCACATACGAGGTCTAACCGGGACGACAGCCAGTGTCGGCACTGTCCGCAGAGGAATTAAGCAGTGTCCTTACATCAAACGCAAAAGGCTGCAAAAAAAACACGTTTACTGCAACGTCACAAAACGGTACGCTTAGAGTTCGCGCGAGCTCATCTCAGCTGGCAGCAGGAGTGGAAGTCAGTCGTCTTTCCGATGAAAAGAAATTTTATTTGGACGGACCCAATGGCTTCCAACACTATTTTCACGATCTATGAAAATCTGAACGATTTCTGTCGCGGCGTTATTCAGCAGCATTCTCAGTTATGTTGTGGGCAGCAATCTCGGCTCAAGGCGCTATTAATTGAACTATATTGGAAGAGCGCCAAAGTTCACAGCATTATATGGCAATGTCGGAAATTGAATTTGTAAACTTTGACGAAATATTCGCGGGGGAACGCTGAATTTTCCACATGATAACGCTGCCATTCACACCGCAAGTCGCGTGAAGTATTGGTTTGAAGCGAAAAAAGATAATGAAATAGATTGGCCTGCATTCTCTTCCGACCTAAACATAATCGAAAATATTTGGGGATGGTTGACACGTAAATTTATGCAGATGGCAGGTAATTTAACAAAAAAAGCACACTTATAGAAGCAATTAAAAATGCATTTTCCCAAATCCCTGAAAATTATCTTACATCGTTGTACAACTCTTCGCTTACTCGACTTTTTGAGGTTATACGCAATATTAGTAATACAAAATTAATGACTGTAATAAAGACTAACCTCTTTTTTCTTTGTTTTCTATAAGTGAGGGTAATCAAGTGTCCCACTTGAAATAGGCTTAAAAGGGCAAAAATGTGGTTCATCCTAATTTTGCATAAAATTTTTGCAGTTCAAAAACAGGAGCACATGTAACTAAGTATCCAGAAAATTTTGACATTAAAAAAAAAGTTTTTGACTTCATAACAAAAATCTTAGCTAGCAAAGTAAAATGAGGGTAATCGAGTGTCCCGCAGTGTATAATAATAATAATTAATAATAATAATATATATAATAATATATATACATATACTAAAAAAACAATAACGAAATACACTAGTCAGAAAAAGTTTGCGTACAGGCTAGTCAAAATTATGTTATCATCAATTTTGACCTCAAAAATTGGTTCTCTGTTTCCCAAAACTTATCCACATTATTCATACATACATATATGTTTTAACTGCACTTTTGGTTGTGTTTTAGATGCATTAAAACAATAATTGTCCATATATTCGTATTTATTGACAATATACTCACAAAACAATTATTTTTAAACGTATATGTGCTTGAAATTATATAGAAAGCAATAGAACCCAAGCGAAAAAAATTAAAAATGCATAAAAGGATAAGGTTACTAAATCGTTCCCAAATTGACAAAAAATTTCGTTATATTAGAGAAACTTTTGGAAGAGCACATTCGTCATTTCGAAAAGCCATACTAAATTTCGAAAAAAAAACAGAAATTCTTGCTTCTTTGCTACGATCTGACCATTTTCTTGAGCTTAAACCCAAGCAATAGGATTAGATTGATTTGCGATCAGTGCATCATAATCTTAGACTAGTTGCATCCGATATCTTCAGATATGTACAGAAATATTTTATAAAACCCAGTAGCAGTGACTTTATAAGAAAAGTCCTGAAAAAAAACAGATTTCCCCCTACAGAATAGCATGTAAGAAGCCCATATTTAGCTTACTAACAAGGAGCACAGAATTTCTTTGGTGAAAGAGTCCATCAAAGAGTATAGAAAACCGGATTTCCGGGACGATGCGTTGTTATCTATGGAGTAGGAAGATTTATTATTCTCTGATAATGGTTTGGCATATTTGGCATTAAAAGGCATCAACTAATTTGAAGAGGATTCAGTTAACAAAAATCTGACATTAACAATAAAGCATAGTATATGAGGGGGTATGGTATGGAACTGCGTGTCTAGTAAAGGAGTGAACCGGTGCCTTTTTTTAATCAGAAATGGTTGCGAGGGGTTATTTAAATAATCTTAAAGCTTATGTAAGCCAAGGTTTCAAAAATGTGGATATTTCTTTTCAACATTACGATGACCTTAGGGCGTAATGCATACGATGTGAAGCTATCTTTGCTATCAACTGACTCAAAAAAGATGAAAAAGTTCCTCCCTAGTCATCTAACGTGCATTTAAATAAATATAGAAGGGGTTGACTTGAACCCTGAGCCCAACAACACTCCATCTTCAAAGATATAGTAAACAAATATAACAATTCAAAGATATAACAAAAGAAACGCTGAAAAAACACCTAATTTAATAAAATTTATGCCGCAACTTTTGCAGGGAGTTCCAGTAAGAGAAGCATATCCAAAAAGTTTTTAATTTTTGGACAAAACTTAGTTTAAATTAAATTTTTGCTACATAACCTTATCTTGTACGCAAACCTTTTCTGAGGTGAATTCATAACACATTTTTTTTGGCCCTTCTTTTACAATTTGGTCAAGTTTTTATTATTATTATCTTAATAGAATAAAAGAACTGAGTTTATGGAAAAAATATAAAATATTTTGTTTTTGAAAAATTACTTTAAGTGATTTCTTTTTCATATGAGAAACTATGTATCCATTGTACGCAAACTTATTCTGACTAGTGTACGTATTTCAGCGTTTTTCTACAGGCCTTTAAAGGGTGGAAAGAGGGCGGTGAAGTTGCTTAAAGGAAACACAGCCATAAAGATGCAATGGAGCTCAATTTATAACGCCGAGACTATTATACAAATTATTCTTCAAAATTAGACCTTCTTCAAAATTAGACATTCCTCCTTTTTTAGAATATATTAGCATTAAATCACATTTTAGCAAACAAATTCCGTAATAATGAAAACAGTTGGATAATATGGCTCATAATGGGTTAAATAGGCGTGCCAAACCTATTTTTACAAAAAACATTCATAATTCGTGGCATTAACTTGGTTACACATTTTGGTCGCAATTTTAACTCAAGCGACTTCTGTAAAAAAAATCAACATTAGTAGTTTCGAAAAAATTGTATGTATATTTCCCAAAGGCGCAAAAAGACGCAGAATTTTTTTGCGAATTTAAGAGAAGTCTATCTAAAAAAGGTCATAAAAAGGATTTACGCCAGTTCACGCCATCTGATTTCAATTGCCTTTCTAAATTTAGTTATTTTTAATTTTCATTGATTAAAAAAATTGACTTTTGAAAATTCGTAAAAAAAAAATATTTATGCTAAAAAAAAAAAAACCGATCAGCGGTGCCGCTCCTACCAATGTAGTTTTAATATTAAAAAAAGGTAGCCTATCTACAATACATTTTCTATAATTTTTTTTATACAAGCACCTAAATTTAATTTTTCCCCTTCATAAATTTTTGTAAAATTAATAGGGGTACCGGTTAATTCGTGCGGTTTTTTGGGGAAAATTGAAGCTTTATTGTGAAAAAATGGTTACAAATTTAATATTTAAAGTATTGTCCATCACTAGCTATAACTTTTTCCCATTTTTCTGGCAATTCACGAATACCCTTTCTGAAAAATTTGGCCGGCTTTTCCGCTATCCACGAATCGATCCAATTTTTGACTTCTTCATAATTGGAGAAGTGCTGGTCAGCCAGGCCATGTTGCATTGATCGGAAGAGATGGTGCCGTTTTTCGCGCAGTGCTCGGCTCAAACGCATCAATTGTCGTCGGTAGACTTCCCCTGCGATCGTTTCATTCGGTTGCAACAGCTCATAATAGATCATACCCAGCTGGTCAAACTTTTTTGGCTGTCCGGGCCGTTCATCGTCCTCCAAGTCAAAATTGCCACTTTTGAACCGTGCAAACCACTTCTGGCACGTACGCTCAGCTAGAGCATGCACACCATACACTTCCACCAAAATACGATGACTTTCGGCAGCCTTTTTCTTCATATTGAAGTAATGAAGAAAGTACTCCCCGCAAAAACACTTTATTCGGCACAAAATTCGACATTTTCAGAGTAAAAAAAAGTATTGTTGTTTACGCTTCAGCTAAATGACACATACTGATTCTGAAACTATATGACAATAGCTTTCCAACACATATTTGGAAAGGTGAATCACTGTTCACAAAATCAAGTTACGCCATCTGTTAGAGAACCGCAGGAATTAACCGGTACCCCTATTATATCCGACTTCGACAAACTATATCTCCTTATCTCGACAATTCTATAAAGTATTTCGGATCCAGCTTAATTAAACAATTTCCTTTAACATGATACTACTTTTGTCCAAATCTGTGATAATTTTTTTTTATTTTTGTCCACTCTCGAAGCACTGTGCGTCTGTAGTCAATTCGTTTCTGAAATCAATGTATAAACACTTGGCTGGAAAGCGTATAGAATCCGGGACCGTCATATAAACTTAGTCTACTGCATTTGTTTCCGTAATGTTCCAGACCCAATTTTTAAAGCATGGGAACATTTATACTAAAAACATGTTGGTTTTCTGAATTAAATTCCGTGCCGAAAGGGTTAGGCCATGTATTTAGCTGAGGAGTACTTAGTACGACGAGCAGCTAGTCACACTTAGCTCTCGCAAATCAACGATGTTTAGGGTAAGAAACATAAACAAATAAATGCGGTGTACCTGTTCAGCAAAAGCCTCTTGAACTTGATCCAAATCACCGTTTTTTATACTCCAAACAAGATCAGCCATACTCTCTACAAATGTAAAGGTTCCAAAATTTACTTTCTCTGGTTTCGCTTCCACCAGACTCAATTTTATTGTATACGAAATCTTATTTCCGCTAAACTTGTCCAGTAGTGATGTGTTCATATATTCATTATCGATTGTCAATTAGATTTTACAGAAATATTATCGAAAAACCTAAAGTATGTTTCCAGTATAATTTAATTATCAGGGACCGGAAATAACAGTTATTTATGAAAACTATATTTGAAAAAATTACTATGAAGGAAATGTCATACAAGTAAATGAAACACACCAATACATTTCTTTTCGCACCGAGAATCAAACTTGGCAATAAACTTTTTTTTGTAATTTTTATGGAAAAATTAAAAAATAAGAATTATTTTTTATTTATGTTTTAAAAATCTTATAATAACAATTATTTATGATTTTTTTTCATATTAGTCTACACATAACAGTTTTTTTCGATTTTTATTTTAGTTGTCCTATGATAACAATTTTTGGTGACTTTTATTTAAAAAAGTCATGAATAAAAATCAGTCAGTGACTTTTATTTTTTAAGTCATCAATAAAAAAATCATTCAGTGACTTTTATAAATAAAAAATCAGTCAGTGATTTTTATTTTTTAAGTCATCAATAAAAAATTATTATAAATAAAAGTCACTGAATGATTTTTATTGATGACTTTTTTAAATAAAAGTCACCAATAATTGTTATCATAATAATAATAACTGACTGGCACGACAGCTCGATACCGCGACTAAGGCCTAGCAACCCGCAACCATCCATGTTGTGCGTGTGAATTTGTACAAGGTTGGAAGGGACCTACAGTTTTATGCCGATTCCGAACGGCGAGTTGGGAGCTTTTTCATAGGCAATTTTACTCTCAGAGGTTTTGCCATTTCCTGCTAAGAGGACAGCCGCCGAAAGAAAAATTGTTGTTTTTCTTTTTTTTCGGTGTTAGCAGCAACGGAGTCTTGAACCTGGGTTCGAGCGTTGCATTTGACTCGCGGCCCAACGCACTAGCCAGCTGAGCTACGGCTCAATTATCATAGGACAACTAAAATAAAAATCGAAAAACTGTTATTTGTAGACTAATAAGAAAAAATCAAAAATAATTATTATTATAAGATTTTAAAAATATAAATAAACAATAACTGTTGTTTGTTGATTCTTTTCACAAAAAGTTTTTAATACTTTTTTGAGTTTTTTTGAATCTTTACCAGTGACTATGTGACGCGAAACTGAGAGGGGAAATGATTTTCAGACCATTGTTTGCTTTTTCCAATCGTCCGATAGTGTACAGGTTTTTGTACCCAAACATTCGCACAGCACCGGTTACTAGTCAATTGTTTGTATCTTAAAATGCTAACATTTCTTATTTGCTGTAAATATAGCGTTGCAAACCACCTTGTTTTACTGGTCTAAGTAATTTTAATTGTAACGCGCCTTTGAGGGCAGAAGCAAAAACTGAAGTAAAATCATATTAAAACACGTTTCAACATACTTATGACGTTTATCAGCATCAACGTTTTCTTGCAATCAATTTTCTATAAACGTACTACAGAATGAAACAAAAAAAAACAAATTATTTTATTTGCAAGTAAACATCGAACGGCCTGTCGGCCTCGATAGTCCAGCGGGTAGCGCGCTGGCTTCTCATACCAAAGGCCCCAAGTTCGATTCCTGGCTCGGGCTGGCGAAAAACTCGTCTACTTCTATCGCTACCCACATGAAGCAGATGAGAATTACAAAAACCGCACAAGTGCGCTCTTGGCAGGCAATGGCAAAACCTCCAAGTGTGAAAGAAAAACTGCCAATCGTCGTTCGGATTCGGCGTTAAACTGTAGATCCCCTCCCCTCCCTTTCCCCATCCGCTTGAAATGTGTGCTGAACATATGTTGGAAAGACAGTGTTGCATACGCATTTCAAAAACGGGTGAAATATGAGATATTACTCTCATTTTCCTTCCCTATCCCCCATGGGTATAGTACAATAGTCCGAAATGGACTGAGTGCTATGGAAGGCTTGTAGCCTTCCTGCCCACCCTCACATCCATCCATCCAAACATCGAACGCACCAGCAGCCCTTGCCCTGACTTTTGTATGGGGAATTTGCTTTACGAACCCTAATCAACTCTGGGGCCTGGTTTGACCGAATTACCGAATTTGCGACTCTGGGGTCTGGTTTGACCGAATTAGGAACCGTGACCCCTCTCAGTTTCGCGTCACATAGTCATTGTCTTTACCAGCGATAAGGCGATAGGAAAGTGGGAGAGTAAGTAGATTTTTGTGCGTTTTTTGCAATTCACGTACACAGTCTGTGTGTGCTGGCAGTCATCAGCTCTTCACTGTTTCCGCTCTTTTCCCGATATTAGGGATGATTGTGCAAACTAAAATACCGCCGGTTTCCTTTCAATTATTTGCTTTTTAAAGTATGTTCTCATTAATTTTCTGCATAAATACATAACATATCAACTTTTTGGTTTCATTACGTAGATATTATTGAAAAATATACCAAAGACCACAAAGCTAAATGCGTTGAATACGACAGAGTCAATTGCCGTCCTTTTTATTTTGCAGTTCTTCATTTAGCGAATCTCTAACACAGGGTTGACGATCAGATCAGAAAAGGTATGCTTTTGGAGATAAATGCTCTAGTTCGAACGCAGGACTGTTTTTTTTATGCAGCTTATAAAACCTTAATTTAATTCAATAAAGAGCATACCCAACGGTTCTTTTGACACTCTTGGGCAATAATATATTTGTATAGTTAGTTTTATACCAACGTATTACGAAATTGCACCAAAAAAATACAAGTAAAAAGAAATATTTCTTTGGTCACAAAAATGACTCACACCAGCAACACTAGAAATTTGAAATGAACTAGAACAACAACCCCGTTTTAGAAATTTATATGGAGGAAAAACTACGTTCTACTAGTAGGCCCCAAGGTTGCAATTTTTGTAATAATGGCTGTCCCACTTTCCCATCGCTTAATCGTTGGTCTTTACCATTACATACAAATTGAAATAAAGTATACTCTAAGTAGCGAAACTCTCTTTTGGAGCTGTCAGTGGTACATTAAGGGCGATGTTATGATGACCAAGGTAAATTTATAAGGTAGTGGTAGCACCACAACCAGCGTGACCGCAGCCTTGTGAAAAATTGTAGCACAGAAGAGACCTAAAATGTATCAATATGTATCACCTTTCTTTTTTTTAAGTATCAAAGTATCAATATGGAATAAACCCAATAATTTTTATGAAGAAACACTTTCTAAATTTAATATTTCTTGAAAACAAAAAAGTACGCGTATCGAAGACATATTCAGTTTTACTTGGTACTAGCATAATATAAGTAATAACAAAAATGTCTTACATGTAGCAGTTCAACTCGTTACTAATATAATACCTCGGTGTGAATACCCCTATAGTATATTACTTTTTAAGTAATATATTACCAGTAATATTATTACCAATATTTTGGAAGTAATAGAACTTGTTTCTAATATATTACTTTGGTTTCCAAGTAATATGTAATATAAAATTATTACTTCTCGAAGCCACTGATATGTAATATTAATATGCTATATTTAAAAGTAATATGATCCAACACTGCTCTTGACAGTATACTGTCGGACCTGAGACAACTGGTTCCCAAAATTCATTGGTTTTTCAACTGGTTTTTTTTAAGTCAATTTGACAACTAACGGGAAAACTCGTTTTCTCTTTCGGTGGCTGTGCTCTCAGCTGGAAATGGCAAACCTCTGAGAGTAAAAATTGCTTATGAGAAAACTCCCAACCTGCCGTTCGGAACCGGCATAAAAACTGTAGGTCCCTTCCACCCGCGTACAAATTCACACGCACAACACGGGTGGTTGTGGGAAGCTAGGCTTTAGTGTCGCGTAAGCGGGCTGTCGTGCCAGTCAATTATTATTATTATTATTATTAATTTGACAACTAGTTGTCCAAGTAACTGTCAGCGAATGCAGAAGTCAGTCAGTTTGCGTCTAATCGTTCACGTTCTTTGTGCGCGTTCATAGGTGAGAAGAGACATGAAAATACGAAAGACGAAACAGAGGTGAAATTATCAACAAAATACTGTTAAGGCCGATACTTTTGTTACAACAACAACGTAGAAATGTTTGCATTTTTCGAACATGTCTGTTTTTATCACTCGAAGTTCACTCGATTTGCACGTTTTGCCTTGAATGATTTCAGTTAGAATTTTGCGTGGTTGCGTGAAGCCACGAATTGCAGCAGCAGCTGAAAGGTATGTATTAATAAATTAATTTCTTTATTTATGTAATTATTTATTAATTCATTTATTTATGTAATTATTTATTAATTAATTTATTTATTTATTAATTGCAGGCGAAGTCTGGTTAGACTACTACGACTGGTTAGAAAACTAATCCAGAATAAACTAGTTCGCAAACTACTCGCTTCGCAACTGGTTTAGAAACTGTTTTACTTAGGACTGACTTTGGACTAGTTGTAAATGGATGCAGACGGGGACAATTGACTGTCGCCTAGGAAACCGCCACGTTAAAAGGGTGAGTTTGCTCGAAGGAAACGAATCGGTTCTGAAGTTAGCTATGACTGACAAGCAACCAGTTGAAAAACTACATTTGGACCAGTCCGAATTCCTACGGGGTAGTACCAACTTCACATTTACACTCAGAATACAAAAAAGGTTCTTTGAGTGAAAGACAATGAACTTTTGGATGTATGCTGCCACAGGTGTACAAAATTTTTGTAATGCATAAAAATGTACAGATTTTGTTCTTTTGTATGTACTTGGAAAAGTATCAAAATTTGTACTGGATGAAAAAAGGAGTGTCCCTCCAAAATTCGTCGCAAAATGTATCATTTTTGATCCACTTGGATCAAAACGGTCACACTGACCACAACTGATTAAACTTTTTTCTTTTGATTTTATTTTGATTATTCGCGAATGGGCATGTTAATTGTCAAAATGGTCGCCCACTGGCTGTGGGTTCTGATTTGATTTTGGCAATGAGCATGCCCAAAAGCACTAACAAAATATATGGGGTTTTATTTGTTGCCATAGTGCCATCACCTTATAAATACACCTTGATGCTGACGGTCACGGTCACGGATAAAATTGTTGGTGTTTCAATGTAAAAAGGAAAATTGAGAGAGCGAGCCAGAAAGTAAAATATGACCGCGCCGGTCACCCCATAATGAGGCTTTCGATGACAAATCAAATCAGTGTCGCGTCGTGAGATTATTCGCAATATTTGCATTTTTGGAACAAATTTGCTCCCTTTTTGTAAAAATGTGTATAGAATGAGCAAAAAAATGATTGATATTGTGCAAAAAAAAAGAAAAAGGTAAATTTAAATGAAAAACAAATATTCTGATACTTTCACACACACAATATATTTAGAAATAATGATCTCAGAATGCCGGAAAATTCGGCCCAATCAAATACTGAGAAGATGATAACAATATTCTGAATGCCTTTAGAATGCCTTTGGAACGTGAGAAATGTGCGCTATCCAGACCGATGCAAGCGCGAAAAAGACGGTTAAATTTTATTTAAAAATTGTATTTGAAAAAGTAAAGTCCCAGTAAAAAGTGTGGAAGTGTGGTACTCAACCCTAATTCCCAGAATTTTAAAAGTAACGTAAACCCAGAAGTGAGACTGTCAGGCTTATATGAGCTAAATTATTATTATTATTATTTATTAGAGTAATATAAAATATTAAACTAACTTACAAAGCACTCTAGCTACCATGAGCTAAATTACTGAAAACATTTATTTAAAAAGTACAAAAACTGTCTAAAATGTTAAATTTATAAATGCAATATAGTTCTAACATTCCATTAGAGGATTACATAAAATAATGGAATCGAAAATCTTTTGGATTTATCACCACTTGAAATCTTTAGTGAGACTGTGAGGCTCACTTCTGGGAATTAGGGTTAATGTAAGCGAAAAGTGCAGTAGTGGCCGGCGATCAAATGACCGTCAGCATAACATGCTTTCGGCACAGAGTAGAAAAATCAAAATGAGAGCGTAAAAAGAGACGTGACCGACGGTCATTTGATAAAATTGTTGCTGTTTCAATGTAAGAGAGAAAATTGAGAGAGCGAGCGAGAGAGTAAAATTTGACCGCGCTCTCGCTCGCTCTCTCAATTTTCTCTTTACATTAAAACAACAACAATTTTATCCGTGACCGGCAGCATAATATCGCCCATAATGATGCTTTCGATGCCAAATCAAGCGATCAAATCAGTGTTGTGTCGTGAGATTATTAAAAATAGTTGCGTTTTAACCCATTTTCGGCCGCTGGTTGATTTTTCGACCAGCCACTTTGAAGGAGAGTAGCTCTGCACTTAGACATTATATCTGTGAACTTTTGATGCATAAAATAGCTTTGGTCTTTTGGTAACCCCTCGAAATAATAATTTTTTTTTAAAAAAGATAAATTTAGAGATGTTGGCGAAGGCACGAAAAAAAGCATTTTTTTTAGTCATATTTTGAATATTCTGAAAAATATATAACCTTTTCAAATTATTGATTTATTATTGATTATTTACGAAGCCTAAAGACCAAATTACCACAATCAATTGATATCCATAAAATTATGAAAATATTTTTACCTCTCAGCACCGCGTACTTTTCAGTGGTCGAAAAATCGACCATTGGCCAGAAGTCGTCATGTATGTACATATGTAAGCCAACAATTGTTTGTGTTCATGCTTGATTATTATTTGAACAAAATTATATACATATATATTTGTTTTTATTTGAAATTAAATTTTTATTAATTTATAAAAAAAATAATAAAAAAAAAAAACACAAAAAAATCCAAAAATATTCTTGATTAAGGTCCTAAATGTAAGTCCTTAAAAGGAATTAAAAAAATATTGGCTATTTCTAGTAGCGGCCGAAAATGGATTAAGAACAAATTTGTTCCTTTTTTGTGAAAATAAGTATGGAATGAGCAAAAAAATGGTTGATAACAACCCTCATCACTAGCGTGTGTTTATATTTGTGTTTTCGGTGAAAAAGAAGAAAGAAAAGGGAAATTTAAATGGTAAACAAATGTTGTGATACTTTCACCCACATATTATATTGATTGCATTTATAAACTATTAGTTCAGAATGCCAGAAATTTCAGCCCAATCAAATACGCTGATAACAATGTTCCAGGAGCACGAATGCCTTTGGAAATGTGTGCTATTCAGACCGCTGCAAGCGCGGAAAAGACTTTTACATTTTAATTGAAAATTTTATCTCAAAAAGTAAAGTCCCAATTAAAAGTGCGGAAAAAGGACTAAAACTAGTGAAAAGCGTAGTAGTGACCGATCATATAACTGTCAGCATAACATGCTTTCGGCACAAATAGTATAATCAAAACGAGAGCGTAAAAAGAGACGTGGCCGACGATTATTTGACTGTCAGCATACAGTGGGTGGTCAAGCAATTAGCACACTTACGAAAAATCTACATTTTCATGATTAAGTGGCAGTATAGTTGAACATTTTTTGCAACTGAATTCAATAGTTGTCAACAAAAACAACTGAAACAGGGAAGATTTGAATAAAAATTTCGAAATTGGTTTTCGCATTGCATCCGCTGTAGCTCAGCTGGCTAGTGCGTTGGGCCGCGGGTCAAATGCGACGCTCGAACCCAGGTTCAACACTCCGTTGCTGCTAACACCGAAAAAAAAACAAAAATTTTTCTTTCGGCGGCTGTCCTCTCAGCAGGAAATGGCAAACCTCTGAGAGTAAAAATTGCCTATGAAAAAGCTCCCAACTCGCCGTTTGGAATCGGCATAAAACTGTAGGTCCCTTCCAACCTTATACGAATTCGCACGCACTCGTAATCGGGCTGTCGTGCCAGTCAATTATTATTAAAATTATTAATTTGATGATGTAAACATTGAATATTCCGAATCAAATCTCAAACAAAATGTGGCTCCGCCTAGTCGCCGCCTAAACGAGGTGGCAGCGCCGTTCCCGCGGGCACCTTAAATGTGCCGCTGGCAACGCCGTTGCCTCGGTATGTTCCTTTGTGCTCGTCCTTCTTCATTTTTAGTCAGGCACAAGCCGCCGCCGGAACAACACGGATTTTAAACAAAACGAGCAAACCGAACCGAACAAGAAAGTCCAAATTGCCGTCACGCACACATCGAGGACCAGTGAGCGAGCGAGCCACGCCGCCATATTGCTGTCACGCAACTGCATCAGCGCGAAAGTCAAATCGCCATCGTCTTGCCGCCACGCATCAGCGCGAAAGTCAAATCGCCATCGTCTTGCCGCCACGCAACCACATCAAGAAAATCAAATCGCCGCCAATTGCTGCCGTGCACAACCAGCGACGAGCCACGCCGCCATATTGCCGTCACGAAATCGCCGCCAATTGCCGCCACGCATATCATTGTGATCCCACATTGCCACTGCGCCGCCGCGCATACCTTTTGTACAAGTTTTCAATAAACTCTAAACTTTAACTACCGTTCTCAACAGTTTTAAAATCCTTCCCCGAGTGTCTACAACGAGTTTCCAGTATGGATACACAGAATGTTGCCGCCGCATCACAGCCAGTGGACAGGACGGATGCAATTCTTGCCAATTTTGCATCAATCCAACAGGCCATTCAGGAGTTCAGAGAGGAGTCGGCGCGCAGTCGCACCGAGTTGCAGGAGCTGCGCGGCCGGCTCGAATTCGTCAATACAGCCATTTCCAATCAAGCGTCACATAACGGGCCTACACACGAGTCGCCATTTTCGATGCCGCAGCCAGTGTCTCAACTGCCGCCGAGACCGTTACCGGCGCCGACGCCGTACGTAGAAGACGCCGCCGTACGACTGTACCCGTTGCCACATTTCGACGGCAAGCCGGAAGAATGGCCGTTATTCTTCGCGAACTTTCGCGATTCAACGAACGAGTGTGGCTACAACAACAAGCAGAATTTGATACGCCTGCATAAAGCGTTGCAGGGAGAAGCGAGACGTACAGTTGCTTCACTTTTAATTTTTCCAGATGATGTTCCAAAAGCCATCGATGAACTGAAATTTAACTTCGGAAGGCCTGAATTGTTAGTGCGCTCGCAGCTGGAGAAGATTGGGTCGTTCCCAATGATTTACGAGAGTCGGCTGGAGCAGGTGCTGCCCTTTGCGAACCATTTGCGAAACATCGTGGCGCTATTTAAGTCAGCGGGCTGCCACCACCAGCTAGTGAATTTTAGCCTCCTCGAGCAGCTAGTCGTGAAGTTGCCGCCATCGAAACAGTACGACTGGTCGAAGTATGCGGCTAGTATTCTACCATACCCGACGGTGGAACATCTGGCGGACTGGGTAGGTGACCTCGCCAGAGTGGTTAGCCTGATGCCGCGTGCCAGCCAAACACGTTCCAGCAACAACGTAGGCCGACAGCCAGTCCCAACTACCACCGGGCGCAGAGTGCTACATGCCCAAGAGAATCAATCAGCCAGCCCTTCATGTGAGTATTGCGAGAGTGACCACTGGCTCGCCGAATGCCGCCAGTTCGCTGCTGCCTGCAGCAAGGAGAAGTGGGACACAATCAAGCGTCATCGTCTTTGTTTTGCGTGTTTGAGGAAGGGACACAATTTGGCAAAGTGCAGGAAGCGACGGGCATGTGGTGTAAACAATTGCCAACGTTTGCATCACCCCGTGCTCCATGAGGATACAAGAGCACACAATCAGCCGCCGCCTGCGGAGCAGCCTTCGCACGTTCTTAGCTGTCGTCAGCACAGACAACCGAGGTATCTTTTCAAAATCTTTCCAGTTGTGTTGTCCGGTCCTGCTGAGAAACTTGAAGTTTACGCCATGGTAGACGAGGGTTCATCCATATCGCTGTTGCAAGAGGGCGTCGCCAACGCTTTGGGCTTGAGGGGACAAACGACGCCGCTGACGCTACAATGGTACGGGAGCAAAACCATCACAGAGAAGTCGAGGAAGGCCGTCGTTACAATTGCTGCCGAAAATACGACCCTCGATAGGAGGACTATCAGCATTTGTCAATGCTGCCGGTCGCCAACTATACGCACGTCAAGCCGACTCTGCTTATAGGCTTAGACAATTGTTTCCTCGCAACTCCATCGAAATCGGTTGAAGCCGGTAAGGACGAACCTGTCGCCATCCTTACCAAATTGGGTTGGATCGTTTACGGGCCAATGGACACTCAGCCAGAACCAGAACCGCGCGTGCTACATGTGAGGGAAGCAGATTCATTAAAGGCTCTGAACAAGCTGGTTGCAGAGTACTTCACGGTGGAAGAGTTTGGAGTGAGGAGCACTAAGCTGAATCTGGAATCTGATGACGACATCCGTGCCAGGAAGGTTCTAACGCTGACGACGAAACATTTGGATCCACAATACGAAGTCGGTCTTTTGTGGAAGCAGGACGACCCGGTGCTGCCAAGGAGTTACGCTATGGCCGCACAACGTTTGCAGAGCGTGGAGAACAGAATGCGGAAGGACCCTGAGTATGCTGACAAGTACAAGAATGAGATGGCGAAGTATCTACGGAAGGGGTACGCACGAGAGCTGACGCCGCAGGAAATATCAGACGAAAGCTCAACAGTCTGGTATTTACCTCACTTCGGAGTAGTGAACCCGAATAAGCCGACAAAACTACGAATCGTGTTTGATGCCGCTGCCGCTGTGTCGGACGTGTCGTTGAATTCCAGTTTGCTGAAAGGGCCAGAAAAGGCTCAGTCGCTGATAGCCGTTTTATTCAAATTTCGTTTGGGTCAAATTGGAGTGGCCGCCGACATCCAAGAGATGTTTTCCCAAGTGAAGATTCGCCCAGCTGATCAAAATGCTCAACGGTTCCTCTGGAGAGAGGGAAACAAAGACAAGCCGATCGAGGTATACGCCATGACCTCGATGATATTCGGTGCAGCCTGCTCGCCGTGCTGTGCTGAATATGTGAAAAACCAGAACGCCGCCAAGTACCTGACCTCTTGGCCGCAGGGTGCCAGAGCTGTGATCGAGAGCACCTACGTAGACGACCTTGTGATAAGTTTTTACAAAGAGGATGAAGCCGAGGATGTTTGCCGCCAAGCCGTAAGAATAAACGCCGCCGCAGGATTCAAGCTGCGTGGGTTTGTGTCCAACTGCAAGACGTTGCGGGAGAAGTTGAACAATGAAGAGCCTGCGACAATAGACGTGCTGCGGATGGAAAGACGAGACGAGACCGATTAAGTCTTGGGTATGTATTGGAATACCTCTGCTGATATTTTCGAATTCTGCTTCAGATTTCACAAAGTTGCACCGGACGTGCTGAAGTGCCGGCGACCACCAACAAAACGTGAAACGTTGGGGATTGTGATGTCGATTTACGACCTGTTCGGCATCTTGGCCAATTATACCGTTTTCGCCAAGTTGTTACTCCAGGCAGTGTGGAAGGCACAGATTGCGTGAGACCAGCCGTTGCCAAGTCATCTTTGTCAGCAATGGTGGACATGGTGGAGAGGTTTCCAGAGAGTCAAGGACCTCGCCGTCAGCAGATGTTTTTCGCAGCTATTGCCGGAAGCCGATGAAGTCCAGCTACATGTTTTTTTCGACGCCAGCGACACCGCTTACGCAGCCGTGACCTACCTGCGCATTCAGAAGTTCAGAGTTGGCGACGTGGCATTCGTCGCCGCCAAAACCCGCTGCGCCCCGCCGAAAGGACTGTCAATTCCGCGCATGGAATTGTAAGGTGCGATTCTCGGTTGCCGCTTAAAGCAGTCGATCGAGGAATGCTTGCCGGATCGTATAGGTAGTACGATCTACTGGAGCGACTCCAGAACAGTGCTGCAGTGGATCCGTTCGACGCAGCGCAGATACAAGCCGTTTGTTGCCCACAGGATTGCCGAAATTCTGAACAGTTCGACGCGCGCAGAGTGGCGTTGGTTGCCAACAGAGCTGAACAACGCTGACGACGCCACTAGAGCGAAGTTGCCGCTCGAGTCCGAATCACGGTGGCTAACCGGACCGAGTTTCCTGAGGGACGGCGTGGACCTGTGGCCAGGGTAGGGTCAGCCGGTACATTCCGAGGAAGCCAGCCAGGAGGAGGTCCCCAGCAAAGTCCTAGTCGTGCAGGAGCCAGGTGAGCCTCTTGTCAATTTTGCTAACTTTTCTTCATATTCGAAGATGTTGCGGGTGGTATCGTGGGTCCTGCGCTTCGCGCACAACGCAACGAAAGGTACGACTCGCCGCCAAAACGAACTGTCTGCTGACGAAGTGAGCAGGGCAGAAAAGCGGATTTGTCGCCGCGTTCAAGAGGACGTTTTTGCCGCTGAGATAGAGCTGCTGACGAGAGGAAAACCAGTACCCAAATGAAGCCCGATTTATCAACTGACGCCATACGTAGATGAATATAGCCTGCTTCGGGTTCGAGGGCGAATTGACGCCGCGTATTGCCTTCCATTCACCGCCCGACGTCCTATAATCATGCCGCAACACCATCCCGTTAGCCGTCTGATCTGTCACCACTACCATCAGAAGCGACATCACCAGAACGACCGCCTCGTGATTAACGAGATCCGCCAACAATTTTGGATACCTCGCGCCCGTGCCTTGCTAGATTCCGTCAAAAGAGAATGCTCAGTATGCATTCGCACACGCGCTAAGCCGGTGGTGCCTATGATGGGCCAGTTACCACCAGACCGTTTGACGCCGTTCGTCCGCCCATTCACGTACGCCGGGGTGGACTACTGTGGGCCGTTCTCCATTGCTGTAGGACGCCGAAGAGAGAAGCGATGGGTAGCACTGTTCACGTGCCTCACGACGCGAGCCGTCCATCTGGAGGCCGCCGAGGAATTGTCAACGAGCTCTTTCCTGCTGTGCTTGCGCAACTTTATAAACCGGCGTGGCACGCCTGTCCGCATCCGTAGTGACAACGGCACCAATTTTGTGGGTGCGCAGAAGGAGCTGACGGAAGAGAACCGACTATTCGACGTCAACGAGCTGTGCCGTCACACGGCGAAGGAACGCATCGAATGGATTTTCAATTGTCCGGCCAATCCAAGTAGCGGAGGCTGCTGGGAACGCTTAGTGCAGTGTGTGAAGCGAGTCCTGAGCACTGTGCTGAAAGAGGAAGCGCCGAGGTTGGAGACCTTCCGGAGCGTCCTTATCGAAGCGGAAAACATCATCAACAGCCGCCCGTTGACTGATCTACCGTTGTCGCCTGATGAGGAGGAGCCGCTGACACCCAACCACTTCCTACTTGGGTGTTTGAACTCGACGCAAACGCCTGCCCCACCCGAGATGAAGGTTTCTTTGCGCAAGCAGTGGAGGGTCGCCCAGAACCTAAAGGACAGGTTGTGGAAACGTTGGACAGTGGAATATCTGCCCCAGCTGTTGCGACGCCCCAAGTGGAGGAACGAGAGCAAGCCGTTGCAGCCGGGTGACGTGGTCATAATATGTGACTCCGCCCAACCCAGGAGTTTATGGAAGACGGGCCGAGTAACGCGGGTGTTCCCCGCCAAAGACGGCCAAGTTCGCGTCGCCGAGGTGAAGACCAGCCACGGCATCCTGCGCAGACCTGCTTCAAAGCTAGCCGCCTTGCAGTTTAGTGAATCCCCTTTGGCTTCACGGGGGTGGAGTGTGGCTCCGCCTAGTCGCCGCATAAACGAGGTGGCAGCGCCGTTCCCGCGGGCACCTTAAATGTGCCGCTGGCAACGCCGTTGCCTCGGTATGTTCCTTTGTGCTCGTCCTTCTTCATTTTTAGTCAGACACAAGCCGCCGCCGGAACAACACGGATTTTAAACGAAACGAGCAAACCGAACCGAACAAGAAAGTCCAAATTGCCGTCACGCACACATCGAGGACCAGTGAGCGAGCGAGCCACGCCGCCATATTGCTGTCACGCAACTGCATCAGCGCGAAAGTCAAATCGCCATCGTCTTGCCGCCACGCAACCACATCAAGAAAATCAAATCGCCGCCAATTGCTGCCGTGCACAACCAGCGACGAGCCACGCCGCCATATTGCCGTCACGAAATCGCCGCCAATTGCCGCCACGCATATCATTGTGATCCCACATTGCCACTGCGCCGCCGCGCATACCTTTTGTACAAGTTTTCAATAAACTCTAAACTTTAACTACCGTTCTCAACATAAATAGTGTCAAAAATTTAAATATAATTTTGCGTATCTTCATAACTCTTAATACGCACAAAAAATGCGTTTCAAGTATGTATGGAGAAACAAATATTTTTGAGCCTTTTGACTCAACTTGGGGAAAGTACTTCAAATGTAAAATAACTCGATACATGTTTTTCACTTTTCCGAATATTAAAATCGGACGGGGCCAACGACGACTTACAAGTTTGTGCCTATTGACTTCAAACTTTGTAAAAACACTTGAAATCAAAAAATGTGACTCGTGTTTTTCACATTTTTGAAAATCAAAATCTACTGGGGTCAGCAACAACATCGGGGGAAACAAGAGAACTTGCGATATTCTTTTTTGTTACTACTTACTATTACTTAATTACTACTATTAGAGCCTATTTACACGAAGGCTTTTCCCCCTGCGTTTTTTTCAATTCTCTTTTGAAGTTGCTGCGTAAATCATCATGCATTTACATGAAGACTTTTTACTTCCGACTTTGCTTGACTTTTTTGACGTTTAAGCGGCCAATCTTCTTTCATTCACATTTTCGCGTGGTTTTTGATATTCTCATTATTAAAAGAAAAATGGATTTAAACAAAGAAGAAATTATTAAAAATATTTTAGAAGTCACTGAATAGCCATTTCACTGCCCAAATTTAAATAATAGGGAAGATGTAAATATATTCGTTAGCAAAACGTCCGGCCGGTTTGAAATTTGAAGAAAAGTGCGAAAAAGAGCCAAGTAAATGTCAAAAAACCTCTGGAATTCGCTGACCGTGCATGTTTGCCTACCCCGCTGACTTCTCACCACTTCTCGCCTAAAAACTCGTCACGCATGACTTTTAACGCAGGGGGAAAAGCCCTCGTGTAAATAGGCTCTTAGTTGCCACTGTCAATCAATATCAAATTTATTGCCACTCCCAATAATATTGTGCTCGTTGACATGTTGTATCAGTGTGCAATATTCTGAAAGATGCATTTTGTATCAGTGTGCAATATTCTAAAAAATAACCAAATGGGATCAAAAATCACCAAATAACCAAAACCCATTTAAAAAAAAAAATAACCATTTTTGGTTAAAAATAACCAAAACGGCAACGCTGACTATTAGCCATACTTTCAGGCACGCACTTTTAGAATATGGCCGGCTATGGCAACGATGGCTCGCGATGGTAATGGAACTTTTGGGTCCAATTGGAATGTGCGAGAAAGATCTGCGCGACAAGCAGACAAATATAAAAGGCAGCCGGGTACAGCGCAGTGGACAGTTGTGTTTTAGCAAGCAAAGGTGTCACACGGAGCAATTCAATAAATCATAAGTGTATAGAATGAATTTGTAAGTAAAGTGATTGCTGGTTTTTGACTTAAGGCAGGTTCTCACCTTGTGGGGGGAAAAAAGATCTTTTTTTTGCCTTATCGTGTAGATATATGTTTCAAAAATGTGCTCCAGAAATTTCAGATCAAAATCTGAAAAATTACGAAAGTTACAGGCCGTTACATAGAGCAGTGTCGAGCACCGGCCGAGCGAAGCCAAAACTTTAAACGCGTTTTTCTGAGAACCACATTTTCGGGCCTAACGGAAGTGATTGAAGGCGCTGGAATGAACCAATCGTCACCAAAATGTTCCTTAGGGGTTTTTCTAATAAACGAACTACGATCAGCCAAAAATATTGAAAATTGTTTATTTAAAAAAATAATAAGTGAACAAAAAAAATGCGAAAATCGTAATTTTTTTTCAAAACCTCATAACTTTTGTAATTTTGATTTTTTTTCATGATCTTAGTTCATTCAATAGATAATACGGTACACATTAAAAATGTGTTCGATTTTTGTGTTTCAGATCACGGGTTTTGACGGAATCACTTCCGGTAGCGGGACACCTCCTCGCCGACATGCCGCCACTGATGGACGCCCCCTCCACCCCTTTTTTGATTCATTCAATTTGAAAAATTGTATTCTCTAAATAAATGTGTTCATATCCAAAAAAAATGTTCAGCGTTGTATCTTTAACCGTTTTCTCAAAAAAAATTCCTAAAAAAAGTGCACTTTTTCGGATCCACAAGGTGAGAACCTGCCTTAAGAATTGAAGTGTGTTTTATTTTAATTGCACAATCCAGAGAGACGAACAAGCATACAGAGCTAATTTTCGTAACATTTAGTGTCTGAAGTGGGATTGTGCTACTGAAAATAAAAAAAAGGACAAAAAAATTATAAAACGCAGACATGGTGAAACTCGAGCAACTGAAGGTGGACCAGCTGAAAAAGCAGCTGGCTGCCTGGAATTTGCCGACTGCTGGCGGAAAGATGGAGTTGCAGCTGCGCTTGCGAGAGGCATGTGAGGCACGAGCCATCGATTGGACCGCGCACGAGTTCGAAACGCAGGAGCTAGAGGCGTCGGCCAAAGTGGAGAACTCGCTTCCTGGGGCTGCGTCGCTGCAAAATACGGCTGCAGAGGCTGCGCCACTACGAGCAATGGACATGAGCCAGCAAATGGTTGCAATGAAAGGCATGTTTGAGATTTTTAACCGTGAAATGTCAACCAAAATCGAGAACACGAATCAGGAAATTTCGGCGAAAGTGGAGACGTTGAATCCAGAAATGTCAGCGAAACTCGAAAGTGCAAATCATATGTTATCCAGCAAGCTTCAGGAAAATTCTGCGCGCTTGGAACAGGAAGTAGAAGAAATTTCCGACAGGATCAATGTGAAAGTTGAGCGCCTGGAGACACGAAAGTAACACTTGGATAAACGATTTGACGACCTGGATGATTCCCTGAACAAACGAGTTGACAGTCTGGACGATTCGATGAACAGGAAAAATATACGAGCGGCTTAGAGAGGTACAGCTGCGAGCAAGGGTGCCGTCAGTTCAGGAAAGTTTTGCCACCGGAATAGAAGTGTCTACCTATGATGGTACTACCTCGTTCGACACATTCAAACTACAATTCGATATGGCTGCTTTGGAGACTCAGTGGACCGATGTTAGGATAGGTTGGAGACATACTGGCTCTAAGAGGTCTTGCGGCTGAGGTCATAAAATCAGTTCCGGAAGGTTTGTGAGGTGATAACGAGACCGTAATAAAGGCGCTGGGGCAAAGTACAGTGACGACCACAACAAAATGCGAGCTGAAGAACCGTAGACAAAGAGCCAACGAGGCGCTGCAGACGTATGCGGCAGATATTGAGCGGCTGGTACAACTGTCCTGCCCAGAAGTCAGATTGGAAGTTTTGGAAAGGCTGAAGATCGAGGCGTTTATCGAAGGTATTCTTGACCCGGTGAGACGGTGACAAGCGCATTGACGTTTGAGGTGGCCTGGATGGGAAGCTCTCGGCATTCATCTGCGGAAAGGCGTCAAGCCCAATCTGGACGTGTCACGCAAATCCAGACAGTAAGCTCCGAGGCACCAGCGAGGTCACGGCAGTTTCCTCTAGAGTCAGTTGCTGGCGATGTGGCAAGCAAGGCCACATAACACGAGAATGCCATTAGCGCGAGAAGCGTCCCGGACAACAGACGTCGTCAAGATGTTCTGACGCCCTGCCACACCATTCTTGCAAAACCGAGCGCAGGCATCATTCGCAAGCCGAAAATAAGGGACAGATTGTGGATATTCGGTCGGAGTTCTACAAGAAGAAGATTGGTCTGTGGAGAGGCTAAAAAAGGCCCAGCGCGAGGATGAGCATCTTGCAAAAATCGTCGAAGGCAAGGAGCAAGGCGCACGTCCTAACTGGCAGGAGATGGCCGGCGAAAGCCCGATCGCGAAGGCTTACTGGGCACAGTGGTTCAGTCTGCGGCTGAAAGATGGCTGCCTATGGCGCGAGTGGGAGAGTGAGGATGGCCGGACCAGCAACTCCCTAATCGTAGTCCCGAAATGCAGAATCAACGAGGTCATCGAGCCATACCATAACGACTCCAGTGGAGGGCACCTAGGCATCACCAAAACTGTCGCCAAAATAAAAAGGCGACTGGGTGGCCAGGTTCGGAGTTCCGTTGAAGTTGCACTCGGATCAAGACCGGAATTTCAAATCTGCGGTATTCAAGGAAGTGTGTGAGCTATTGGGAATAAGAAAAACTCGCACTCGCATATCCCTCTGTTCCTGATGGCGTATAGGTCAGCCCCGCACGACACGACATCACTCACTCCAGCCCGAGCAGTGTTCGGCACAGAGTTGAGGTTGCCCGCTGACTTGAAGTTCGGAGTGGTCAGCACGATGGAAGGCGCTAGGATTGACTACGTGGTCAATAAGCGGTTGGAACTGGAAGAAATACAACAGTTTATAAGGAGGCGCATCCTGGTCGGGTTAGAAGGTATATTTGGTCCCACAGTCGGGCAGTTCAGCCTCAATGCGACCACTTCTGAGGCTGATCGATTTCGCCGCGGCACGAAACATGGTAGTTATTAGCACCAGATTCCAGCACCTCGATATCCACAAGGCCACCTGATTATCCCTCGATTAATCCACCCGCAACCAGATTGATCACATTGTAATTGATGGAAAGGCATGCTTCTAGCATTCTACATGTGCGCGCGTTCCGAGGACCCAACATCGACTCGGACCACTACCTTGTTGCAGCCAAGGTACGCATGCGTCTTTGCGCAGCGAAAACCGCGCAACCTAGTTTGTAAAGAAAGCTGGACATCAGTAAGCTGCGATCCCAAGGGGTGGCCGATGCCTACTCCACTCAACTCTACAACCAGCTCGATCGCTCCGCCTCTCCACCTGATGACATCGGCGGATTATGGGCTCACTTATCCCACTTTATGCGCGCCGCCGCTCAAAATGTCCTCGGGTTTCGACGCCCACCACCAAAAAAAAACGAGAATCTGGTTACGGATGCGCAGGGTGTACTGAGGTTGTGGAAGGAGCACTTCACCAAGCTGCTCGCAGGCGACGTAGGGAACACTGCCACTGCCCAGCTATGACGAGGTCTGGGTCGCTATCCGCCGACTCACGAACAATAAAGCTGCAGGGCCAGATGGGCTACCAGCTGAATTGTTCAAGGCCGGCGGCGGCGAGCTGATTGGGTGCATGCATCAGCTCATCTGCAGAATATGGCTGGAGGAACGAATGCCCAACGTTGGGAACCTCAGTGCCCTTTGCCCTGTGCTGAAGAAAGGCGACCCAACAATATGCCCAACTACAGGGGTATCAGCCTACGTCCCATTGCATACAAGGTCCTGACCAGCGTACTATGTAAAAGATCAAAGCCACTCGCCAAGGCGCTGCGGCTTTAGACCTGGTAAGTCCACCACCGACCAGATATTCACTTTACGCCAAATCGTGGAGAAGACCCATGAGAATCAAACCGATACACACCATCTCGTCATCGATTACAAGGCAGCATTCGATAGCCCGATAAAGGATCATTTATTTGTCCCGCATTGTCTGAACTTGGTATCCCTGCAAAGCTCGTGAGACTTTGCACAGCGACGTTGAGCAATACGCGCAGCTCCGTCAAGGTTGGTAGTGACCTCTCCGACCCATTTGAAACCGTTCGAGGATTCAGACAGGGCGATCCTTTGTCCTGCGACCTCTTCAACTTCACCATGGAGAGTGTTCTGCGTAAGGCCGGTGTACATCGTAATGGCACAATCTTCAACAAAAGTGTCCAGCTCCTTGCCTACGCTGATGACATTGATGTCATCGGGCGTAACAAGCGAGATGTCACCGCTGCCTTTGCGGCTATCGAAAGAGAATCTGCCAAAATGGGTCTGGTGGTAAATGAGGGCAGGACAAAGTATATGCTGTCTACACGCAGGGACTCGCAGCGGCTAGGGTCTCTCGTCCAGGCCGACAGATGTACTTTTGAAGTTGTTAAGGAGCAGCAGCAATGATGTCAGCCTGGAGATAAAGCGAAGGATTACTCTTGCCTACAAGTGCTACTACGGTCTCGGTAGGCAATTGAGAAGTAGAGACCTCTCTTGACCGACAAAACTTGCTCTCTATATGAGGCTTATCTTGCCTGTGCTCCTCTATGGCGCAGAAGCATGGACAATGACATGAAGCGACATAGCGGCCTTTGGAGTGTTCGAGAGGAAGGTACTTCGTAAAATCTTCGGCCCTGTTCGTATTGGCGACGACTATCGTATACGAACCAATAACGAGCTGTATAAGGACATGGACGTAGCACAGCGAATTAACATCCAGCGGTTGCGCTGGCTTGGTTATGTCTGCCGTATGGATGACGAAGCTCCGGCGAAAAAGGTGTTCGATGCGGTGGTTGGAGGTCGACTGCGAAGAGGGAGGTTGTGTCTCCGGTGGAAGGACCAAGTTGAAGAGGCCCTGTTATCTCTTGGTTTGACCAACTGGAGAAGGCGCGCGCAAAGCAAAGGCGCCTGGAGAGAAGTTTTGCGGCAGGCCTTAACCCGATAACGGGTTGTAATGGCCAGTTAGGTACGTAAGTAAGAAAGCATCCAACTGGTCAGCGATAAGATAAAAGCCAGATATGGTCTACGGGCTAACACAGCAGGGTTCCAAGAAGGCGGTCTGGTAATGATCAACAAACCTACAGCGGAAGAAATGGGGGTTGTGTCCAAAACTTCAAACGTCATAGGAAGGACCGTACAAAGTCGTGACCAGGATTAATGACATGGTATACAGGATTCAACGTTGCAGCCACTGCCACGTGAAAAACAAAGAGTCGGGCTACTTAGCAGTGTTGCCAGATTAGGGGTTTTCCTCTAGATTTGAGTACATTCAAAGCTTTAATTTACGTTAAAATAATAAAAAAAAAAATGTCGAAGTTACTCAAATATCGATTTCAAATTTTCACTTCCGGTTTACTATACGTAAAAAAAATTAAAATTTAAAATTCGACAAAAACAAAAAAACAACAACTTTTTTACTATAAGAAACAATACTTTTTAGTTTTTTTTACAAATTAATTGATACAGATAATAAGCATCCAAAAATTCATGACTTTATGTTTAGTCAATTTTTAGAAGCTCATAACTCAGCAAAAAAACATCATACGAAAAAAAAATTGGGTGTACACATCCACGTCTACTAGAAGTATAACTGACCAGAATATAAACAAAATTTATTTTTTGGGTTGTCCGCTTGACGTGAAATGCCCCATATATGATTGCGTTTTTCACAATTTGTCCGCCCCTGCCCGAGATCTAGAAGGTAGATTTCTCGATTGGCAATTTTAGGCGTCTTTGGACCTTCGAGGAGATGAAGGTGCGCTGAGAGCCTTGATCGATCAATGCTCGAACTTGGAACAAATTTCTCGAGTGTTTAATCGACACCAGCGCCGTAGGCAGAAGGGAGTGGGTGCCATTATTTGGATGAAGGGCTGGTACTGGGAGCGTACTTTGCCTTGAAGATGTGCTGGGTTGCGTATCGAAAAGGGGAGAATGAGAGGTGGAGTTGTTGTTCGGTTGTTGGAGAACTGTTGAGACCAGAGAAGTGGTCGAATGTGATCGATTGGAGGAGTGAGTTGGTTGCGCATTGCCTTTGGGGAGATGAAGCAAGGAGTGGTGCTTTTTCTGGCAATATACGCATGTGAAATTGCTTGTACAGTCCTGAATTAGGTGAGATGTAGCAAGACAATTTACACAGATCTTGTGCTTCTTCACATATGTTAATCGACTCTGGGGGGTGAGCCTTTTAAAGCTTTGGCAAGTCCGTACGGAATGATTTGCGCTGCAGAGTTTGCACGCGAAGTCCTTTTTCACTTCAGTGTGAAAATTTAGGGATCTGTGGGGTCGATTTTTGAGGACATTGGAAGATGAGGATTGTGGTTTCGACTGGGTAGGCCGAAAGAAATTCAGCCGTTCCACTACCTCGTGTCTGCAGGTCAGAAACTCATTCATTTGTGACCAGGGTGGCAGATCCCTCCGGGATGTCAAAGATTGTTACCATAAAGATAGGGTTGATTCGGGCAATTTGGTAGAGCATATATATACCAGCAGCGGATCCCAATTGTCAATGTCTACGGCCTGAGGCTTGAGAATAGACAGACAATTGTTTGTATAATTCTGGATCCGCTGTTGGTTGGTTGGTTCAAGTGGCGATGATCCATCATCCAATTAGCGCGTTGGCGCCGTTTTGATACCACTATTCCCGGTAGGTACACTAGGGTATACTGTGTGATGTCTTCAGGACTATGTATCTATATATCCATATATAGAGAGTGAAGGTTGGTGAGACTTTCTCTGCATTTAAAGGTATTGCCAGCGGGGTGCCTCAGGGTTCTGTCCTGGGTCCTCTGCTGTTTACAATGTTTATTAATGATATATTTAGCAGCTGCAGTCATGTTACCATGCATGCGTATGCAGATGACCTGCAATTGTACTTGTCGGGACCAATTGGGATGGTTGAGGATTTATGTGCAAGAGTTAACGAAGACTTAGGAGCTATAGGTGAGTGGGCTAGGGAAAACAAACTATTTTTAAACCCCCTGAAATCATTTGTACTACCCATATCGAGAACTGTTTCCCACTGTTCAGATCTTCCACCTATTCTTCTTAATGGCGTAGAACTGAAGTTTGTTAGTAAAGTTGTCAATCTTGGGTATCAAATCAACTCTTTACTGTCTTGCGTGGACCACATTAATTCCGTTGTGTCGAAAATCTATTATGGACTACGTAATCTGAGGCGGACCTCGGGGTTTGTACCAGTCGAAACCAAACGGAAGTTGGTGATTCAGTTGTTGTTGCCTATTATGACGTACTCGGAGGCTGTGTATAGCAAATTGGATTCCAGATCCATGCACAAGCTACAGGTTGCTTTCAATAATGCAGCTCGATATGTGTACTCTGTCAAAAGGTTTGACCACATTTCCATCTACAGCAACAAAATACTGGGCTGCAGCTTACAGAGTTACATGGAAGCAAGAAATTGCATCTTCTTGCATAAAATTATCCATTCAAAAAGGCCCCAGTATTTGTATGAAAAACTTAAGTTTTCCAAGTGTCACCGACATATGAATTTACTACCTCCAGCCCACAATTTCCCCAACTCCAGTCGACTATTCTTCGTTAGCACCATTAGATTATGGAATTCGTTGCCCATACATATCAAATCGATTGCCAATAGACGCCACTTTAAGCATTATATTTTCAAACACTTTTCTTAACTCTGTCCCTCTCTACTTTTTGCACTCTTTTATTTTCCTTTTCTTTCTTCTCTTTTAAATATTAAGATTCCACTGAATTAAAATATATTGTTAATAATGAATTGTTGTTAATCTATTGTTATTTGTTGAGCTAATCAATTATTAATTAATAAGTAAAAATTTGTGGCATGCAAAAGAAATAATTCTTAAATGCTAATATTTTATAATTAAATAAATAAATAAATAAATAAATATATATACTTTATATCCAGTCCGAGAGGTTAATGAAAGAGAGTAGCGAGTTTACACTGCACTTTGCTATCTCCTCGAAAGTCTGAAATATCGGTTTTCCCAGCGTTTTCCATCTCCTTCTTGATAGCGCCGGGCAGTTGCAGAGGAAGTGGTGTACGGTTTCCTTCTCGTCCGGGTTTTCACAGCTATGACAGCTGGTATTGTATGGAATCCCCATTTTTGCCGCATGCTCTCCAATGGGCCAGTGGCCAGTGATGACTGCCGTTAGTCTTGCCACATCCCGGCGGCCCTTGTTCAAGAGCTTCGCGGTCTTGTTCTTGTCGTATGTTGGCCAAAGTAGCTTGCTGGTTCTACAGGATTCCGTCCTCTGCCATCTAGTGTTGGCTCTGGCGAAGAAGTCCTTTGAGACCTCGCTCTTGATGGAGCCCAGTGGGGCGTGAACCGTCAGCGCCTCGCTTTCATCAAGAGCGGAGCCTCTTCGAGCCAGCTCATCGGCCCTTTCGTTCCCTTCAATGTTTTTGTGCCCTGGCACCCATATCAAGGTAACTCTGTACCTATGAGCTAGCTCTGTGAGGAGCTTCCTGCATTCCCGCACTAGTTTTGACGACAGAATCGACGATTCCAGTGCCTTTCCGCTGTAGTGCTTCACTATTTTCGGTGTGGGCAGGAGCGATATTCAATAGGGATCGAATTTGGTTGTCAACGAGGATGCGCTTGTTTTCATAGCGGGATCTTAGGGCTTCCCACGCGAGTGCGAAATTCTCATCGGTTAATGCGTATTGTTTAACAATCGCACCGGCTTGGCCTTGCGTTTTGTATCGGAGGTGATACAATTTTTGGACTGGAGTTAGCTGGGGGTGGTTAATGTATACCGCAGTAAACATGTCCCGAAAGGACGGACACTGCTCATCGCCCCCGAAGAATGTTTCGGTGTCGCAAGGTGGAACTTGGGGGCAAATGTAGGAGGTATTTGCTGGTTCTAGTGGTTAAACCGCTGGGGGGCTGAGGCTGGAGCATCTCAATGATTCGGGAGGCAGAAAAGTTGAAAACAATTGAAACAGTGAATACACGTTAAACGAAAAGCTTAGTGAACAAAAGGAGAGAAGGGGAAAAAATATACAGAAGAGCCGGATATGATGAATTCGAACAGAATGGACACAAGAAGCGAACAAGGAAGACGTAGACAAGAAGGCACGCAAGCGGACGATCCCGAACGTGACAGCGAGAACGAGATGGTAGCAGGTGCATCAGGCGGGTACAAAGTGGACGAAATCGCCGAACCAAACAGCGCAAATCGTGAGAAGAAACAAGATAGCGAATGCGGCGAACTAATGCGGTTTCTCGTAGAACAGATGAACCAAAACAAAACCACTAGTGTGACTGTTGAAAGTTTCGCAAAAATTGTTCCCTTTTTGACGGTGTGTCGATTCCGGTACGGCAGTGGCTTACCAATTTCAAGGAAAATGCCGAAGCTTACGGGTTAAATATTAAACAAAAATACGTCAATGCGCGAAATAAAATGAGGGGAACAGCGGCCCTTTTTTTAGAAACGGTAACGGTCGCGAACTACGAAGGTTTATGCGAAGCGTTGCTTGAAGATTTTGACAAAAAGCTTAACAGTGCTGAAGTGCACAAGCAACTAAGAGAGCGGAAAAAAACAAGTGGCGGAAGGTTTTCACGAATATGTGCTGCATATGCGGCAAATAGCAGAGCTCGGTGACATTGACAATGAATCGGTTAGAGCATATATCGCGAACGGAGTGAACTTGCGAAGCGATCAAAAATATCCGCTGTACAGTGCTAATTCTTATAAAGAATTAATGAGGGCGTACGAGTTGATCGAATCGTTGACAAGAAACAGTGACACAAATAGCCGTCGACAAATGCCAAACGGGCGCGGGCAAAACGAAGCAAACAAAAGCAGCAAAGATGTCGAGCGTAAGCTGCAATATTGCTTTAATTGCGGGTCAACACAGCACAGAAGAGCTGAGTTCAAAGAAGGCACAAAGTGCTTCAAGTGCAATGGCTCCGGTCATATGGCAAAAAATTGCGATCGCGCGAAACAAACCGAAGTGAACGAAACGCGAATGAAGACAGTGAAAATTAACAACGTGGACTTGTTGTGTTTGGTGGATACGGGTGCGGATGTTTCGCTGGTGCGTAAAGGCGTGTACGATAACAAATTTTCGAAGTGCGCGTTACCGAAGAGTTTTGCCAGACTATATGGTTTGGGCAACGTCGCTGCAGCTGTTTTGGGCGAGTTCTCTGCGCACGTAGACATCGACGGGTACTGCACACAACACACCTTTTTTGTTGTCCCGGAACCAAAATTTATGTGGACGCACTTGTGGGTTACGATTTAAAAAAAAAATTCACGATCACCCTAAATGCAGCTGGCTACAGTTTTGCAGAGTTGGCCGATAACGCACGCGACGAATGACCACAGTACAATATTTACAGTGTAACAAGTGAAATAGAGGTAGAACCGAAATATAAAACCGCAGTCATGCAGCTGATTGCGCATTATACCGAACGGTAATAGCATCGCTTTTCGTGAAAGTCCCAGTCGTCTGTCGGCAACAGAACGGGAAGGCGTGAGAAAGCAAATTTGTGATAAGCGGCCTTTAGACGGTCGCACATGTTTGCAAACATGTGCGGCGTGACGAGAAGAATGACCGTGTAAACGCAAGAAATTCGTGTCGTCCAACAAGTTTGAAGGTTTTCAAAATGTTTTGATTTCTCTGTCGGTGTGACGCACATGTGTGACCGAGTAAACGGCTGTGTGACGCGCATAGTGCATTTTGTAGATGCGGTAGACAGCGAGCAGTGAGGATGGCGTCGCAAAAAAATGAAGTGTTATGGAAGGAGTTCCTTGAAGTGTATAGACAACATCCCGAACTGTGGAAAGTAAAAAGTGAAGAATATAAAAATAAAAGAAACGCAGCATATGAGGTGCTTTTATGCAAATTTAAAGAAATTGATGGGAATGCTAATATAGAAACATTGAAAAATAAATTCATAAATTCTTCATCCAAATTCGTTTCCTTTTAATGCTTTTTTCGTCTTCACACTCTAAAACTTCCTCGATCACCAGTGCAGCAACTAATGCGCGTGCCATGTTGCTTCGTCGACAGCAGCGAGGCAACTGAAGTGTGCGTACATGTTTGACCGTGTAAACGCTAACAATCTCTTTCCCCCATCGCACATGTTTGCAAACATGTGCGACCGTCTAAAGGCAGCTATAGGCTGCAGCAGGGCGTCATACGCGAGTCGTGTTCGGACGTGGCTAGTAAAGTTCAGCGTTGCCGTTTTGGTTATTTTTCACCAAACTTGGTAAATTTTTTTGCTGTTTTGAATTTTTGGTAATTTGGTAGCACACTCTGCGATTTGGTAGTTTTTTTTTTTGCTTGGTTCACCTTGTATGTTACATCACAGAACAAACAGTATACAGAATGCGCATCTGGTGTAAAGAAAATTTTCTTTGCGGGTTCCAGCGGTAGGACCCGTTTGTGGATGCGGGGGGAAGCAGTAAAGGGGACGAGAACGCACAGAGCGCGAGAGCGTAAATTGAGAAGCTGTGAGAGCGGTGTATGAAACAGTGACGCCCCACACACTGTGGTTGTTGTTGTTGGGCAACAAAGCGATGTGCCGCTTGCATGTTTGTGGTGGCTCGTGCTTGTTCTCCGCTTGCTTTTTTACAAACAAGAACAAGAAGCGGACAGGTAAAGTTTGCATAGAACCGTTTCTAGTGCAGCAAGAAACAGTGATGGCAAGTTGAACTCATTTCAAATGCAGAGCTGCAACTCAAGCAATGCAAACTTTGAGGCTTTGAGGGCAGTCAGCAAAAACTGAAGTAAAATCATATTAAAACACGAGGCAACATACTTATGACGTTTTTCAGCAACAACGTTTTTTTGCAATCAATTTCCTATAAACGTACTACAGAATGAAAGCAAAAAAAACCAATTATTTTATTTGCAAATAAACATCGAACGAACCAGCAGCCCTTGCCCTGGCGTTTGTATGGCGAATTTTTTGTACGAACCCTAATCAACTCTGGGGCCTGGTTTTACCGAATTTGCGACTCTGGGGCCTGGTTTTACCGAATTAGCAACCGTGACCCCTCCGAGTTTCGCGTCATGTAGTCATTGATCGCCAAGACGCATAAATAAGGTGGTAGCATTACGAAAAAAAACTAAAATTCAATGGATTTTATTAGTTCTTTTGGTCTGCTTGTAAAAAAGAAGCTGTAAAAAGTAAAATGGCTACAATGAAAATAAATATATGTTTAAAAATATTGGAACAACCAATGCGCATTAACACGTTGAAGACCGCATGCCCACCGGCGGGTCACTCCGCAACATTACATGTTGCTACATGTTGAGATAATTGAAATAAATCTAGGGGTTAAATAATGTCTACCTCAAATTATTGTACACTAAAAACATATTTAAAAAATAATATACGTAATTTTTATAATTTTTTTTTAATTGACTGGCACGACAGCCCGCTTACGCGAGACTAAGGCCTAGCTTCCCGCAACCACCCGTGTTGTGCGTGTGAATTTGTACGCGGGTGGAAGGCACCTACAGTTTTATGCCGGTTCCGAACGGCAGGTTGGGAGCTTTTTCATAAGCAATTTTTACTCTCAGAGGTTTGCCATTTCCAGCTGAGAGGACAGCCACCGAAAGAGAAAACGAGTTTTCCCGATATTTTTTTTGGTGTTATTACAGGCAGTATTTGAACCTGAGGTTGCTGCCTTCGACTCGCGGTCCAACGCACTAACCAACTGAGCCACGGCGGCTGCTAATATACGTAATTAACAATAAAAAAAATGCCGGTCCCTATGTGAGAAATAAGATTTTTCAATGCGGTCTTCAACGTGTTAAGAAAGTGATAATAACAGCCCTATTCTGGCACTACCGTAACAATTGTTACCCCCCGTAACAATTGATTTGAATTTAATTGTTTCCGTATTCTGGAAAAATGGTGACAAGAAGAAAGTTCAAACAATTCACCACTCGAAGTGAAAGCTCTTTTACTGTCAAAACAGCTGTTTTTTGTATTTTTCTGTCAAACTGGAAAAAAATAAACAAACAAAAAATGGCAAATGCAGAAAATCTGCCGAAGTAAGTATTTTTTTTGGAGTTTCTTCACAATGTATGTATATATTCTTTTCGTTTCTAGAGTTCCTAAGTTTAAGCGCATGACGCAGGAGCAGCTGAAGCATTTTTTGCAGTTTGAAATTTTGAATTGAATGAATTTGAATTTTATGAAATTTGAATTTTATAAGCTTTGTGTGCTTGTCACCTGCTCCTACGGAGGTAACAAATTTCGTAACAATTGACGCCTTTTGAGCTTTTGAATTTGTTTCAGAATACCAAAAAGTGACAATTGTTACCAAGTATTCAATTGTTACCGAGGTGAATATTGTTACGGTTGCCAGAATAGGGCTGTAAGTGGAAAACTATTGTTACAATGTTGTGCCAATAACACTGTGCAAGTCCAAAATTTAGACATGGGGGGACCTACTGGCTGAGTTTCCTATAGGTATACTGAGTTGAGATCCACCAGCCGTTTGGTAAGATTGGCTCTAGTTTATGAGAAATCCGACTTTGAAGTTTGCTCATGTTAGTCCAGTTTGTCGCTTAAGTAAGTCGTAAATCGTTTTGAATATCGCATTACTGTCTTCGGCAAGTTTGTAGATATTTTAACGACCAACAAATTTGCTTAAGACACCAATCCAAAAAAAGTACATTTAAACTGTGTAATTGCGATATGTGCATTTTTGAGCGCAGCGCAACGTGGCGTATGAGTGTCATTTAATTATAATTAACACTCATATAATTGACACTCATACGCCACGTTGCGCTGCGCTCAAAAATGCACATATCGCAATTACACAGTTTAAATGTACTTTTTTTGGATTGGTGTCTTAAGCAAATTTGTTGGTCGTTAAAATATCTACAAACTTGCCGAAGACAGTAAAGCGATATTCGGAATGATTTAGGACCTATTAGAATTTAAACGTTCGAAGACTTAAGCAACGAACTCGACAAACTTCAAAGTCGGATTTCTCATAAACTAAAGCCAATTTTACCAAACGGCTGGTGGATCTCAACTCAGTATACCTATAGAAAACTCACCCAGTAGGTCCCCCCCATGTCTAAATTTTTGAGGGCAAATTTCACGCACAGTGTAATCAAAGAATCAGTTCTGTTGCTGCAACTACCTATTGAATTTGCCTTGGCGATCGGTTTGCCAAATCAACCACCATTTCAATGTGCACGAGTAAAGCCAAGCTGGCTTGCTGCGGAAAGCAACAACATTGTGTGTTGTTGTCGAAATGAGAATAAAGAACAAATCTATGCGTGCGGTTCCCTTTACATTTTCCTCACTTTTGTTGCTTCCCGCCCGCGTCTGAAATGAAATCGCAAAATTATTTCAGATGCGCCTTCTGTATACTGTTTATTCTGTGGTTACATGCATATTTTGCTCTCTCTTTCGCATAAAAAATTATATTTGTTTTCGCAATGACAATAACAGTGATGTCAATACTTATTCGATTGTAAATTTGGTTACTATTACATATGAGGTAAACTGTAATGATCGAAAGTGGCACCTTCAAAAAAGTAAAGCGCGGGGGCGAAGCGGTTGATTTGTCGGTATTTCAATTGCAAATTGAAATGGATAAGTAAGTAAATAATAATAAACTAAAAACCCCATTATTTAAAGCATACTTTTATAGATTTGTGAAGCGCGCTAAAGTGGCGGCCCGCGGAGCTGAGGAAATTTCAAGTAACAGGTAAGTTATTCTTATAGAATTTGTAGTTGCACCAAAAATGTGTTCAATTGCTCTACTCCTGCACAGTGAGTCGGAGGCTGATGTCCCACTTAAAACCAAAAGAAAATTTCGGAAGGAGTGGAAAAATTATTTTTCATGGCTGGCTGAAAAAAGCGAAAAGGCATTTTGCGTTGCTTGTGGAATATCTTCGAAACTGTAAGGTGCACAACGTTGAAATTTAGTATAGCGTCGTCCCATAGATGTGTCATTTTACTGGTAAGATTTGATGGGCGTTGGACAAGAGGCGTGGCACATTTTTTGTGACCCAAATATTCCGCTGAACTATAAGTCGCACAGCAATGAAACATTTTCCCTTCCCCCTCAATTGGGCCTCAATTGCGTTAATCAGTAGCTCTTCCTTTAGTTGGTTTTCTTCGTCAATTTGCTTAGCCATCTCTCGCATTTAATTATAAAAAAAAACAAATGTGCGAGACGAAGTTCGCCGGCTCAGCTAGTTATACATATTCTTTGGTTTAAAGTCATATAAGCTATTAAATCATGTTTCTCTTATGTTTAACGTTCCGTTCACTCTTAGATTTTGATTTCCAAAAAATAAAACCACGTGTTTATTCAGTTACTAGTGGAAGCGTCTTTATCAATTTTGAAGTCAAGAGCCTATAAGTTTATATTTTCAGTCCTTTTTTAATAAAAAATAATAAATACGTTTAAAATGTTTTTTGATTTAGAGTATTTCTACCAAGTGGGCCATTAAATCACGTTCCCCTATAAAAAACCTTAACCCATGTGTTGCTCCTTTAGACCCACTTATTTAATTTATAATGCACCTACGGTTCAAATTTCATATTTGTAGCTTTAACGATTTGGACTGGACGATGATGAACCAATCAGTCAGTCAGGACCAAAAGATATATGTATTTTTACGAAAATCACTTAAGCCACCTCGACGCAGACTTATTCGTCTCTCTGGATTGTGCTAAAAAATAAAACACACTAATTTTCTTCAACGCAGCTCTAAAATAGTAGTCACTTTATTTACAATTTAACACTACTATCTTTACACTTGTTACTTATTGGACTACTCCGTGTTGCACCTTTGCTAAAACCAAACTCTTCACTTTGCGTTGTACCCTGCCCCTTACCCTGCTGCCTTTTATACTTGTTTGCTTGCCGCGCAGATCGTTCGCGCGTTGTCGCACATTCCAAATGGACTCAAAATTTCCGGTATCATCGCGAATCATATTTGGAATCTAGCGAAATTATCAGGCCCCTAAAAGTATGCCACGCAAGCCGGTATTATTCTAAAAGTATGCCCTAAAAGCATTCCAGTGCCTTGCACAGCGACAGCGTGCAGTATCGTCACAGTATGTTTACAAATAACACATTGCCCTTTGTTTTAAATTGATAGAGGAAACCTAAAATTTGTCATTAGGCGTACAAGCAGTACAATTGAGAAGCACTGGAAAGTAAAAGATCCATTCGCAAAATCGTGATTATTTTCTAGTAACCTTTACTTAAATGTAAATTACAATATTACAAGATTATACGCCAAGAAACAAGGTTTTATTAAAGCAAACGATTTTAAAATAACAGTTTATCTAATCAAAATCTGAACTATTTGCGCTCATACAAAAACTTTGTAGTTTCGACTTAGGAAGATTAAATATTTACGTTGTCGTAAATATCTTCCACGCCTGGCAAATTACGCAGCTTTTGTAAAAATATTCCATACGCCTTTGCCTCCTCTGCCGAAAGTTGTATGGTATTCTATAAAGTAAATAAAATTATTACTGTTGATTACATGTACAAGTATTGACATAAAAGGACTTTCAATCCATTTCAAATGACTTGTTCATCCCATGCATCATACATAAATATTTAACTAGCGTGACAGCCCGATTACGAGACTTAAGTTTAGCTTCCTGCAACCATCCGTGTTAAGCACATGAGTTTGCACATAGATGGACAACTCAGAACTTTTCCATAGACACTACGGTGAAAGATTGAGCCTGTGGTCGACCGTTGTGTCAGACTTACGGATCAACGCTCAACTGAGCTGAGATGACCATTGTGTACCAGTCAATTTTAGTAACGCCATTTTCTTGGCCCTGGCTAGATTTGGAACAATTCCGTTGTCAACTACTCGAAGTTTACTTCACGTCTATAGCTGTACCTGTATTTTATTATCGCTAATACTGCGATTTTCAAATTATGTGATACTTTAGTCACAACGCGCATCGCGGTCGGATGGATTGGTTAATGAGGTAAAGAGTATATAATTTTTAGGCGGAAACGAAAAACATACCGGAGTAGTGTCTGCGAGAGATTAGCAAAGAGTACCGCAATTTTGGATACCACCGCATTAATACTCATTATTTTTACTACGTACTACCAAAGAATATACAATATAAAAAATACGCATCTTAAACATTTTTGCAAGCGTGCTTGTTGACGCGGGGGAGAAGAGATGAGCGGAGGCATAGGTTGCGAGACATTTGCTCTCGCTCGTTCGTTTGACAACAGCAAAAAGCAATGTTGTTGTTCGCAACGGCTCCGCTCGTGTATATTGAAATGCTGGTTGTTGTGGCGTACTGATCGCTCATTTTTTGCATGAGTCGAAGCGCAAGCGGAGAGCAAACAACGAACCAAAGCATCGTCATCGTCGTTTCAACGAAGATGATTCGGGATTCGCTAATGTTTTTGTTGTTGTCGTTTATTGTATGTATGCCTTTTTGTGTTGTTTTGCTGCACAAATTGCTATCATGTCACCATCAATCGAATCTTTGTGGTGTCTGGCTTTTTGCTGGCCAATCGTGCGCTTTGATTGATTTAAAAATTTGGTGGTTGATCCCAAATTAAAATGTTTACAAATATTTTTACGTGGCGAGTTCCAAGTAAAATTATTTGTTTATATTTTCACATGGTTACAATTTTGAGAATATGGGAAAACTAGGAAAAAAATTAACTGATGAGAATATTGACTTAAAAATTCGTGAAAACACTTGAAATCAAAAATAATTAGATACGTGTTTTAATTTTGTTTTTTTTTTTAAATCGAAATCTAACGGACAAACCAAGGGTTAAAAGATTGTATGGAAAAACATAATTTAAAAGGTCTATTGACTTTCAATATGGCGAAATATGACTACTAAAGCACTAAATAAAAAAATAAATAATAAGACAAGTATTTTGTCATAAGAAAAATGTTATTACGGCATGCCTATGTTTAAAAATAGTATAAATATTCTACACCTGACTGGTTCCATGGCGAATGATGTGACCATAAAGTTACAATATTAGATTTTCTTATTTCAGTTCTTTTAAGCAAGCATTATACATATGTGGGCCGTAAAAAAAGTTCCAAACAACGGGACGGAAAATTATTACGGACCAATAAAAACGTCTTCCTTTCTTTCCAATTTCCCTTTTTATTTAATTGTCTTTGTTGATTACTTATTTATTTTTGTTATTATTTATTTATTTTTTGTTGCCTGTAGCGATCATATAGGTCGCCATGCCAGCCATATTTTATTTTCTTTTCTATGATTTTGCGTACACTACAGTCGGCAGTGAGTTCAGGAGCAATATGAGACGCCGTGCAGGCTTATAGAAGAAGAAAAAAAACAAACACAACAAGCACATCGTCGTCTTCTTCTTTGAATGGTGCAATATGATTATATGCTCACAGAATTGTGCGAGAATGAACGAGTGAGCACAGACGCAGCATTCGAGTTGCTATGATTTGCGCTCAGAGCATTGTGCTCTCATTTCAAGTGTTCCCTCTTTTTGCCTACCCCCCGCATCGTTAAGACGGGTTGCGATATCAGCACCCGCATTCAAATTTTTGCTTGTACGTGATGCACACTCTTTATGTTCTATACTTTTTGCTACTACTCATAAGCACCGCATAACATAAGTATCGCAACCGCATTAAAACAAAACCCGACCGAATTTGCGATGATGCGGTCATTATGAGTATTGCTCACACAAACACTTTGTTTGCGTCGGCATCCGCCGTTTGCAGTGAATGAAAGCAATGAGTACAAGTATACATAATACACAATTCGCGAAGCGTATGAAGTAGGTATGCGCATTTGGAAGAAATCCATCTAAGTTATGTATGTACGATGAGAATAAGCAAAAATAAGAAAATATAACATTCATGTTTGCACGCTCAAAGAGGTCACATCGTTTAATTTATTTAACTGGCGACGAGGATTGACGAACACCCAAAAAAAAATTAATTAATAATAATAAAATATAATATATAATAAATAATAATAATAAAATTTGACATTTCCAAAGAAATATATGTGTAGAATTAATAAATATAATAAACATATGTATATGTGAAAAAAAATTACAAAGCAAAAATCCAACAAAAAAACAAAAACTGAACGTTTTCTAGACATAAATATGTGGATTTAATGAATAAATATAATAAACGTAAATGAAAAAAAAATTGCAAAACACAAAAATCTAACATTTTCTAAAGACATAAATATCTGGATTTAATTTTTAAAAATATAAATATGTGGATTTAATTATATAAAAGGCATAAATGTGAAAATTAAAAAAAAAATTCCGTAAAAAAAACGAACGTTTTCTAAAGAAAGAAGTATGTGCATCTAATTGATAAATATAAAAGACATGAATGTGAAGTAAAACTGCAATATTTGTGAGGCGGACAAAACTTCAAATATTTAATTACAAAAAATAATAATAATAAAAACTAAACTAAAATAAATATAGAATACTGAAACACGGAATAAAATCGAAACAAATAATAGTAATAATCAAGCTATACACATAATTGGACAATAAGTGAAGCGTGGAGAATAAGTACAGTCAATTCAAACCACGCCTGAAGAAGAACTGTTAATAATATTACAATAAGTGAAGCCTGAAGAATAGGTGCAGTCAATTCAAAACACGTCTGGAGAAGAAGCCAAGAAGATGACTATCGTTAGCGGAATGCCTTAGAGAGGCAAGAGGTGTACCTAACTTCGACGGAGACAGTGAGTACGCACAGACTAATTTTTTGAGAGACGCTAAGACTGTACTGCCGCTAACGCCGGAGCCACATAAGGGCACGATACAGTCCGTTCTAGCTAACCGCCTCCAAGGAGCAGTCTTACATACATTTAAGAAACGAAGCAATAAATGTCACTGATCTATCAGTCGAAGAACTGCATTACAAATTACGAAAAATTCTGCATATGATGCACACGAAATTTTATTTAGAAGGATCTACAGATATTTTATATACCCCCATCAATAACGAAAGAATAATTTTCGAGGTATATATAACATTTCTACCTATATATGTTATATAAGAAGATTAATTTTACAAAATAATATAACAACTCTTGATCAAGCAAATAATTATTATATTGAAAATAATTTGCTAAAGGACATCAATTTAAAGAAAAATAACTCATTCAATTTATATGAAAATAGACGACAAAAATTTATAAGTAATAGGCAACAACCGCAGAGCAAAATTTATAGAAACGATGAAGAAAACAGAATGCAAAAAATGGACAATACCACCAATACACCAATTCCAGAGAAGTAATTATAACAGTAACTCAGATCAACTTAGAATGCAACAACAAGTTAATAACCAACCGTTTCAAAGAACTAATTATATCAAAAATTCAGGACAGTTTAAAATGCAACAACATATCAATAGCCAACTGTTTCAGAGAACAAATTATAAACTTCTGGACAGCTCAAAACACAACAACAAAAAAGGCCACATTATCAAAGAAATAATGACGGACAGTATAGACAACAGTACGACCACAGATAACTCATCATATAGATGTCCACTCTCATACGACGAAAACGGCACCAAAATTTCAAGCTCTGAATTACAGCTTTTTTCCGCAAAGCTATTTTACGCACACAACTGCATGTGCTCATCCAGAACTTTTGCCGGATTGAATTAATTTGGAATTTCTTTTCTTGCTTGTGATATTATTTTCTGCAACATACATTTATGATTTCAGCTACGCCGATCATGTGCTGTATTTGGCGTAACAGGTAGACAGCACATCAGGTATTCGTAATTTGTTTTCTTCGTAAATTTCGCCTCGGGTTCGAGGCTGGGCGAGAAGCAAAATTTTTCTTAACATTTAACGCTTAACACATTCGAGACGACGATTTTTTTCGAACGCGGTGGACAGGAGCGAAATTTTATTTTTTTTTGCATTGTACACAGTAAAACCAATGCCAAATTTATTTTTCCTGTACTTTACAGATTTCATTAGTTCCAGAAAAATCTTATTTCGACGACTAGTTTACTCAGAATAACTGATAATTACACATTACTGTCTTATAGCCTCGGAAAGCCATTGCACACACGGTGTGCAATCGGTCTCGAATGGGTTAATTTTATAAAAATTTGTAATCGGTTATACCTGAAATTAATAATGTATTGAAAAATATTGATATAATTGAATCGGATCTAACAATATTTCAGCGCACAAATTATTCTTGTGTATGATCAAAGAATATGAAGTCTTTATTTTCTTTGGAATGATACATACACATCGTTGCCAGGGCAACGCATTGCCAATAGCTGCGGCGCCAGCAGGTCTATCCTTTGCGTCGGCGTAACTGTATTGCGACAATGTAGTGACCGCTGAACAATTCAATTCGTTTTGGCAAATTGTGCCGGTCTTTTCATTCTTGTTCGCGAAAAGCAAGTGCCTGGGCGTACCAGCAACAAATAAAAGGGAGCAAGACAACTACATTTCCAAATTCAGAATATAAAATTCGAATAGAATAGAAAAGAATATAGATTTCTGTACATATATAAAATATAGAATTACGAGGGGGAAATTCCCTCCTCTACCCATACCTACGTACGCCCATGAGCGCCTGTCATTATCAATCGAATCTTTTTGCTGTATGGTTGTTTGTAACCGTATGCTGTGCTTGATTGATTGATTTATAACTTGCGAACATATGTATATGTGTCTCCAAAACCAAACAATTTACTAATCAAGACATCTATAAACCAAATAAATTTTTCATTTATATTGTTTTCACGGGTCATAAAAAAAGGAATATATAAAAAAAGCCATCCGAGACACTCTCGCTTACGCATTTGACCATCAACACTCAATCTCGATTGACTGCTTAAAGGGTATGATAACAGACAAGCGCCGTTTTAACTAAAAATCACATATTTCTGTATCTCAAAACAGAGCACAATGCGTGTGAAGCGGTGTTTGTGTGAGTGACATTAGAGGCCAAAAAGCTCTTATCGGCGGCCAAATTTGTCGAACTTTTTGACACATTTTTTCCTTGGCCGCTGGGCATCTATATGATGAGTTATCTGTGGTACGACTATAGAACAAATTACAACAAACCAACGTTATATAGAACAAATGGAAGTTGACACCTTTGAAGTTACAGAAAATTTTCATTTTCCGTCTCGGGAAGAACCGACTTACCAATAGTCGTGTTGACAATAAAGGATGTGAAAGTCAGATGCTTAATCGATAGTGGAGCAGCAGCAACAATAAGTGACTACAAACCTTTCGAAGGGTTAAAAAGCGAGATTTACAAGTTAAAGACGATTGTAGGGTCTAAAATAATAACAGAAGAGGTAATAATAGAAGTTCCACAAGAATTTAATAAAAACGGAGAAACGATGTCGGTAAAATTAATACATTTTCGAAAAGAAATATTTCGATTGCATACTAGGTGTGAACGTGCTGAAACCTATTGGAGCTAAGTTAAATAAACTTATAGTAAACGATTTGGAAGCCGCCGTAGCTCAGCTGGCTAGTGCGTTGGGCCGCCAGTCAAATGCGACGCTCGAACCCAGGTTTAAGACTCCGTTGCTGCTAACACCGAAAAAAAAGAAAAACATTTTTTCTTTCGACGACTGTCCTCTCAGCAGGAAATGGCAAACCTCTGAGAGTAAAATTGCCTATGAAAAAGCTCCCAACTCGCCGTTCGGAATCGGCATAAAACTGTAGGTCCCTTCCAACCCTGTACAAATTCGCACGCACAACACGGATGGTTGCTTAGTGTCGTAATCGGGCTGTCGTGCCAGTCAATTAAAAAAAAACGATTTGGATTTTCCCTGGATGACACCGAAACAGAACCGGTACAATACAATAATACCATTCACTGCATAGAAAAAAGTAAATTTAATGTGGATTTGATATTAGATGAAAACTTAAATGAAATAGAATGAAATAATTTAACAGTTTTATTGGAAAGAAATAAAAGTTTATTCTGTCAAGAAGGTCAGACAATCTCCACAACTAATTGCGTCAAACATCAACTAATCACCATTCTCCACAAACCTACCTATTCAAGAAATTATAGGTATCCGTACGCACTAGAAGATGAGATAAATAAGCAGATTGGAGAAGTGTTAAGAGGCGGGATAATTAGGCCTAGTAAGTCTCCATACAATTCGCCGCTATGGATAGTAGCGAAAAAGTTGGACAACTCCAAACAACAAAAGTGAAGAGTCGTTGTCGATTTTAGAAAACTAAACGAGGTGACTGTCGACGATAAATTGCAATAAATTAAAATGCCCCAGCGACCTTCCAGAGGATGATGAATGCCGTGCTTAGCGAGTTTATAAACAAAATTTGTATCATTTATTTATATGGACGATATTCTAGTCTTCTCAACCTCAATCGAAGAATATATCGAAAACTTAACCAAAATTTTCAGGTGTCTTAAAGAAAATAATTTGAAAATGCAATTTGATAAATGCAAATTCCTATCGAGGCATACTGATTTTCTCGGACACATATGCCCCTGAGGGCATAAAGCCTAATCCAGAGAAGGTGGCCGCGATTAATAGATTGAAAATACCCGCCTCAGTAAAAGATATCAAGTCTTTTCTTGGGTTGTCCGGATACTACCGGAAGTTTATAAAAAACTATTCATTGATCGCAGCTCCCATAACTAATTGCTTAAAGAAAGGTTCGAAGATTAATACTGAAGACCCAGAATATGTTCAAGCATTTAACAAATTGAAACGTATTTTGACATCCCCCCCTCTTTTGACATTTCCAGATTTATCAAAAAAATTCGTGCTCACTACAGATGCCAGAAATTTAGCCATAGGGGCAGTTCTCAGTCAGCACAGTAAATCAATCTGTTTCGCTAACAGGACTCTTAACGGTCATGAACGAAATTATAGTACCCTTGAAAAAGAGTTATAAGCTATCATTTGGTCTATGAAATATTTTAGACCTTATTTGTATGGCAGAAAATTTCTCGTGCGAACTGACCATATGCCCTTAAAATTTATGTTTTCTTTGAAAGAACCAAATTCTCGTGTAATGAGATGGAAAATAATGTTGAGCGAGTATGAGTTCGATATAGAATACTTGGAAGGGAAAGAAAACAAAGTTGCTGATTTCTTGAAATTTTGAAATAAAATTCCTTTTTGAAAATTCCATAGATACGGAGCAGTCAGCAGCGGAAAATTAGAATGAACATTTTTCAATTTCTGACTCTATCGTGAATAGATATATGACACAGATTAGAATAGTTAAAAGAAAGACAAAAGAATTCGAAAAATTGTTCGGAAAATACAAAATAATTTATGTATTCTATTTCATAAATAGAACAGACATCGACTATCACCAAATTGCATGCATAATAGACTGGATTTAGTGTTGTATGGAGATTCTTAATAATGGGTTCTCGATGCTCCGCAGCCTCTCATTTTATGCGGTTTGGTGAAAAAGTGCATGAGCCAAACAATTTTGGGGCTAGGGTGGGGCTAAATGTTAAAATATATGAATGACCTCCACTAGTTTTCTCTACTGAACATTTCTTTCAAACATATTTATACCCTATCTCCAACCCTTAATGGGGCTGCCATACAAAATGGTCTTTTTTATAAAATGGGCTCCCATTGCTTCCAGGTTGCCTCTAGTCAAGTATGGGGTCGCCCTCTGGTGGTGAATTTCTGAAACTGGATTAATTTTGTATTTTTTGTACTCAAGAATGTTGGCGATCGCTGAATAAATCATTTAAATCGGTTCAGTAGTTTCCGAGATACGATGTTTTCTCGCTTACTTAACTACTACATTTGCAAGTGGGGAGCCAATGTCATAGAAAATGGCCAATTTTGTATGGCAGCCCCCTTAAGACTTGGAGATAGCGGGTAGGTATGTTTCGAAGAAACATTCGGAAGGGAAAATAAATGGATGTCGGTCATACATTTGAAACGTCTCACAGTGCTCCGAAGTGGGACAAAAATAGAAAAATTGTATGTCACCGATTTCAAAGAAATTGGTGTCATTTGAAAGATAATACTTTCATTAAGCAAGATCTCAAACTGTTACTTAATCGGGTAAATTTTGAGAGAGTTATAGCATTTACAAGTTGATCGAAATCAAGAAATATGGTTTTGTGATAAAATGCAGTTTTGAGCGTTAACAATTGAAAACGTACCAAAACACTGTTTTCGCTTCAATTGAAGAAAATGTTGCTGCTGTGCACTTATAAGAGTCCAAAAGTTAAATAAAAACGGGGTTGTACGTTATTTAAACAAAACAATTTTTTTATGTAAAACTATAAAAACGATATATTTTTGTGAATCGAAAATGTCAAATTGCGTATTATTACATCTACTTTTTTACGTAATCCTCTAGAATGTACTTTCTTCTTTTGGATCATTTTATTTATTTATTTATTATATTTATTTATTACTTTTAAGGCACTTGTAAGACTAAGTCTTTTTATTAAGCGCACTACGCCTGGTATGACATACAAATTGGTATAATATAACAGTATAATAATATAATATAATAACATAATATAATAATATAATATAATAACGTAACAAAAATCAGGAGCGGAAAAGAGTAAAGATGAATAATGAAATTAAGGAGAGCAGAAGAGAGAGAGAGAAGAGAATAGATAAGAAAGAAAATTACATTAAAGATTAGAAAAGTATTGAAGAAGTTGATTTTTGAATTTGATGGCGTTGGTCTCACGTTTAATGCGTGTTGGGAGTACGTTCCACAGAGAAACCGAGTGGACAAAAAATTGTCGACCAGTTATTAAATGCCTGTGCCTGGGCGGTATGAGCTGAAACGATCTGGTTTTGGTACCGAAACGCAATTTGTCATACAAATATTCTGGCTGTTTGGAGTTTATAATTTTGTGGAGAAAGATAAGCGCACGCGACTTCAACACATTAGTAAAAGAGCATCCAAGCATTATTTTAACATAGTCGGAGATATGCTCACGCCGTTTTACTCCAAACACATACCTTGCACAGTCATTGAGCGCCACCCTCAATTTGCTGTTACTTTCCTGGTCCAAGCTGGAAAAAATCTCACAGCCGTAGAAAACCAAAGCAAAACCAGACCAGATAGTGCACCGTAGACACGGGAAACTGTCTTGTTCACGTGTTTTAAAATTAAAATTGGCGTTAAAATATATTCCAAGGTTTGTTATCTTGTCAACATAATCAACCGCCGAGCCGTTTAGATAGATCGTCGGAAGAACGGACGTTCTACTGGTACGATCGATAAACAATGCTTTTGTTTTGCTTGGATTAAGTTTCAGCTTATTGGTAGCAGACCACTGATGTATTATATTCAAATCGCTGTTAATTTTTTCTACAGCCAGATTAATATCTGATTTTGGAAAAAACATATACGCTTGCACATCATCTGCGTAAATGTGGTGTTGACAGTGATTGAAACAATTTGAGATGTCATTAATAAACATGGTAAAGAGTAGAGGACCCAGTACCGACCCTTGCGGTACACCAGCTGAAATGAAGCATGGTTTTGAAAAGCTGCCATCGTGACTGACAAACTGGGACCTTTTCCTCAAGTACGAAGCAAGAAGTTTGCATACTGAATTGTCGAAGTGAAAGTTATATTGCGCTTTCTTCAGTAGGATAGCATGGCTGACAGAGTCGAACGCTTTTGAAAAGTCAAGAAAAACAATAAGGCCCACGTTGTCAGCATCAAGACCTAAACGTATATCATCACATACTTTTAAAAGCGCAGTGGTGCAACTGTGTTTAGGACGGAAGCCTGATTGGTATTTAGCTATTAGGTTGCTCTCAACAAGGAACTGTTTAATTTGATCACTGATCAAAGATTCGAAAACTTTACTTAGAAAGGGCAAAATTGCAATGGGCCGGTATTCCGTTGGTGATTTCGGAAGTGGAATAATTCTAGCACATTTCCAACAGTCAGGAAAAGAAGACGTCATGATAATGCAGTTAAAGATATATGTGATATGCTTCAGGATGACCGGAATCAATAATTTTATAAACGAGGGACTAATTTCATCCGAACCAACGGCATTCGATTTTATCTTCATTATCGCTAGACCAACACAAATTTCATCAAAACCTACAAACGAGAAACTATTATCAACTGTCGCAGTAGCACAACAATCAGTATAACAGGACATCGCCGGGCAGTCCGCTGGTTGAATAAATTTTTTGTTTAATTCATCAAGGTCTATACATTCTGGTGCGGTGATCCTGTTGCGATTAATCCCTAGCTGCCGCACGTTCTTCCAAAAACTAGCACTAGAATTCGTATGTGAAAATCTACTTTCAAAGTAAAGCCTTTTGTTCTTGCGAATAAGTGATGTAACGTTGTTCCGTGCTACCTTGTAATCATGAAGAATGTCGATATGCCTATATTTTCTCCAATTAGCATATAAACGGTTGCGCTTATCGATAAGTAAACTGAATTCAGCTGTCAGCCATGGGTACGCTACTGCTTTTTGTTTTTTCGCTCGAACAGGGACATGTTTCTTAACAAGCGAACAAATATTTTTATTAAATAGATCGACCTGCTTATTCACATCATATGTTGAATAAAGGGGGGACCAGTTCAGACTACTGCAGTCACCGAAAAGTGATGCTACATCTATCGCTGAATAATTATAATAGGTCTTAGTCCCCTCTCCACCCACATCTCTAACAGCGTTTAACTTTAGGAAGATTAAATCATGATGGGAAAAAGCAGGCGCTATCAATTGATCATATGTCAAAATAAGTTCAGGATCAGAGACCAAAAAAACATCAAGCAGCGAGGGTGATACCCCTGGAGCGAAGTGAGTGGGTTGGGTGGAGTTGCACAGATGAAAATTAGAAGCTTCAAGCATATCCAGAAAATTCTTGTTTTTGTTGCGTAGTATATCTAAGTTCAGATCTCCACAGATCACAACATCGGTGTAGCTACATACCACATCCGCCAAGTGCTCGCTTATGAGATTATAATTAGCTACGTTTGGCGCCATATAGACGCAACCAAGCAAAAGTTTTTTGTAATCGATTGAAATTTCAACAAAAATAAATTCTATTGGATCAGTAAAATTAGATTTCTTTACTACGTTGCACTTAAAGAAAGTTTTCGCATAAATGCAGACTCCACCACCCACTCTTTCATGTCTGTCACTACGCATTAGCCTGTAGCTATTAAGTTTAAATAAGTCATCACACATTTCCGGTCTTAGCCAGGTCTCCGAGATACACACAAAATCAAGCAGACCACCATCAACGAGCAGACGAAGATCATCTATTTTGTTTTTTAAACTTTGCGCGTTTAAATGGCATATATTAATGCCATTATTCGATTTGCACATGACATCCAATACTATCTTAGTTTTATCTATGGAACGACTCCACGAAGACTTCTTACCCATTAAAAATAAATTTATAAGTTGCTAGACAAATGACCACGCCATCAAATAACAAGCGAATATAGAATGAGCGAAAAGTAAGAAGTGTAGGACTGTAATATAAGGTGTAGATATAAAGGAGGATAGCACGAACAGCAGAGAGCTGAGAGAGACGAGGGGTAACAAATAAAGGATCAAAAGACGGAATAGGCAATTGCACGGTAACAATATGGAACAGTTTACAGACTAAATTATACAAATACATAATAGAACTAAATGCAAATACAGTGAACAATGACTTAGAAGTAAATCTACGTATCCAAAGGCTGATGATCACGAAAGCGCCGTATCCCAGTATTTTCGCTCGAAGTAGCACTAGAATTAAGATCAGGCTCAGTGATGCTAATGTTGTTGGCTGCAAACTTGTTCAGCATATGCAAGGAATCGATACGGTTAGCAGCACCTCCCTCAGCATGCTTTATGTAGATAGCGCCCCGATAGGTGTAAGCAGCTACAAGTTGCTTTTGCCTCTTGAGCTTAAGTGCTGCTTTGAGTATGGTGTATACGCTGCTAGTCAAATTTTCATTGATGTAAATTGGCTTGTCAAAGTCAAAACCTGCATTGCGAGTGGTAAGCACGTTGTTGTTGCTACGCCGAAAGAGTTTCACTGATCTCATGAAGTTGTTTTTGTCATACTGAGTCGAGAAGCGAATAATGATGACGGAGTCCATCGTAACATAAGCCGGGGCCTTGGGCTTGACTCTAACAATACTTTCCACTTTAGGGGGCTTGATGTTGACGCAGAAGCATATATGATTGAAGATACCAAGAAGATTCTCCTCATCGAAGAAGGGGATGCCTCGCAAACGTACGTCACAGGCGACGGCAAGACTTTTTTGTTGTTCTAAAGCTGACCATAATGAGCTCACTTCGGATTGTAAGGCGTGCACATCCTCAAGATGATGACCCTCTTCCGCCGGCCCACCAATGGCATCCATATCACTTTTGAGCTTGCTAGTTGAACTTTCAAGATTGGAAATTTTTTTGAATTCAACATGTCCAGCTTGCCTTGAAACATAGTTAGTTGCGCATCAACTTTGGCCGTCAGCTTTTTGTCAAGAGCTGAGATATCTTGGGAAAGCTTTTCAAATGACTGCTCATAGCTCGCCCGCAGTCTGCCCTCCATTTCTTTCATCTCTTTACACATAAGTCGATAGATTTCACTGGAGATTCCAGGAGCCTCGCCTTTTGGGGTCATGATAAAAAATTCTGTGATTTTTTGCGATCTTGGAAAATAATAGGGGGATATTACGGTTTCCGTGGCGCCGCCATTTGATGATGTTTTTAGATAGATTGACCGAAAATAAATCGAAAATGATGAATACAATTTTTCGATATCTCGCTTCGTTTTCGAGATATCGAGGTTCAAAGTTTTTATATACAGATAAGCGAGAAAGTAGAATGGACTGGAAAAATCGTCTCGCAATTTGACACTTCTTCTGCCACTCCATATAACTGGCATTCACAATAGCAAAAAAGCTGAAAAAATATTGACAACATTACCATATTGAAATGTTTAAATTCGGTATAAATGTACATTTTATTCATGAATTTATGCAGAAATACTGTTAGCACTTTACTGATACTCCGGCACACTAGTTGCTCCTATGAGGGTTATTTTTCAAGCGCCCGGCCGAGGGCCGTCCACACGGAAGGAATTTGAATGCAGAAATACTGTTAGCACTTTATTGATGCTCCGGCGCACTAATTGCTCCCATGAGGGTTATTTTTAAAGCGCCCGGCCGAAGGCCGGCCACACAAATAGAGTTTGGATGCAGAAGTACTGCCAATATTTTACTGAATCTGAAGCCCTACTTGCACTTAAGAGGGTTATTACCCCTCTCCCTCTTTTTCCATCTAATCGCTCCACCTTATTGGCAGGTAATTACAATTTTTCTGATTTGGAAGGTAAAATTAAAAAAATTGATTAAAAATTACTATACATTTCCGACGGTTTTCCTTTCAAGGGGGGTATATGGGGAACCCCCCTACCCACCCACAACATTTTATCCCCCTTCTCGACCGCCCAGATATGTATCCTATAATATACGTGTTTCGAAATTTTAAACTTTGAACCTCGATATCTCGAAAACGAAGCGAGATATCGAAACATTTTATTCTTCATTTTCGACTTATTTTTTGTCGATCTATCTAAAGACACCCTCAAATGGCGGCGCCACGGAAACCGTAATCGTGCCAATAATAGAATTTTGTAAACTACTCTAACTAAAAAAAATTTGATTTTTGTACCCTACATTGAGGTGCCCACCGGTACATTCACTTTGGTACGGAGCTTGTAACGCCCAGAAAGTGATGTAACTGGAAAGAAAAAGTATAGTAGCACTGTCGCTATCTAAAATGGGCATGGTACGCCCACTAAAGGCAAAGTTGTTATACAGAAGTCTTTCATAAAATATAAAAACTTCTATATTAACAAAGCCAATGTCACAAATTGTTAACGTTTTATAAAAAAAAGGGTTTTGCTTACCCGTTTAACCCATTTAGAGCCATATTATCCTACTTTTGTTTACATTATTATGAAATTTTTTTGCTAAAATGTGATTTAATGCTCATATTTTCTGAGAAAAAGGAGGAAAATTAAAGAAGGCAATTTTTTTGAAATTACGTTGCGTTATTTTGTAGACTTGTTTACAATAAAGAAGAAAACTATTTGTAAAATAGTTTTATTTTAATTGAACTGTTTGATTAAAAACATCATTCTTGATGATAGTGAAACTCAATAAACTGAACTTTTTGAAAAATGCAATTATTTTCTTTCATCCTGGAAATTTTATTATAGCATTGCATCTTCATAGCTGAGTCATCTCTATGTTAAGCTCTACGGAAATAAAACTAAAAATGGTTTCTTTCAAGCAACTTCATCACCCTTTCCACCCTTTGAAGGTCGAATTTAGAAAAACGCTAAAATACGTATTTCGTTATTTTTCTTTAAGTATATATATACCAAATTTTAAAACAATCCGACCAAAAAACAATGTCCGTCTATATAAGCTTCACCATCCCGTTTCCGGCCTGTCAAGGTCGAATTTTTTAAAATCGCTCCTTTTTAAAGGTTGACTTTTTAAAATACAACTACTGACCAAAACTGTAGGTCCCTTCCAACCTTAAAAAATTCACACGCACAACATGGATGGTTGCGGGTAGCTAGGCCTTAGTCGCGGTATCGGGCTGTCGTGCCAGTCAAGAAGAAGAAGACGATTGACCAAATTTCATCATTATAGATCCAGCGGTTTGGGCCCGGTGGTGATGGCATACTTGGTTATATATATTCGCTTTTTTTAAAACTATATATTTTTTGGAAAAAAAACATCATTTTTGATGTCAGTAGCCCCAAATAATTCAGATTACAAATTTTCAGCGAATTTAGAGCACTCCTTCTATTTTTGTCCCAATATTGTATGGAGTCGGAGCACTGTGCGTCTGGGGGCAACCTGGGAGCAATTGAAGCCTATTTTACAAAAATTACGTTATTATATTGGAGCCCCATCAAGGGTTGGAGATAGGCTATAAATATGTTTGAAAGAAATGTTCAGTAGAGAAAACTAGTGGGGGTCATTCATATATTTTAACCCTCTCAGAGCAATTTCTGACTAGCTGTGGAGCAATTTGTGGAATTTCCCAGCTTTTTTGTGAACTTTGAACTCGATGCGACGCCATTTAGCCACAGCCTAGCCCCAAAATTTTTTGGCTCATGCACTTTTTCACCAAACCGCATAAAATTAGAGGTTGCGGAGCATCGAAATCGAAAAATCGTGCACTAAATCCAGTCTAATGCATAATGAGAAACGAAAAAAAGAAGCAATAAATAGAATTAATTTAAAAAGAGAAGAAACACCAAACTACAACAACCAAAACTTATATGTAAAAAACCCCCAAGCCCAACGTCATAAAACAGCAAACCGATATTTAAAACACCATTCAAGTAATCCAAATAAACTAGATCCCGCACAAATAAAACGACCTTTAAAATATTTTCCTTCTATCGATTAAAACCGAATGTTTGTAATATATTGCATTTTTAAATAAGTTCACGATTTTGTAAATAAATTTGTTATTATATTTTTTTACTATTATTAACTTCAATAGATTCGATGAGACTCGAATCTTAAGGAAGAGCTAGTTATGTATGTACGATGAGAATAAGCAAAAATAAGAAAATATAACATTCATGTTTGCACGCTCAAAGAGGTCACATCGTTTAATTTATTTAACTTCCATCCATCTTTGTGTTTCGTTATTCCGTAGATTAGCAAAGTTAAATATCTTTGCATGTCGATATAGCCGCCATTATATTTAATATTGACGACATATGGGTGAAAAATGTAGGTATAGTTATGGCACAAGGTGGCACTATTTTTGTATCCACCAGCGAATAATCAACAAACCGAACTCAGAGAAATCACCGCACCACCGCATGCCGAAATGATATGAGAATGCGATGGTATGCGGTGTTTCCATCTTTCGTTTGGATCATCGGCACCACCGCATTCCGAAGTGATATGAGAATGCGGTGGTATGCGGTATTTGCATAGTTTGTATGCGATCATCAGCACCACCGCATAGCCGAAGTGAAATAAACAAATAAATAAATAAATGAAGATGCGATAGTCTGTTTTCTTTTAGTATTGCAAGCTGATGATTCGATTGTTCGGTTTAGTAGTATACAGAATAAATGCTTCGTTTGCGGTGATGATACATACTTATATCCGTTCTTTTGAGTAGTGGCACATATTCACACCGCATTTTACATGAATACATATTGTTACGAAAATTAGTTCTGTAGACTTATTCGTCTCTCTGGATTGTGCTTAAAAAATAAAACCACTGCAATTCACATACACTTCCTTGAATACCACAGACTCGAAATTTCGGCCTTGATCCGAGTGCAACTCCAGCGGAACTCCGAACCTGCCCACCAGTTACCAGCATTTCCGCGATCGTGGTGGTCTCCTGGTTAGGAATGGGATACACTGCGGGCCATTTGCTAAAATATCCCATTCCACCAGCACATACACTATGATCAATAAGTACCGGGACTGTGTATTTTAAATTTTCCGCCGTTGCCCGACGCAGGTTTAGGTCGGTAGGACCTTAACTGACATCTGTGTCAAATTTTGAGCGGGATTGCATCATTAGTTTTTGTTTGGCAGCTGTTAGCGTCAGTCAACTTTTTGTACTTCGTCGCATTTTACAATGGATAATTTTGTTGATCAACGTATTTGTTTGAAATTTTGTCTTAAGAACGAAATTTCTTGTGCCAATGCGCTTAAAATGTTGCAGAAAGCATTTGGGGAGTCTGCTCTATCAAGAACCAGAGCGTTCGAGAGGTATAAAATGTTCAAAAGTGGTCGAAGACTTTCCTCGTTCTGGACGTCCTTCAACATCGAATACCGACGAAAATGTTGAAATTGTGAAGAAAATCGTGCTTGAAAATCGTCATGTGAGCCTCAGAGAGATTTCTAACGATCTTAACATCTCTTATGGGGTATTACCTTGAAGTATTGAGGCGTTTGAGAGATGCTATTCGTAGAAAACGACCGGATTTGTGGGCCGATAACAGCTGGATTTTGCACCACGATAATGCGCCGTCTCACAAAGCACACATTATTCGCGATTATTTGAACAAACACAGTGTGAATATCATCGATCAGGCTCCCTATTCTCCAGATATGGCACCATGTGACTTTTTCCTGTTCTCCCGACTCAAGTTACCGCTTCGTGGAAAGAGATTTGAGTCCATAGAGGTCATAAAAGAAAATGCGACGCGAGAGCTGAAGGCCATACCTGCTTCGGCTTACCAGAAGTGCATGGACGATTGGATTAAGCGTTGCGTCCTACCCAGTAGAATCGCCTTTTTATTTTGGCGACAGTTTTGGTATACCTAGGTGCCCTCCACTGTAGTCGTTATGGTATGGCTCGATGACCTCGTTGATTCTGCATTTCGGGACTACGATTAGGGAATTGCTGGTTCGGCCATCCTCACTCTCCCACTCGCGGCATAGGCAGCCATCCTTCAGCCGCAGACTGAACCACTGTGCCCAGTAAGCCTTCGCGATCGGGCTTTCGCCGGCCATCTCCTGCCAGTCTGGACGTGCGCCTTGCTCCTTTCTTTCGACAATTTTTGCAAGATCCGTATCATCGCGCTAGTTCTTTTGTATCCTCTCCGCAGACCACTCTTCCTCTGGCATAACGCTTACGAATCGGAATTCCATTATCTGCTCTTTGCTTTCGGCTCGCGAACAATGCCTGCATTCAGTTTTGCACGGACGGCGTGACAAGGCATCGGCATTTCCATGACTGCTACCCTTGCGATGCTCTATCGAGTCATACCTTTGCAGTCGCTCGATCCACCGCGCCAATTGGCCTTCAGGGTCTTTAAAGTTCAGTAGCCATTTCAATGCCGCAGGATCTGTGCGCAGGCGAAACTTTTGTCCATACAGGTACTTGTGGAAGTGTTTCACGCATTCCAATACTGCCAGCAGTTCCCTCCGTGTCACACAGTAGTAGCGTTCAGGTTTCGACAAAATTTTGCTGTAGTATGCTATCACTTGTTCTTGACCATCTATTACACTACTTTCCCCCGGGACCCATCCAAATGTTGATATAGACGTGAAACTAGAGGTCAATTATAGTATCTTTGCATAGTCAGCTTTTGATTTTCTGACCCAAAAACCTTCTTAAGGGGGTAGTCAGGTAGATTTTTTTCAAAAAATCGAAAATTTTTTTTGCAGTTTTGGTCTATTTAAACCCTTAGGAATCATGTAGAAACCTTCCTTTACCTCGGATAGTATCCGAAAGCGATTGAAAATGAGATTAGCTGTAAGGGCTCGCGCGCTCGAATCGCACACCTGGCGCGTGAAGTGGATGCTGTTGTTTTGAGCTGGCTGACACGATTACGGCCGATTTACTGCACCGATTTGATTAAACTTTTTTTTATATTTTCAGAAAAAGTTTGGCTATCGCATGAACTACGATCATTATTGTCCATTTCTATGTAACAAAGTTATGACACAATTATTAACAAAAAACAAGCAAAAAAAGAGAAAAAACTTTACAATTGCACTAAATGTTTATTTATTAATATTTTTTACCGTTATAGTTCAAACGACAGCCATTCATTTGTACTTCAAAATGAAATTTGTTTGGTATGTTTCAGATCATCCAAAATGGAGAAATCGTGTCAGCCAGATTTCAAAATGGCGTTTTCCGGTCGCCCATATCTCCCCCGGATATAAACGAAAATTTATAAAAAAAAATTTTGTTCAGTACTCAAAACTATGTACAATAACATATAAAAAAATTGTTACTGTGGAATAACAAATTTGTATGAAAAAAAATTATTTAAAAATATGGTCGATTCTACTGACTACCCCCTTAAAGGACTTTAAAATTTTAAGGACATACACATTTCAAATATTTTTTTAAATATTTGCGGTTGTGCAATGATGAAGGTATGGGTATCAAATGAAAGAGGAAAATTGTCTTCTTTTAACTAAATTTTCTATTTGGAACTTTCGAGGAATTTCCAGAACTTTGAAATAGAATAAAATTTAGATGTATAAATCTACAGACTGAGATCCAAAACATGTATGTTTTCCATACCTGTCATATTTTGGTCCTAGTATAAATTTCCGCCCAAACAAATATTGGTAAAATTTTCGCACACCAAATATTATGGCATACGCCTCCCGGTCTACTTGACTATATCGCTGTTGCACCGGATTATGTATGATTATGTATCGGCCTCTCCGTGCCATCCTTATAAACATGACTCAATACTGCCCCTACACCAACTGGGCTAGCATCCACTGCTAGAACAATTTGAACCTGCGGATCGTAATGCGTCAACACTGTGTCGGACTGCATGAGCTGCTTAATCAAACTGAATGATCTCACGCATGTCGCGTCGAAGTGAAAAAGTTGGTCTTTGTGCAGTAACTTATTCAGCGGATATACAATGCTGCTCAAGTTTTTTATGAACCGCCATAATAGTTTATGAGCCCCAGAAACGCTGTCACCTCGTCTCTTGTAGTCGGCTGCTTCATCTTATGTATGGCTTCGACCTTGCTGCTTATTTTCCGAATTCCGTCCTTATCGATGTCATATCCGCAATACTCGATCCGATCTTGCAAGAATTCCAATTTCTGTAAGTTCACCCTCATGTTGTGTTTATCGAGTCTGCGCAACACCTCTTCCACTCGTTGCATATGAGTAGCATCACCGCTCGTCGACAAACTGTTGGATACAACTGGATCACGCGAGTTCCATTTTCAGACTGGAGCATATACCGTTCATTTCAGATTTGTTTTGTTTCGCTTTGTTTGAAATTCGCTTACATTTACAAACATATGACAGGAGCAGTGCACAGTTTTCCCTTCAGTGGTGCAAAAGCCTGCTCCTGCTCTTCGCTCCACTTGAAGGCTTGATTCTTTTTCGTTAGTTTGTGAAAGCTGCTGGCTATGTTCGCAAATCCAGGAACGAATCTTCGGTAATATGTGCACAGGCCCAGGAAACTGCGGAGTTCGTATAAATTGCGTGGTCGGGGCCACTCCTTCGTCGCCGTGATTTTGCCTTCATCCGTATGTACTCCGCGGGCGGAAACCGTGTGACCCAGATACTTGCTCACCTTTTGGAACAGCGTGCACTTTCTTGGGTTGAGTTTAAGCCCGGCTTTTTGTATTCGCTCGAATACATTCTTCTGCTTTCCGAAGTGGTCGTCGAAGCTTTTACCCATTACGATTATGTCATCGAGGTATACCAGACACGTCCGCCAATGTAGCCCTTTTAGCACACGTTCCATTAGCCGCTCGAATGTCGCTGGTGCGTTGCAGAGTCCAAACGGCATGACGTGGAACTGCCATAAACCATCGCCAACACTGAAAGCCGTTTTCTCCTTTTCTGCAAGCTCCACCTGTCGAGCGTGGAAAACAACTGTGAGCCTGACAGTGTGTCCAGGGGGTCATCGATCCGCGGTAGTGGATAGCTGTTCTTCTTGGTCACGTCGTTGAGCTTTCGATTGTCCACACAAAACCGGGTACTGCCATTCTTTTTCTTGACTAGCACGACCGGCGAGCACCAAGGGCCTGACGAGGGCTCTATGACCTTTTCCTTCCACATGTTTTCTATCAAATTCGTCACCTCTTCCATCTTGGCCAGAGGCGCCGATCCGCCTCGGCGGTTGGCGGATCGGTTTTACACTTCCGGTGTCGATGCTGTGCTTCACTATGACTGTTCTTCCGCCTGCTTCTGTTGCAAATATTGACCCATAATACTGCAAGAGTGACCGCGCCTTTTGTTTCCGCTTTGCTGTCAATTCGCAGCTCCACTTGATCTCCTGCGGTATAGCGTCCATGTTAAACCCGCTTTTCTTACTTCTTCCGGGTGGGATACTCTCGCAATTGACCACTGCTACAGCTTCTCTACACTCGCCAATTACCCCATCTTTTTCGACATATCTGGGTGTATTAAGCGGGTTGAGTATTCTGATTGGATTTTTGCCGTTTTTGGGTTCCACTAATGTACGTCCTATGATGATGTCGTGTCCTTGTTCTGGTGCTTCTATAACCCACAGCCGACTTGTCCACACAATCGCCCTCGTCCACCTTTGCCCACACAATCGCCTCGGAATTCGCTGGTATTTCTGGTGTTGACACGAGATCACTTTCCTTACCGCTACGCTTCGCTCATAGCCGGTGTGCAGCGGGAATTCAACGTTGGCATACCTCAGCACATTTTCTTTCAGGTCCAGCGTAAATCCGTGCCTAATCATGAAATCCACGCCGATAATCACGTCGTCCATTATATCCACGACAATGAACTCATGTTCCAGGGTGTTGGTGCCGATAGCAATCGTTTTAGTGACTTTTCCTCTTACCGGCGCACGCTCCCCAGTCGCTGTCCTCAGCTGTATGCCATGCAGTGGTTCCCAATTCCTCAGAAGCTTCCTTTTTATGATTGAATATGACGCACCAGTATCCAGTGTCAACAAAAACAACTTTCCATCTATCTTTCCTTCAATCGTCAGGCTGCTGGGTTGTCGCTTCAACTGCGAGACTAGGACGGTGGGGCAGCAGGTTGTGGGATCAGCTCACGCGCCTTTGGGCTGACCCTTTTTAGTTTAACGCCTCCTCGTCCTCAGCCCTGCGCTTGTTGGCTGAGTGTCGATTGTCACGATTCCTCGTTTCGGGCGATTGCGAACGGGAATGCTTCTTCCGTTGACGGCAGTCTCGTGCTATGTGACCCGGCTTGTCACATAGCCAGCAAACAACTCTAGAGGAGACCGCCCGCGGCCTGACCGGTGTCTCAGAGCTTATGGCCTGGATCGAAATGTCGCTGTCCGGTTGGATTCGGCGTATCCTTGCAGGTGCATATCGAGTGCCTCCAATCCTTGCTGCCTCATACGTCATCGCGCTGGTCACCATCTCCTTAAATGTCGGCTTGCTCATCATTAACGTACTGCGACGTGTCTCCGGGTCATGAAGACCTTCAATTATCGCCTCAATCTTCCTTCTCTCCAGAACATCCGCACCGACTTCCGGGTGCAACAACTGTTCGAGCCGCTCAATGTCGCTCGCAGTAGTACGGAGTTTTGTTGTGCTCGTTGCTGTACTTCGCTGCCAACGCTCTCATGACGGCCTCGTAATCACTTCTTTAACATTCCGGAACTGATTTTATTACCTCAGCCGCAGAACCTTTAAGAGCTAGCGCCAATCTCCGACCTTCCCTTACATCGGTCCACTGATTTTCCAGACCAGCCAGGTCGAATTGTAGCTTGAATGTATCGAACGGCGTAGCCCCATCATAAGTAGGCACTTCTGTTCGGGTGGCAAAACTTTCCGGAAACGGCGGCAACCATTCTCGCGGCCATTCTCTCGGCCATTCTCTTAAAGCCGCTCGTCGATTTTCCTGTTCACCGAATTCTCCAGACTACCAACTCGTTTGTGCAGGTCGTCAACTCGTTTGTCCCAACCTTTCACGTTTTAGCCTATCGGAAATTTCCTCCACCTTCTGCTCTATGCGCGCAGAATTTGCCGCCATTTCTCGGTTCGCAGTGTCGACTTTTGCCGAAATTTCCTGATTCGTAGTTTCCAGTTTCGCTGCCATTTCTCGATTTGCAGTTTCGACTTTTGCAGAAATTTTCCAGTTTCGTCATTTCACGATTGGAAGTCTCGAACATGCCTTTCATTGCAACCATTAAATGGCTCATGTCCATTGCTTTTAGTGGCGCACCCGCTGTCGATTCCTCCACTTTGGCTGACGCCTCTAGCTCATTTGTTCCGAACTCGTGTGCAGTCCAATCGATGCCTCGTGATTCACACGCCTCTCGCAAGCGCATCTGCAACTCCACCTTTCCGCCAGCAGTCGGCAAATTCCAAGCAGCCAGCTGCTTTTTTAACTGGTCCACCTTTAGTTGCTCGAGTTTAAGCATGTCTGCATTGTATAATTTTTTTAATTTATTTTCAGTAGCACAATCCCACTTCTGACACCAAATGTTACGAAAATTAGTTCTATAGACTTATTCGTCTCTCTGGATTGGGATTCAAAAATTAAACCACTTCAATTCACTTCACAAAACGCAGTCCAAAACCAACAATCAACGGCTGCCTTTTATACTTGTCTACCTGTCGCGCGGATCGTTCTCGCACATCCCATTACCATCGCGAGCCATCCTTGCCATATCGAAATTATAGCAAGCCGGCCCTACTCTAAAGTGCGTGCCTAAAAGTATGCCAGTAAAAGCATTCATGCATAGCACAGCGACAGGGTGCCTCATCGTTACAGTATTAAGTCATAATAATATGACCGCTTGCTGATCTCTGGTGTCTGTATCAGTACATAAATTTTAGTACTCTACCTTTGCGATATACATGCACTCGACGTTTTGAATGGTGTATCCTTTGTCTGCAAATGCCCTTCGGACCGTGTTTACTTCAATAGGTCTGCAAATAAACTGAAAAGAAATAAAGCAGATCATGAACTACAAACGTAACCCCAATACGTTCACAACTCCAGTATTTTTGTCAATAATGTCAACATCCTCAGCCCCACATTCTATGGCATCTTCTGTTGCTTGATCCCCTATGTCAATACCTCCCTCAAAAGTGGTCTTGTCTATTATAGCTTCAATAAGACCATCTTCTTCAAACATATGGGAGACATTAGTAAATGAAGCCCTAGGAATGCGAAATTTAATGCAATATTCTGTAAATTTCTTACTATGAGAAGAACGTACCCAGCTTTTTTCATTACTGGTGCCATTTCCATTTTTAAAGCAGGTAGATTGTCAGTGTAAACAATACAAATTGCAAACACTTTTTGTTTATACCGCAATTCTAAGGCATACTTTTTCAGCTCAATTTTGCATTGAACGGTTTTTTTAATACTATTTTGTATAGTTGACATTGGCATGTTTTTGCGCACCGCTTCCTCTACAACTGACCGCAATATTGCGTTGAGCGATGGGTCCGCCGATCCGCCCTCCTGGACAGCTAAACGTAGTTGCTGTAAATCATAACAGAAGAGAAATAATAAATAGTTATCCAAGTTCCTAAGTACAAACAGAGCTGAAAATTTAACAATTGGTAATATTTACCAAACCCTTCAAATTTTCTAAAGTTTAATGCGGTAACCCCGCTTCGGTTGACAATTACTTGTAAAACCAAATAAGAGTTAATGTATGCCAAATTTCATGACTAGAACTTCACAACTGATTCGATTCATTCGTTCATTTACATAACGTCCGACGAAACTGCCCAAAAGCATAGTATCAGGTGTACAACTTTGCTTCCGCCGTTTTTTTCCAAAATTAAAAGCTTTATTGCGAAAAAGTGCTTACAGATGTATTATTCAAAGTATTGTCCGTCGCTAGCGACAACTTTCTCCCATCTTTCCGGCAATTTTCGGATCCCGGCTCGAAAAAAGGAGTCCTCTTTTGACGCTATCCATGAAGCAATCCATTTTTCCAATTCTTCGAAGGATTGAAAATGTTGATCTGCCAGGCCGTGTGCCATCGAACGGAATAGGTGGAAGTCAGAAGGGGCGACATCTGGGGAATACGGCGGGTGGGGCAAGACTTCCCATTTCAGCGTTTCCAGGTACTTTTTGACCACTTTTGCGACGTGAGGCCGAGCATTGTCGTGTTGGAGGATGACTTTGTCATGTCGCTCTTGATATTGTGGCCGCTTTTCTTTTAGCGCGCGACTAAGGCGCATCAGTTGCGTTCGGTAGCGATCTCCTGTGATGGTTTGGCACGAATCTTCATCAAGCAATGCTTCTAGTTGTTCATCTTTGAAGGTTTTTTCTCTTCCACCACCATGTTTGTCTTCGACATCGAAATCACCATTTTTAAAACGTTGAAACCACTCCCGACACGTTCTTTCACTCAGAGCAGCATCACCGTAAGTTTCTGAGAGCATTCGATGCGCTTCAGCTGCATTTTTTTGCGAATTGTAACAGAAAAGTAAAACTTCCCGCAAATGGCGAGAATTAGGCACATAAACGGACATTTTCGAGCGTGAATAATACGAAAACAAGAACAACTGTCACTGAAACGGCGATGACAATTCGTTAGGCACTGTCCACACTCACTTTAAAGGCATTACCATCTATGTATTTCAACCAGCCTCAGCCACCTACAGCCACCTATCGGAAAACGGCGGAAGCAAAGTTGTGCACCTGATATAATTAACTATTATATACACGGTTGACGAAAAGTTTCTGCATACAAACAAAACACCGTTAAGGATCATTTGTATTGCTTTTCAAAATTTTTTTTATTTAAACCACTAAATCATATCCAAACAAAATTCAATTGCCCTGCAAGACAGGACTGATGGAAACTCCAACACATCCATAAAAATTCTCGCTGAAACGAACAAATTTACATATTCCCTTTGAATTAAAAAAAATTCTGAATAAAAAAAAAAATTTCTTCTGCTATTCATCCAATGATCATAAAAGAGATAGTTCGGCTTCATTTCTTACAAACGTGAAGTTATGTATGAGAGAACGAGATAGCTAATGTACTACTGTGTACAAAGAATACCCGGAATTTGTTTATAATTCAAAAAATCTTTATTTATTCTTCCAAATCAATTTCATCGCCTTCAAAGTAGTCCCCCCCCCCCCCCGATGGAATGCACTTATGCCAACGGACTTTCCAATCTTCGAAGCATGCCAAATAGTCACCTTCCGGTATGGCCTTCAATGCGCGCGGCGATTCACGTTGAATCTCTTCAATCGATTCAAAACGGTGTCCTCGAAGTGGTCTTTCGAGTTTGGAGAATAGCCAGAAGTCACAAGGAGCTAAATCAGGCGAATACGGTGGCTGTGGAACGATATGAGTTGGCGAAATGCTCACGAAGAACCAATGCCGTGTGAGATGGTGCATTATCGTGATGCAAAAACCAAGAGTTGTCTCTCCATAAATCCGGCCTCTTTTTGCGAATAGCTTCACGCAAACGACGCATAACGCTCAAGTAATATTCCTTGTTGACAGTTTGGCCCGGCGGAAGGAACTCATAATGCACAACACCACGATAATCGAAGAAATCGAATTCCGGGTATTCTTTGTACACAGTAGTATACATTGGCAACAAAATTTCTTCTGCTATTAATCTAATGATCATAAAAGAGATAGTTCGGCTTCATTTCTTACAAACGTGAAGTTATGTATGAGAGAACGAGATAGATAATGTATACATTGGCTCGTAAACTTGACAGGTGCTCGTGCACATGGCGCACAAAACTCGTGAAGTTTGGTGAAATTTGTGAGCTTGCGGACGGACGCTGAAAACTAAAAAGAGGAAAAAAGGAAGGAAAAAGGCGAAAAATGGAAAAATAAAAGCAAAATAAAGATAAGTATTTGCGTTTAGTGAATAAAGTTAATAAAATGAAAAAAAGAACATTGCAAAATTGCTTGAGCAGACAGAATCCAATGTCTCGAAATTTAAGAAATTTCGAGAATCTGCTCAAGCAATGGAATGTGCGGAAAAATCATGAGAAAATAACCAAAATTCTTAACTAAATGTTAAACCCTTCTTTAACCCTTTTTTAGACCACACAAACTCAAGGGTCAGCGGAAGATGGAGATGAAGAAAATGTTTGCAGACAAAGTTTGGAATTGTTCAACTGTGATGTTAAAAATTAATTTCAGTTTTTTAGATTAATTAATTAACATTTAAATTAACAATTTTAAATTATTTTAGTTTAATTCATGCCAAAATTGTGTAAAAATAAATAAATTACTCTAATATAGTAAATTTCAGCAATTAAACAACAAAAAATGACTTAATCAGTGCTGATAGGTTTATACACCAGTCCTAATAGTCAATCAGGGCTGATTAATCATCTGATTAATCAGGACTGACAGAAACTCGGCTGAAGGCTGATGTGAGTGAGCGAGACAGCTTGATAATCACAAGGAATTCAAACCAAATGATAGAAGGTGCGAGCGAAAAGCTGCCCATTGAATCTTTTGCCATAGTAGGTGCGAGCTAGACAGCTGTATATCTGTGCTAGATACCAAAACTCCTGTGTTGAAAGGTGATGCAAAATCACACGTATACGTGAGTTTCTATCAGAATTTTCACACGGCTCTTCAGAAGCTGATGGGAATTCTGGTGGAAATTTCTATCAGCACTATAGGTTAAATGATTAATCATTTAACCCACTGTGTTCTTGCAGGGTGATCATTAATATTGTGTATGTGTGCCATTTTTTTCGTAGCACTCTAGGACTCGCTTTCGAAAACTTTCGCACAAGGCCAACGTTTCGGCCAATGATATGGCATCCCACTCTTGATTTACTCTCTCAATGAGTTGAAGTCTATTGGCAGGTTTTGGACACCGAAATACTGAATCTTGAATCCTGGACCAGATATGTTCAATAGGATTAAGATCTGGTGAATTTCCCGGCCAGTCTTCCCATACTAGCTCAAATAGACTTTTAGCAACACTTATTGACTGTTTCGCCGTATGACATCGCGCACCGTCCTGCATTAAAATCGCTGTAAATCTACGAGGGAACTGTTTAGGATTTTCAAACCATCACATTATTGGGGATTCCCCATTTCGTTTTCAAATAAAACAAGCAATCAGAATTTTAAGTATATTACAATTGAAACGATGTATGCAGAAACTTTCCGTCCACCCTGTATAATTACAAAAAATATATATATTTATTTATTTCGTCTATCGGGCTTAGCCCTCACAGACTACAAGTAAAAACTTAAGTCTAATATAAAAATTCGCACAGTTTTTTCTTAAAAAGCTCTCACCATAAGTCAAAATCGATATTATTGCAAATAGTGTTACACAAAGATGTAAATTTGTGAATCGGTTCATTCTCACCATATTTTGTTCTATGGGCCGTATTATAAAAAATAGATCGTTTTCTTCAGCACCGTCCTGGCACATAAAAAGGTAAAAGTGTCAGTAGCTCTGCCGAGTCTATCTTATTATCGTAGATATCCTTAATGAACAGGATCTCATACATCCTTCTCCTACTCGTGAGGTCCAACAGATTTAGAATTCTACATCTGAGTTCATAAGGCGGCATGGATGGGTACAGACTTCGAAGGGCGAACTTAGTAAAACGCGTTTGGACTCTTTCGTCTTTTAGCGTGAGCTTCAAAATTTGGATCCCATATAAAGCACGCATATTCCAACACTGACCTAAAACACGTAAACAGGCTTTTCAAAATGAGCGGGTCAAGGAAGTCTTTGGAATTGCGTTTTAAAAAACCAAGTCTAGAATTGGCTGAGAATACCACATATTCCCTGTGGAAATCGAACTTGAGCTTAGAGTCAAGGTAAACTCCTAAATCCTTGACAACGGTGTTGCGGGAAAAAGCGTCAACATCGTTGTATGTGTAATCGTGGATTAATGGGCTGTTATTCCGCGAGAAGGAAATTGTACTGCACTTTGCGAAATTCAGCCGCAAACCATTTCGGTCACACCAGGATATCGAGAGTGTATGTCATGCTGCAGTGCGAGACAATCACCACGATTCCGAATACCGCGGTAAAGTTTTAAGTCATCAGCGTACATTAAACACTGACAAGATTTTAAGACTAGAACAATATCATTGATGAAAATGGAGAAAATTAGGGGGCTTAGGTGACTTCCCTGGGGAACCCCCGATGTAAAAGCAATTAGTTTAGAATAACTCCTGCCAATTTTTACGATTAATTTTCTATTTGTTAAGTAGGAATCCAGCCATTTTAAGGCGCTAGCATGAATGCCAAGCCTTTTAACTTGGAAAGAATCAGACTATGATTCAAGCTATCGAAGGCCTTTACGAAGTCAGTGTAGAGCGTCAACTTGAACTCCATTTTCAACTTTATTGGTAACGAAATTAGTAAATATAGCCAGGTTTGTGCAGGTGGACCTACCAGGGAAAAACCCATGTTGTTGAGTTACGATATGATTCTTAAAAGCATGTAATAACGTTTCACTAACCATTTTATCCAATAGTTTTGGGATAATAGAAATCTTCGCGATCGGTCTGTAGTTTTCGACTGAGTTTCTAAGTCCAGACTTATAGATTGGAGAAATAAATGCAGTCTTCCACTCGTCGGGTACGCAGCCGGAGTGAAGTGATGCATTAAAAATTAAAGCGAGAGGAATGTGGAGCGAGCTTGCACAGTTTTTTAGGAAAATAGGGGGTTTGTCATTCGGAGTCAGGCTTTCTCTGGACATGACCGTACCATCGAAGACGGTTCTATTGCATTTTCTGCTCAATCGGCGTGATTTTAAAGCTGCCACGAATGTATTGGTTTGGTACTTTGTCCAACATTGTGACAGACGCTGACCATCTCAACATTTTCATTCATATTTTTCAGCCGTTTGAAGTTTTTTCTCATGCACCTTTTTTAGCGGCCAGCATTCGGCTCCATATAACAGAGTGGGACGCACAGCTGTTTTATAGATTTTTCCTTTTAAATGTAGTGGCATGCTTCTGTCACATAACACGCCGGTCAGGGTCCTCAATTTTAACCATGCTGAGTTCACCCTATGCTGCACGTCCTCATTGATTTCTCCAGCATTTGTTATAACCGACCCTAAATATTTAACCATTGTAACCTCATTCAGTGGGCTGCCATCCAGCAAAATGGTGTTCTGCCGGTTGTTGTTGGGTTCGTGGAGAATTCGCAGCGCATGACCTGTCTTTTTCTTGCAGATTTTCAGCCCATGCGACTCCAGTTTATTATGCCATTGAGTGTGACTTGAATGAAAGAATGACTTATCAACTGGATTGCTCTAAAGTTACCACAGTTTGCCACGTCGCTTTTGCGCCAGTTGTTTGGAATTTTTCCGTAGAGTATATCATTAAATTGCAGCCGCCGTAGCTCAGCTGGCTAGTGCGTTGGGCCGCGAGTCAAATGCGACGCTCGAACCCAGGTTTAAGACTCCGTTGCTGCTAACACCGAAAAAAAAGAAAAACATTTTTTCTTTCGACGACTGTCCTCTCAGCAGGAAATGGCAAACCTCTGAGAGTAAAATTGCCTATGAAAAAGCTCCCAACTCGCCGTTCGGAATCGGCATAAAACTGTAGGTCTCTTCCAACCCTGTACAAATTCGCACGCACAACACGGATGGTTGCGGGTAGCTAGGCCTTAGTCTCGTAATCGGGCTGTCCGTGCCAGTCAATCATTTATTATTATATTATTATATCATTAAATAAAGATTTTAGGAAGGTGATGCCCATTGGACCTAAACTTTTCCATACCTCGGCTGGTATGTTGTCCGACCCTGTTGCTTTATCGTTTACCATTTTAGACAACACTAATATCTTCGGATGTTATTTCCGGGATGGGTCCTTCGACTTATGGTAGTTCTAAAATTTCTTTACTTTGGTACTCTTCGTTGAGCAATTCATTAAAATATTCCTTCCACCTGTTACATACGTCAGATGTTAATAGCTCGCCGTTTTGATCTTTAATAAATTTCGTAGTTTTTATGTCCATGCTGTCTTTGATATTAAATTGTAATATTCTGAAGATTTCTTATCATTCTTTGCGGCTGCGAGATGTTTATAAAATTCCGTTTATAAGTAGTAATTTATAAGATCTTCGCAGAGGTTTTGCCCTTCGCGCTCTCTAAGCTTATGCCATCTTATTTTTGTTATTTTAATTTGTCGTGCTTTTTTATGTTTGGGAGTCGAATTACTGCTATTAGCGGCCTGTGTTGGGTTGTTATTGTTTCGCCCGGAATCACCTTGCAAACCTTCACTACTGATGGTGAGTTTTTATCAGTCATAATGAAGTCGATTTGCGTTGCATTGTTTCCGCTTTTATAAGTGATTAAATGCTCTGTCTTTTTCGCAAAGAATATATTCACTATTGCAAGGTCGTGTGTTGCCGCAAATTGTAGTATATTTTGTCCCTGCAAGTTTCTGTTACCGTATCCGTTGTTTCCATGTACTCGTGGGTATAAGTGGTTTTCTGTGCCGACATGTCCGTTGAAGTCTCCGCCAATGTACTTGGGTTCCTTGATAGGCAGTGACTGGATGAGGTCTTGAAGGTCGCTCCAGAAACTTTGCTTTTCAGAATCGCTGCAGCCTTCTTTTGACGCATACGCTGATATGACATTTATTTATTTATTTCAAATAACCTACTCCATTTCTCTCCGACATAAATTAGCTTATAGCCCTTACCTATCATTTTCGACTTTGCGCCTTTCCATTTTGTATATACAGCGTATACAGCATACACTTATTTCTCTTCGATCCAATATTTCGGCTAATTCAGCACTGCGTCCTGTCATTGTACCTATGTTCCATGTTGCTATTCGCACCTTTTCTCTTGGCTCGGTTGTAAATGTGAGTGTGGTTGGCTTTGATTTCGTTTTCCTTCCGTCACTTGTGGGGGACGCCCTAGCATTTGCGTGCGCTCGATTCGATCTACTTTCCATAATTTTTCTTTACTAGGAGAAAATGTTTGGCTTTCGTTTTCCGACTAGTTGCCACCTGACGTCTAGTAGACCGGCTGACTTGGGATTGAGACTGGCACCGTTGACTCTTGCTTATTGAGTTCCTCCGCTATCATCTCCTACACAACATCCTACCTAGTGTTGTTGTCCTCTGTGACCCTTTCCTCGGTATATGACTGAGTGGCTCGCAGAGAATGTGCCTGTTTGGTCCGCGTATGGTTTCTTCGTAAAGGTTTCTGCTGTTGAAAGTTTTATTAAAATCAAATATCCAAGAAATTCTGAAGCACTAGGAAAACAACAAATAGGTACAAGTTTACTCGTGTTTCTTTTAGCTTAAATATTTATTTATTTATTTCAGACTACTGATACAAGATCTTACAGACTATAGAATAAGTTGAAGAATTAAACAAGTTAAAAAAAAAGTTACAAATATACAGCCATAACTATATTAACCTGCTGATTAGCCTGATATTAGCACCTGCTGATTGGCTCGTTCAGGGCATAATTCGTTTCATGAAATGTTGTCACTAGGAATCTATTGTTTCTTAGATTAAAGTCGGCTCATAAAAATTGAATAAGGTTTGCAATTTCACACAATTTATTGTGCCTGATAAAACATGGTAAAAAATAATAAAGAATTTAAAGTTCATCTTTCACTTAATGATTGAAGACCTAAGAGATTACGTCTGGCTTCGTAGGACGGAAGGCCATCTGGCCAGTGCATATTTTTAAGTGCGTATTTAGTTCAAGCTCTTCGAACTCTTTCTATGCGATTTAAGTGTTCGTCATAGAAAGGACTCCAATTAACTGAACAATACTCAACGACACTGCGAACCGTAGCCGTATATAACCGAATACGTCCAGGCTTTTCATCTCCTGCTTACGTGCCAGTTTCTGTCCGTGCAATGTATAGTTAAAAAGAGTAGGTTCCTTTTTTTATGGTATGTGACTACACAGCACTTATTTATATCAAATCACACCATGATAGTAAATTTGATAAATCATATTGAAGGTTATTGCAATCCGATAATTGTAAAACTTTATTAAAAGCCTTGACGTCGTCGGCGAACATCAAACACTTCGAAAATTTAAAAGATCGAGGTAAATCATTTACAAAAATTAGGAACAGCAACGGACCGCTATGTGTACCTTGCAGTATACCCGAAAACGTGTTTATAGCAATGTGTAAAGATGCTGTAAGAAATCTAAAAAATTTTACTAACGTGTCCGAAAGGCCAAAGCATTTTAACTAGCGAAGAAATATGTGATGGTTTAACTTGTCGAATGCTTTTGAAAAATCGGTGTATATTACATCAAGTTGCATGTTGCATTCTAAAACATCAACAATATTTTTTGAGATCAAAGTTATCTTTGAACACGTGGACTTCCCAGGTAGGAAACCATGCTGGCAGTCAATAATAATCTTCCCAACGGGAAGCAAAGGTAGAGTGCTCCCTGAGGAGCACAATGTAAGCATTTGAAAAAAATAAATTTCAGTATGCTGAACAAACAAAGTTAAAAAATTCAAAAAATCAAGAATGATAAAATAAACCTTGTCAAAAAATTCAATTGTACAATAAATAGAACGTGCGTACGTGAAAGGATTATCTGATGTTGATGTATGAAAATAAAAATGATAATGATAAAAAATAAATAAATATATATAAATCGACCAGAAATGCTCCTAAGACCCTCAAATACTCGAACATTGCAAAATTAACATTTTTTGGTTTTTCATAAAAAAGGGAAAAATCAAAATGAGCGCTTATTGATCCTTGTGTATCGAGCGCTTATCGAGCGCTTTAACCGGAGCACAAGGAGGGCGCTGATCGTTCCTTATGGATGGAGTGCTCACCGAGTGCTTCTAAGGGAGCACAAAGGGAGCGCTTCGCTCCAATGACATGCAATGATAAAACACAAGGAAGGCTATAAGGAACGGGGGAGCGCTCACTGCTGCCTAAGGAGCGCTCCGAAAGGGCTCCTCGAGCGAGACTACATCGACTTCCGTTAAAGTAAACTCATGTATAGTTTGATGTAAGGAAGAGTTTGAAACTACCGTGAAACTTTGAGGTACTACACACTTTTCGAAAACATCGCAAATACACAAATACCGTACAAATACTAGATCCAAAATTCGATTAAAGTAATTTTCTATTCCATTAAGTTGTTGGAAGCAGTTTGAAAGGAAAAAACCCAATACCATAGATTCAATGACTGATTTAATATTAAAAGGTAATACGTTTTTATCATTAAGAACCCATGATATATTGCCTAAGTTAAAATCACCCAGAACAATGCAATGATGGTTTGAAACTAGTGAATCAGTAATAAAGTTAATATTATTTATATGCTTATCATATAACCAAATAGAATTATTTGATGATATATAAGACCACAGAATAAACAGTATACAGAATGTACATGTCGACCAGCGAATCTGAATTTCGGGTGCGGGCCGAAAGCAGCAGGGGGAGATAACAGAGTTATTGAACAGAACTCTTGTCTCTGTTAATTTGTCGTGCGACGATGATCTCTGTTTTTGTCAACTTCGCTGGGTGCCGAGCAGGCCATAGAAGTTACTGATATTTTCAATGAAGCGAATGACGGGCGATATGTTTTCGTTGTTGTTGTGTTGATCAGCAGTTAAAAATTGTAAATTTGGAATTTTTGTTTCTGGCTGACTTTCGCTGCTAATTGCCGCCGTGTGTCGGTTTAAAAAAAGTTGTTTTCATGTTATGCGATTGACCTTCTGCGTGAAAAGATTTGTATCTCCTTATGAGCACTTGAAGGCTAAGGTTTCACTAATTTTGAAGTAATTGACTTCTGGTCGCGATTTATTTTGTCTCTTCGCCTTTTATCCCCAATCTAGGCCCCAGTTTCTTGGCTCAAACATAAAAACCTTAACAAATGAGGAGTTCCGGAGTATCGTAATCGCAAATCTGTGCATTTAATCATGTCTAATATATGTACATATATTATAATAGATATGATACGCGATACGATACGACACGATACGACGATACCGAATGATCGTATAATAAAAAGTTAGTTTTGCTTTTTTTCAATATATGTATGTATCGGGTGATTTTTTAAAGAGCTTTCGGATTGGATTAAAAACAAAACACATAAAATTTAGAGAAATGTATGAAATCTTTATTTGAGTCGATAGAACGATCTATATAATTCAATGTTTAAAGATGATTTCATGTAAATGTTGACCGTGGGTGCGCCTCAAATGGTTCATACGCTGGGTCCAATTTTGGCCGGCATCTCACGAATAAATTCTTCAATATTGGCTTCCAGTGCGTCAACCGTTGCGGGCTTGTCTCTGTAGACATGAGTCTTAACATAGCCCCACAAAAAATAGTCTAAAGGCGTTAAATCGCACGATCTAGGCGGCCAATTGACTGGCCCCACACGTGAAATAAATTGTTCACCGAACTCGCCTCTCAATTGGGCCATTGTTCATCAACAACACTCACGGATACAGCTGCGATATTTTCCTCTGTCCGCATTCTAAGTATGCGTGTTGGAGGTTTAATGTCCAATAATGTAAATTTGGTGTGAAATTTAGTCACAAGATTCCAAATAGCCGCCTCAGAAGGTCGCCCAAACTGACCATAAAATGGAAGAAGTGCACTATGCACTTTCTTAACCGAGCATGAATTTTGATAATAAAATTCAATAATCTGCAAGCGTTGTTCGTTTGTAAGTCGATTTATGGTTAAAATATAGACCAAACTGAACATGTTTGACAGTAACATGTTACACGAAAACAGCTGAGCTGCCAAAAACAGTGTTGCCAAAAAGAAAGTTTCTAAAAAATCACCCTTTATATCCACAATTGAAAATATTTTTCGTACATAACGGTTGTTTCCAAATCCTTAAACTATTTCCAATATTAAAAATAGTGTTATATCTTTATACCGTTGTGATTTTTTTAGTTGATAAGTTAACCCCTATTGACATTCGTCAACAAATGCCTGCGAATTATCTGCAGGATATTCTGGCCCAACACAATTAGTACCGACGCGCTATAGAAGATCACCAATGAGGAACCCATTCTGAGGCAAATCAAGAGCAAAAAATGGAAATGGATAGGTCATACACTGAGAAAACCACCCGACAGCATCAAGAAAATTGCGCTGGAACGGAACCCGCAAGGAAGTAGAAGTCGCGGTCGACCAAAAAACACCTGGAGAAGGTCGACCCTACGCGAACTAGCCGCTGTCAACACCACATGGGACGGCGCGAAAACAACAGCCCAGAATCGTGTAAGATGGAAGAGTCTTGTGGAGACCCTATGCTCCAGAGAGGAGTTGCTCAACGCGGTTGTCGTTCTTCGGCAAGTCAACGATCTTGGTTGGGAGATCAACTCTCTTCGCTATTAGCACACCACCACCTCGCTCATGCCCAGATGCTTTTGGACAGCGATGAGAGCGAAAAACGCAGTAGAAGTCATCAAAAAGTTGTGCTGACCAGATTCCTTCATGTAGGCACGTCTCTGTTATTGGTACTATAGTACTGAGCGGCAGTTGCATTCACCGCGGGCACAGAGGCGCGCAAGCGGCATGCGTGCAGGTGACAATGTCTCTGTGGATTGTGGAGTGATCGACAGGTCTTTTAAGTTTTTTGACTTTTGAACAAAGCTTTAACTGAAAATGGTCATACCTCCTTGGTGAATACTTTGTCGAACAAGGCTGAAATTCACAAATCGAAGCTTGTTAAGCTTGTCTGCAACGAATTTCTTTATCGCATCAGGCTCGGTATCAACGTTGAATTTTGAAATATGCATGTACTTCATTACATTTACTTCATCGTGTGAATAACGTCAAAAGCACTGGAAGCGTCTGCAGTTCCCTCGATTTCCTTGCTTTTATTTTTCGTTTTCTTACGAAATGTGATGTAACGCTTCTTAGCAGCATTTTCACTTAGTGCATCAGACGAACGGTGTGCCGCCTCTGTACATTAGTGAGCAGAGGGTCTGACTCCCGAACTTGAAACAAGTGCAGTATAGCGAACCCTCATGAAAAAAAAACCGCAAATCGGTCTGTATGGATTTTCTTCTTGCGAATCTAATGAACTGAAAATTTTGCCTGGGAAACGCCTACAAAAGGCGTGGCTCGGGGTCAAAATTGGTATCAATATAACTCAATCAATTCTTAATCGATTTACACGTGGGTATCAAGCAAAAGGCCTTTATATTGGTATACAACATTAAACATACATAAAACTTTTAAAAACGGATTTTTTTTTCTCGAAAAACCCCATTAAGGTATAATAGATTTATTACAATATTATACTATGTAGGATTCCCTTTACAATTAATATTAAAACGTATACTTATGTTTTTTATAAATATATATATATTTTTTTCTAACTTGACTCTTGCTCCAAAGCTATTTCGAATTCACCTTCGCCATCACTTTCGGACAATGAAGGCTGAAGGGGGTTGTACAAAGTACCTGCCATATTAAAAACGTTTTTAAAAGATGTCGATTTCTAGCTTTACGTTATTTTAAAAGCTTAAATTTTGCCAAATAGCCATTAAAACCTTTTTCTTTTAGGGTATTGCGACATTGAATGTATTGCGTGACGCCACAAGCCTCCAATTGTATTTGTGTGGTGGTTATATTTTTTCATTACATGGAGGGTGGTAAACTGTAGTTTTTCTGTAGGTTCAAATACCTTTAGTGGGACCGGCCTTCGGCCGGGCTTCAAAAATATAACCCTCATAGCAATAATTAAGGCACCAGGATCAATAAAGTGTTTACAGTATTTTTATATCCGATACTTTAACGCGCGGTCGGTCGCTCCTAAGCAATAACCTTTATAATCGTAACTTCGGCTTCGCGGCCAAAAATATTTATGCATTCAAATACCTTTTATGTTTCGGACCTTTGGCCGGGCTTCAAAAAATAACCCTCATGGGAGTAACTAGGGCATCGGGATCAGTAAAGTGCTTACAGTATTTATGTATTCAAATCCTATGATTGCAAAAGATCGCGCCTAAGCCTAAGCGTCATTTCAATATTGTAAACAGATGCACATGTAAACAGATCAATTTAAATATAAAAGCAAAAACACAAAAATGTCCAATGTATAATATTTCATTGTAAAGGGAATTCCACAGGCTATAATATGTTAACAAATTTATTATAACTTAATAATGGGTCTATTCAAGAAACAAATCCGTTTTTAAAAATTTTGTTTAAACAAATTTCTTTTTTGCTTATAACTTCTTATTAGTATATATTATATATCTAATGTTGTATACAATTAGAAAGGTATGGACTATCCATATCGTGTAAATCGATTAAGAATTGATTATTTTGATACCAACTTTGAACTTTGATCCTGAGCCACGCCTCTTGTGGGTATTTCCTAGGCACATGAATTACATTGTCAACGTAAATTTGGTGAATTAGTGATTTTTGGGGATACTACGGTTTCCGTGGCGCCGCCATTTGATGATGTTTTTAGATAGATTGACCGAAAATAAATCGAAAATGATGAATAAAATTTTTTGATATCTCGCTTCGTTTTCGAGATATCGAGGTTCAAAGTTTTTATATACTGTTAGCACTTTACTGATACTCCGGCACACTAGTTGCTCCTATGAGGGTTACTTTTCAAGCGCCCGGCCGAAGGCCGGCTACACGGAAGGAATTTGAATGCAGAAATACTGTTAGCACTTTACTGATGCTCCGGCACACTAGTTGCTCCTATGAGGGTTATTTTTCAAGCGCCCGGCCGAAGGCCGTCCACACGGAAGGAATTTGAATGCAGAAATACTGTTAGCATTTTATTGATGCTCCGGCGCACTAGTTGCTCCCATGAGGGTTATTTTTAAAGCGCCTGGCCGAAGGCCGGCCACACAAATAGTTTGGATGCAGAAGTACTGTAAATATTTTACTGAATCTGAAGCCCTACTTGCACTTAAGAGGGTTATTACCCCTCTCCCTCTTTTTCCATCTAATCGCTACACCTTTTTGGCAGGTAATTACAATTTTTCTGGTTTCGAAGGTAAAATTAAAAAAATGCATTAAAAATTACTATACATTTCCGACGGTTTTCCTTTCAAGGGGGGTATATGGGGAACCCCCCTACCCACCCACAACATTTTATCCCCCTCCTCGACCGCCCAGATATGAGTCCTTCCCATTTTCATTTCTACAATTGATTAGTGATGTAAAATTATTGAAGTATCCTATAATGTGTTTCGAAATTTTAAACTTTGAATCTCGATATCTCGAAAACGAAGCGATATCGAAAATTTTTATTCTTCATTTTCGACTTATTTTTTGGTCGATCTATCTAAAGACACCCTCAAATGGCGGCGCCACGGAAACCGTAGTCGTGCCAGGGCTACAAATTGATACGGTTTGCATTACGCTCGAGAGAAACTAAAAACTCAACTTACTTGAGTAAGCAATTTTTGTGCATTTATCTCTATGAAACTACTCCTTCCCATGCTCCTTACTTACTCTCATCATACCAAACGTTGTTCGGGAAATAGGAGAAGCTAATAATTACCCGCGACAGCTTGGTAAATTGTGCAGCTTTCTCGCCATCTTTTTGCGCCTTTATGTGTTTAATATTTGCCCATTTTGAATGGCCAGCCAAAAGTGCGTACCCGCTATGAAACTGCATCTCACCCCTTTTGTGGGGTTTTATAAAACTACCAAAAATTATTTTATTGTAGTTACGGAACATATTGTCATGAACCAGCCCCAACTTTCCTATTAAACATCAGTGTTGCCAGGTGAATTTCAAGCAATACCCCTAAAATGAATTCCGTTTACCCCTAAAAACTAAAATTTTCCCCAAAATTAATCATGCACACATAAACTTAATATTTTATGAGAATTGCTCGTTCTATTTGGTACGTGGAACTAAAAAATCCACTTGCCAATACATCTCAACAAGGTGTTGATGTATCAAAAATGCAACCTGGTTGGCAAACGAATTTTAAAAAGCGTAAATTAAAACTGTCTGTAAAGCGGCCTTTACACGGTCGTTAATGTTTGTAAACATGTGCGGCGTGACGAGAAGAATGAGCGTGTAAACGCAAGAAATTCGTGTCGTCCATGTTTGCAGGTTTTCAAAATTTTTTGATTTCTCTGTCGGCGTGACGCACAAGTGCGTCGCAAAAAAAATTAAGTATTTTGGAAGGAGGAGGGGATCTTGGTCTTCCTTTTTGCCAATCTTTCATCCAAATTCGTTTCCTTTTAATGCTTTTTCGTCTTCACACTCTAAAATTTCCTCGATCACCAGTGTAGCAACTAATGCGCGTGCCATGTTGCTTCGTCAACCGCTAACAATTTTTTTCCCCCATCGCACATGTTTGCAAACATGAACGATGAACCATTCTGTAAGGGCTGCTTTAAATATTCCCCCTAAATTTCCCAAAAGAAATTTATCATAAAATCTCCCCTCAATCTAAACACATAAACCCAAAATCTAGGGGGGAAACCCCCTAATCTGGCAACACTGTTAAACATATCAAAATGAGACAATGTTGCCACATAATTTATCAATGACTTATCAACAAAACACATAGAAAGCTTGCACTCATCAAGCACCTCCCAAATGGAGTTGAAAGGTATGGGCGCGTATGAACATGCCCAAATCACAACAAACGAAAATTATCAAAATGGAAATTTTGAATTGAAATTTTCGTCTGCTTGATATATGTAAAATATTCTTATTTTTCAGTGCGAGTTTAACTCAGTTTCTAGTTTAAACTTAGTTTAAACGCAAAATCGAATTTTTCAGTCAAACTTGACTGAAGTTTAAACTGACAACAGCTTCTGACAGTTCAATTATTGGCACGACTATGGCTTCCGTGGTGCCGCCATTTGAGGGTATCTTTAGATAGATCGACCAAAAATAAGTCGAAAATGAAGAATAAAATGTTTCGATATCTCGCTTTGTTTTCAAGATATCGAGGTTCAAAGTTTAAAATTTCGAAACACGTATATTATAGGATACATATCTGGGCGGTCGAGAAGGGGGATAAAATGTTGTGGGTGGGTAGGGGGGTTCCCCATATACCCCCCTTGAAAGGAAAACCGTCGGAAATGTATAGTAATTTTTAATGAATTTTTTTTAATTTTACCTTCAAAATCAGAAAAATTGTAATTACCTGCCAATAAGATGGAGTGATTAGATGGAAAAAGAGGGAGAGGGGTAATAACCCTCTTAAGTGCAAGTAGGGCTTCAGATTCAGTAAAATATTGGCAGTACTTCTGCATCCAAACTCTATTTGTGTGGCCGGCCTTCGGCCGGGCGCTTTAAAAATAACCCTCATGGGAGCAACTAGTGCGCCGGAGCATCAATAAAGTGCTAACAGTATTTCTGCATTCAAATTCCTTCCGTGTGGACGGCCTTCGGCCGGGCGCTTGAAAAATAACCCTCATAGGAGCAACTAGTGTGCCGGAGCATCAATAAAGTGCGAACAGTATTTCTGCATTCAAATTCCTTCCGTGTAGACGGCCTTCGGCCGGGCGCTTGAAAAATAACCCTCATAGGAGCAACTAGTGTGCCGGAGCATCAATAAAGTGCTAACAGTATTTCTGCATTCAAATTCCTTCCGTGTGGCCGGCCTTCGGCCGGGCGCTTGAAAAGTAACCCTCATGGGAGCAACTAGTCCGCCGGTGCATCAATAAAGTGCTAACAGTATTTCTGCATTCAAATTCTTTCCGTGTGGACGGCCTTCGGCCGGGCGCTTGAAAAATAACCCTCATAGGAGCAACTAGTGTGCCGGAGCATCAGTAAAGTGCTACCAGTATTTCTGCATTCAAATTCCTTCCGTAGTTCTAGTCCAGTCTACTTTCTTGCTTATCTGTATATAAAAACTTTTAACCTCGATATCTCGAAAACGAAGCGAGATATCGAAACATTTTATTCATCATTTTCGATTTATTCTCGGTCAATCTATCTAAAAACATCATCAAATGGCGGCACCACGGAAACCGTAGTATCCCCCAATTATTTTTTGTTTTGGTCAGCTCTTGCCTGTAGTGAGCGAAATTATTTGTTTACACTTTTTTTAGATTCTTATACTTTGTGCGCAACGTTTTCGCGCACCGGAACTTATCAACAAATTTTTAATCGTAATCGTCTTCAATTTCTTTCCATTTCGTTTGTTTTTCCTCGGCACTCACGCGGTCTGTCTTGCGCTCGAGCACTTGTTTATTTTTTTCACAAGTGCAGGAAGACATTCGATTTCCCGAGACGAAAAATTTGGACTCCGTTTGCTTATTTTTAATTTTTTGATGAAATACATTATTTGAGCGCAAAGAATTTATTTACGAATGACAATCAAAACAAAGGAAAATTATTAGCTAGATAAAAATATTGCCGGTATTGCCACACTCAAATGACAAATATTTGCTCCAGTTAAACTAGCACTGAAAAACTGCTTTGTCGTTTAAACTGAGTTTATATTTAAACCAAGTTCAAGGAAACTACGTTTGAACTGCGTTTAAGCTCGCACTGAAAAATTGGCCCTAACAGTTCCAAAAATATGCGGATAGTTTGTGTCAAACAAATGCGCCACGCCCATTGTCCAATGTTCATAAAATTTTAACAGTAGAATGTCACATCTATGAAACGACGGTACACCAAATTTAAATGCTGTGCTGCTTACAATTCCGAAGCTATTCCATAAAAAAGATTTGAATTGTATGGGCGGAGCCACGCCCTCTTGTTAAATACCCGCCTTATTCCCTCTGCCGAAAGATATGACTAAATGGTAGGTTCATACCAAATTTCATTGATGTACGACCTTATCTAACGCTCAACAAATACTAACAGTAGAATGACACTTCTAGGGGACGATGTCATACCAAATTTCAATGCTATGCAACTTACAATTCCGGAGCTATTCTATATAAAAGAATTGAGTTGTATGTGCGATGCCACGCCCCCTTGTTAAATACCCGCCCCATTCCCTCTGCCGAAAGATATGACTAAATGGTAGGTTCATACCAAGTTTCATTGATGTACGACTTATCTGGCGTTCAAACTGACTCATTTAAACTAGTTTAAGTGAAAAGAGCTTTTTGTTGAACACGACCGGCCAGACTGCTCAACGAGGTTCAATTTGACAGCTAGTTGTTTACAAACAACAAATAAATCTTTTTGTGAACTGATGTGCTGCGAGCATGATTCCAGCGAAATATTGGTGCATATTTCACAATCCACGGTAACATACTCAACTTCGTCCAAATATTAGACGCCTTGTATTCAGATGCCATAAAAAGGCGATGAATGGAATGAAAGCAGTGCGAGCAAAACGATGTTTTTCATTCATTTCAAATTTTCAATTTTTGTTTGGTTTTGTTTTGATGAAATGACAGCTGAATTTTAAGGGATTTGTTTCATACATGAGTAGTTGTGTTTCGTTGGTAAAAAATCTTTTTTATAGAAAGCTTTCGCATACAACCCTGCCCTAAACTCGTTTCAAAACTTGTTAAATGATTCAACACGTTTCATTTCCAATAACAATTGCATGTGAATAAACAGGTTTTCGAACTGGTTTTGTTCATTTAACTTGTTTAAGGGGGTCCTACCATGTAAACGCCGTTTTTCGAGGCGTTTCTTGAGATCTTGCAGAAGGAAAAGTATTCAATATTTTCCAATGCGGTTTTTTTTTAATTTTTATTGGTCCTTTTAGTATAAAACAAAATGAAAGTTTAAGAAATAAGTGTTATGCTGTAGCCACAGCACCCCTGCGAAATAAGGCCTTCCAAAAGTATGTGGGTTGATGGTACACACGATGTTGCAAAAACTGTTCGTCTGAAACACAAAAGGAAAGGTTTTTTACAATCTGCAGACTTGCCGCTATCGTACGGTAATAATTCACATAATTATATTTACAATTGTCAAAATGGCGGATCATGACAAAAAAAATCTCATTTTTCGGTTTTTTAAGCAGATAAAAACAATTTTTTTATTATGTGTTTATAACAATTGGAAGCTCATCTACCGAACGATAGCGACAACATTTACACACATTTAAAAAAAAAATTATCAAAATCCGTCCACTGATTCCTTAGAAATGCGGGGTACCAGTTCGAAAAAAGTGGTTCTGAGAAAAACGCCTCATGTCGGCCTAGCGCGCTGCGAGAACTCAGTGGAAAGCGTGATAAAATTTGCCGTAAAACCTGTTTTCCCTTCGGAATTCAGCAAATTCCTTTTTGTATCTTATTTTTAGATACATTAACTTTAGAAAAATGCAACAAAAAAAATTCATTTTTTGAAAGTGTTACATGGTAGGACCCCCTTAAGCACATTAAACACGTTTTTACAGTTCTGCTGCAATATTGGGTCATCAAAAATGTGCCACGCCCCTTATCCAACGCCCATCAAATTTTAACAGTAGAATGACACTTCTATGGGACGATGTCATACCAAATTTTAATGCTGTGCGATTTACAATTCCGAAGCTATTCCATTTAAAAGATTTTAGCTGTTTGGGCGGTGCTCCCCTCGTTCAAAGTTATTGTCTAAAAATTTATGCTGGTGGTGCCACGTCCCTTTTCCCAAACTATTCTTTTTTCCTAAACCTTCCCGTAGCAATTACGAACAAACCCACCGAAGGAAGTATCCAATTTGGTTCTTTCGTTTTCAAGTTTTAAGCGGCCGAACGAACCAAGATGAATTTTTATATATATAGATTACAGTCAATTACGGATCCATAACGAATAACGGATCCATAGTCGGCAATAGATTCCCAGCAGCGGTTATTACCGACATCTGTAAAGGCATGTTTTTTGTTTTCACAATTTAAAATGTTACTGTCAGCTGATTAGACAATCTTAAAAAGCGTGATGCGTTACTGCGTGCAATGCGTGGTTTGGAGTTGGCTTTAATCGCGATGTCGGGAACTACTTTTTTCTGTACGCAAGTTTTTTTAACCTTCACACTGTCACTATTAACATATTGTTACGAAATACTAGTTCTAGTGGGCTAGTACGTATCTCTGGATTGCGCAATATAAATAAAAACACACTAAATTTCTCAAACGCAGTCAATGAAAACCAACAGTCACTTTATTTCACACTTTACACTTAATTTGTCTTTGCACTTAATTATTCGCTTAATTATTCCGTGTGGCACCTTCACTAGTCAAACCAAGACTGACTCGCTGCGCCGCACCCGGCTGTCTTTTATACCCGTCCGGCCATCGCGCAGATCGTTCTCGCACATTCCGAAGTGGACTAAAGGTTTCCATGATGATCGCGACCATCATTGCCAGATTGGACTAAAAGTTGCCATCATTGCCAGGTTGGACTAGAAGTTGCCATCATTGCCAGGTTGGACTAAAAGTTGCCATCATTGCCAGCTCGAATTATAGCACGGCGCGTAGTGACAGGGTTGCTTTGCACAGCGACAGCGGCCTTTCACCCCGTATGACATCCTGGGCGTACACACAAATGGTAAGACCCATCATACTATACGGTGCTCTAGTATGGTGGGGCAAAACCAATCAGAGCACAACTATAAAAAGATTAAACAGAGTTCAAAGGTTTGCATGCCTTAGCATTACGGGAGCAATGAAAACAACCCCAACTGCCGGCATGGAAGCCTTACTCGATCTAACACCGCTACACATAGCCATCCAAGAGGAAGCAATCTCAAGTGCACTCACGCTATATAGGCATAACCTACTTAAACAGGGCAACCTAACGGGCCACTTGGCAATTTTAAAACAAATAGAGGACACCCTCCACAAATCCTCATATCTTGACTTCATGAAACCCCATTTCAGCCCAACAAGGAAATACATAGTTGACTTTCCGACTAGGGAACAGTGGGACAACAACCCGAAATGGTTAAAAGAGGACGCTCAAAAGTGGTACACCGATGGCTCTAAAACACCTTGCGGTGTAGGAGCTGGAGTAGTGGGCCCTGGGGTCAACTTAGCCCTTCCGTTGAGCTACAATACCTCAATATTTCAAGCTGAACTCTATGCAATATATGAGGCAGTTCGAACAATTGCTAAAATGCACCCTCAAGGAACAAGGTTCACCATACTTTCGGATAGTCTGTCAGTTCTAAAAGCCCTTGACAGCTACTCCTACACATCAAAAATCCTGCTTGAATGCCATAAGGAACTCAACGCCCTAGGGACCCAGAACAGGGTTGTGCTCGTCTGGATTCCTGGGCATGAGGGCCATGACGGCAACGAAAGGGCAGACACACAAGCAAAAAATGGTGCAGAAAGCCCATTCATAGGGCCGGGCCCGATGTTTGGATTCGGTAAAACCGACCTAAAACAGGACATCCACAAATGGATCCAGAGACAAAAACAAAAATACTGGAATAATATTGAGGGACTACGGCACTCGAAAAGATTCCTTAACTTTAACACAAAACGAGCTAAATCTGCTATACTTCTTAGCAGAAGACAACTCAAAATCCTATGTGGCGCTCTAACCGGCCACTATTCTTGTAACTACCACCTCCACAAACTTGGCTTGGTCATCGACAAAACATGCAGATACTGCAATGAGGTCGATGAAACAATGGAACACGTTATCATAAACTGCCCAGCCCTGGCACACAGACGTGCAAAGTTTCTAGGGAAACATATTCTCGGTGATGAGGACCTGATGCAAATATCGCAGAAAGGTCTGATTCAATACCTGAGCACATAAAACACCAGATGATTCAAGGGGCACAATAAACCTACTAGGTTGCAGTGCGCAAGGGCATTGTCCCTACCCATTATCATTACATTTGCACAGCGACAAACTGTCTTATCGTTACAATATGTTAATATTTCAATTTTGATTTTGCTATAACTTTTTAGTTTTAAGTCCAATTTTCATGCGGCTTCGGCTCAGTGGCCAATTTATCGAGCTCTTTCTAAATATGTAATCAGAAAACTAAAAATTTAATTTTTTCCATCTTGTTTTACAAATGAAAATTTTTACCCCTATTTTGGTTACATATTAACATATTGTTACGAAATACTAGTTCTAGTGGGCTAGTACGTATCTCTGGATTGCGCAATATAAATAAAAACACACTAAATTTCTCAAACGCAGTCAATGAAAACCAACGGTCACTTTATTTCACAAATTTCACACTTTACACTTAATTTGTCTTTGCACTTAATTATTCGCTTAATTATTCCGTGTGGCACCTTCACTAGTCAAACCAAGACTGACTCGCTGCGCCGCACCCGGCTGCCTTTTATACCTGTCCGGCCATCGCGCAGATCGTTCTCGCACATTCCGGAGTGGACTAAAGGTTTCCAAGATGATCGCGACCATCATTGCCAGATTGGACTAAAAGTTGCCATCATTGCCAGGTTGGAATTATAGCACGGCGCGTAGCGACAGGGTTGCTTTGCACAGCGACAAACTGTCTTATCGTTACACTGCCCACCACTTAGACTTGTTCGTCCCGAACAAGTGCCGAGGTTCCGCTGTGATAAGGCGCCAGGCGCTGCAAATGGACTACCTTCAGCTTAGCGCCTTTATTGCTGCAACGTTGAATCCTGTATACCACGTCGTTTATCCTAGTCACGACTTCGTAAGGTCCTTCCCATGACGCTTGAAGTTTCGGAGACAAACCTTTCCTGCGCTGCGGGTTGTAGAGCATTACCAGATCGCCTTCTTGGAACCCTGCTGAGTTGGCCCGTAGATCATATCTGGCTTTCATCTTATCGCTGACCAGTTTGGTGCGGCTCCTTATAAACTGGTGAATCTCCTCCAGTTCCGCCCGCTTATTGGCCACGTAGTCCGTCTTAGCGCCTCCCGTCGTGCTGACTACCCCGAACTTCAAGTCAGCGGGTAACCGCAATTCTGTGCCGAATACTGCTCGGGCTGGAGTGAGTGATGTCGTGTCGTGCGGGGCTGACCTATACGCCATTAGGAACAAGGGGATATGCGTGTCCTAATCCTTTTGATTCCTGCCTACCACTTTCCGCAGGTATTCCTCCAGTGTCCGGTTAAAGCGTTCCACCATGCCGTCGGACTGTGGGTACAAAGGGGTGGTACGCGTTTTCTTTATCCCCAGCAGCTCACACACTTCCTTGAATACCGCAGACTCGAAATTCCGGCCTTGATCTGAGTGCAACTCCAACGGAACTCCGAACCTGGCTACCCAGTTGTTTACCAGCTTTTCCGAGATCGTAGTGGCCTCCTGGTTAGGAATTGGGTACACTTCGGGCCATTTGCTGAAGTAATCCATTACCACCAGCACATATTTGTTGCCTTGAGTACTAGTTGGGAATGGGCCGGCGACGTCCATAGCAATCCTCTCGAAGGGCGCTCCCACGTTGTACTGCTGCATGCGGCCTCGAGACCTTCTTGTTGGCCCTTTCGCTGCTGAACATCGGTCGCAGCTCTTAATCCACTCGGCTACAGACTCCTGACATCCTACCCAGTAGAATCGTCTTTTTATTTTGGCGACGGTTTTGGTGATGCCTAGGTGCCCTCCACTGGAGTCGTTATGGTATGCCTGGATGACCTCGTTGATTCTGCATTTCGGCACTACCATTAGGGAGTTGCTGGTGCATCCATCCGCGCTCTCCCATTCGCGGTACAGGCATCCTTCCTTCAGCCGCAGACTTTTCCACTGTGCCCAGTAAGCCTTGGCGATCGGGCTTTCACCGGCCATCTCTTGTCAGTCTGGACGTGCGCCTTGCTCTTTGCCTTCGACGATTTTTGCAAGATCCGCATCCTCACGCTGGTCCTTTTGTAGCCTCTCCGCAGACCACTCTTCCTCTGGCATAACGCTCACCAACCGGACGTCCACTATCTGTTCTTTGCTTTCGGCTCGCAAGCACGCCCTGCATTCGACTTTGCACGGACGGCGTGACAAGGCATCGGCATTGCCATGGCTACTGCCCTTTCGATGCTCTATCGTGTAGTCGTAGCTCTGCAGTCGCTCGATCCACCGCGCCAATTGGCCTTCAGGATCCTTAAAGTTCAGGAGCCATCTCAATGCCGCATGATCTGTGCGCAGGCGAAACCTTTATCCATACAGATATTTGTGGAAGTGTTTTACGCAGTCCAATACAGCCAGCAGTTCTCTCCGTGTCACACAGTAGTTGCGTTCCGGTTTCGACAGAATCCTACTGTAGTATGCTATCACTTGTTCTTGGCCGTCTATTATCTGTGATAGCACGCCGCCAATACTATGCCCGCTCGCATCCGTATCCAGCACAAACATCTCTCCAGGATCGGGGAAGGCCACAATTGGAGCAGTGCACAGTTTTTCCTTCAGACGTGCAAAAGCCTGCTCCTGCTCTTCGTTCCACTCGAAAGCTTGGCTCTTTTTCGTCAGTTTGTGCAAGCTGCTGGCTATGTTCGCGAATCCCGGAACAAATCGGCGGTAGTATGTGCACAGGCCCAGGAAACTGCGGAGTTCGTGTAGATTGCGTGGCCGGGGCCACTCCTTCACCGCCGTGATTTTGCCTTCATCCGTATGTACTCCGCGGGCGGAAACCGTATGACCCAGATACTTGACCTCTTTTTGGAACAGCGAGCACTTCTTCGGGTTGAGTTTAAGCCCAGCTTTTTGTATCCGCTCAAATACCTCCTTCAGCTTTCCGAAGTGGTCGTCGAAGCTTTTACCCATCACGATTATGTCGTCGAGGTACACCAGGCACGTCCGCCAATGCAGCCCCTTTAGCACGCGTTCCATTAGCCGCTCGAATGTTGCTGGTGCGTTGCAGAGTCCAAACGGCATGACGGTGAACTGCCACAAACCATCGCCAACACTGAAAGCCGTTTTCTCCTTGTCCTTGTCTGCAAGCTCTACCTGCCAATAGCCGCTGCGTAAGTCGAGCGTGGAGAACCACTGTGTGCCTGACAGCGTGTCCAGGGTGTCATCGATCCGCGGTAGTGGATAACTGTCCTTCTTGGTCACATCATTGATCTTCCGATAGTCCACACAAAACCGTGTACTGCCATCCTTTTTCTTGACTAGCACGACCGGCGAGCACCAGGGGCCCGAAGAAGGCTCTATGACCTTTTCTTTCCGCATGTTTTCGATCAAATTTGTGACCTCTTCCCTCTTGGCCAGAGGAACTCGTCTTGGCGGTTGGCGAATCGGTTTTGCACTTCCGGTGTCGATGTTGTGCTTCACTATGGCTGTTCTTCCGCCTGCTTCTGCCGCAAATATTGACCCATAGTGCTGCAGGAGTGACCTCGCCTTCTGTTTCTGCTTGGCCGTCAATTCGCTGCTGTACTGGTTCTCCTGCGGTATGGCGTCCATGTTAAAACCGCTCTTCTTATTATCTCCAGGCGGGCTACTCTCGCAATTGACCACTGCTACAGCTTCCCTACACTCGCCAATTACCTCATCTTTCCCGACATATCTGGGTGCATTCAGGGGGTTCAGTATTCTGACTGGTATTCTGCCATTCTTAGGTTCCACTAATGTACGTCCGATGATGATGTTGTCGTGTCCTTGATTCAGTGCTTCTACAACCCACAGCCGACTCGTCCCATCGTCCTCGTCCACCTTTGCCCACACAATCGCCTCGGAGTTCGCTGGTATCCTCCTGTGTTGACACGATACAACCTTCCTTACCGCCACGCTTCGCTCATAGCCGGTGTGCAGCGGGAATTCTACGTTGGCATATCTCAGCACATTTTCCTTCAGGTCCAGCGTAAAACCGTGCCTAATCATGAAATCCACGCCGATAATCACGTCGTCCATTATATCCGCGACGATGAACTCATGTTCCAGGCTGCTGGTGCCGATAGTAATCGTTTTTGTAACTTTCCCTCTTACCGGCGCACGCTCGCCAGTCGCAGTCCTCAGCTGTATGCCATGCAGTGGTTCCCAGTTCTTCAGAAGCTTCCTTTTTATGATCGAATATGACGCTCCAGTATCCAGTGTCAACATGAACAACTTTCCATCTATCTTTCCCTCAATCGTCAAGCTGCTGGGTTGTCGTTTCAACTGCGAGACAAGGACGGTGGGGCAGCAGGTTGTGGGGATCAGCTCACGCCCCTTTGGGCTGACCCTTTTTAGTTTAACGGCTCCTCGTCCTCAGCCCTGCGCTTGTTGGCTGAGCCTCGATTGTCAGTATTCCTTGCTTCAGGCGATTGCGATCGAGAACGGGAACGCCTCTTTCGTTGGCGGCAGTCTCGTGATATGTGACCCTGCTTGCCACATACCCAGCAAACAACTTTAGTGGAGACCACCCGCGGCCTGCCCGGTGTCTCAGAGCTTATGGCCTGGATCGGAATGTCGCTGTCTGGCTGGATTTGGCGTATCCTTGCAGGTGCATACCGAGTGCTCCCAATCCATGTCGCCTCGTATGTCATCGCGCTGGTCACCGTCTCCCTAAATGTCGGCTTGCCCATCATCAACGCACTGCGACGTGTCTCCGGATCATGAAGACCTTCAATAAACCCCTCAATCTTCATCCTCTCGAGATCCTCAGCGCCGAAGGACGGGTAGCACAGCTGTACGAGCCGCTCAATGTCTGCTGCATATGCCTGCAGCGCCTCGTTGGCTCTTTGCCTGCGGTTCTTCAGCTCACAGTAGTACAGCGTTCTGTTGTGCTCGTCGCTGTACTTCGCTGCCAACGCCCTTATGACGGTCTCGTACTCACTTCTTAAACATTCTGGAACTGATTTTATTACCTCAGCCGCAGCACCTTTTAGAGCCAGCGCCAATCTCCGACCTTTCCTTACATCGGTCCACTGATTTTCCAGAGCAGCCAGGTCGAATTGTAGCTTGAATGTATCGAACGGCGTAGTCCCATCATAAGTAGGCACTTCTGCTCGGGTGGCAACACTTTCCGGAACCGGCGGCAACCATTCTCGCGGCTGTACCTCCCTAAGCCGCTCGTCCATTTTTCTGTTCATCGAGTCCTCCAGACTATCAACTCGTTTGTTCAGGGAATCATCAAGATCGTCGACTCGTTTATCCAAGTGTTCTACTCGCGTCTCCAGGTGCTCGACTTTCCCATTAATCCTGTCTGGGATTTCCTCCACTTTCTGCTCCAAGCGCGCAGAATTTTCCTGAAGCTTGACTTCCATTCGCTCTGACACTTGCGCCGATATTTCATGGGTCGCCGTTTCCATTTTCGCTGCCATCTGCGCCGACATTTCGCGATTCGTTGCTTCCAGTTTCGCTGCCATTTCTCGATTTTCATTTTCCATTTTGGCTGCCATTTCACGGTTGGAAGTCTCGAACATGCCTTTAAGTGCAACCATTAGCTGGCTCATGTCCAATGCTTGTGGTGGCGCAGCCGCTGCAGCCGTACTTTGCATCGACGCAGCACCCGCAGGCGATTCCTCCACTTTGGCCGACGAATCTAGCTCCTGCGTCCCGAAATCGTGCGCAGTCCAATCAATGCCTCGTGATTCACACGCCTCTCGCAAGCGCAGCTGCAACTCCACCTTTCCGCCAGCAGTCGGCAAATTCCAAGCGGCCAGCTCCTTCTTCAGCTGGTCCACCTTCAGTTGCTCCAGTCGAACCATGTCTGCGTTTTATAATTAATTTTTTTTCTTTATTTATTCAGTAGCACAATCCCACTTCTGACACCAAATGTTACGAAATACTAGTTCTAGTGGGCTAGTACGTATCTCTGGATTGCGCAATATAAATAAAAACACACTAAATTTCTCAAACGCAGTCAATGAAAACCAACGGTCACTTTATTTCACAAATTTCACACTTTACACTTAATTTGTCTTTGCACTTAATTATTCGCTTAATTATTCCGTGTGGCACCTTCACTAGTCAAACCAAGACTGACTCGCTGCGCCGCACCCGGCTGCCTTTTATACCTGTCCGGCCATCGCGCAGATCGTTCTCGCACATTCCGGAGTGGACTATTCCAAGATGATCGCGACCATCATTGCCAGATTGGACTAAAAGTTGCCATTATTGCCAGATGCCAGATGCCAGATGTTAGGTTCAAATGTGGAAGGGGGAAAAGGGATGAATGGGGTTTCAAACAATTGTCATAGTTGAAGTGTAAATGGCAGATGAAAAAAAAAAATTCAAAGTTCTAAGTGCATCGTCGTTATGTCGGTAAGCGTTTTTTATTATTATTATTTTATTATTTATTATTCTTTTGTACTGCAGGAAGCTACAAAGAATTTAACGCAGGAATTAAGGAATTAAGAATCCATTTTATTAAAAATTTGCTTAAAAATTATTAGTTATTTGAACATTTATTACATTTGGTTTGCACCATGATGTGGTCACCGCGTACTGGTTTCTAGCTTTCTAGCTGGTTGGTAGCTTTTTGTCAACCGATACGTTCAAGTTTCAAAAAACTTAATTTTTACCATCGCAGTTTATAATTCCTGTGGCAAATCTGTAACCATAGTTACAGCATAGCAACAGCATTTCGAAGCATGCTTAGTTTATCCCTTTTGTACAAATCGCTATGCAACACATTTTTGAGCGATCGTTTCTATGGCAGCTATATATTATAGTTGCCCGATCTTGTTCAAATTTGGATATGTGATGTGGAATTACCTAAAAATCTTAAATTTTGTTAGAATATCTTTGAAAATGCACTTTTTATGGCATTTCTTTAAAAAAAGCAACAAATTCGCCCACTTTGTGGGGGCTGAAACCCCATTCATCCCTTTTCCCCCTTCCACATTTGAACCTAAAATCTCTTAAGCACAGTCCATTTTATGTTTTTGCTTACCAACTTAGCTCAAAAAATAAAAACTGTCTTTATAAAACGGATGAAAAGAAAAATATTAACATATGTTAATAGTGACGGTTTCCGTATATAAAAATTGGTGACAGTGTGAAGGTTAAGTATAGGTACAATTTTGGGCAGTATTGAATAAACGCGTTATTTTGTGTTGTACTAAAAAAACGGACCTTTTGTAAGCTACACATCTTTATTCTTTATTGTGTGCACACCTTAGTTTTTGTTTGCTAGTTTTTAATGGACTGAATTCAATTGTTAACAAAAGTTGATTTTTCGCTGTTCTAATTTTATTTTTGACAATTCGAAATTGGTGTTGTTTCAATGTAAAAGAGACGGTAGACACCTTGATGCGGTGCGAGGGTTTAGTTACGAAGAGTCGGTATGGCCATGCTGACTGGCGCAGCGCAACCTAGACTTGGCCGTGTCTGGCAGGTTCAACCGTGTCAGACGGGCAGCCGATGAATACAGACCACGATCTACCCTCCTCAAGCCCGGGTGTCATGCATCACCGTGCCCAGGGTTAGTTTGCAGTCGTGGAGTATACTGACTGTATTCTAACGGCTGCCTGCCGGGTACCTGTCCATCTTAGTGGACTGCCCATGGCATGGGGCTCTGCCATGGGTGACATATCCTTCCCATTCCTTCGACCACCGAAATACCCTTGTGGGTCAGTAGGTGGTCGGCACGAACCAGATGTTATGAGTTCCACAACAACCGCCTCGGGCAAGAGGCCATCCAGAGCCGGGCACGGCACTAAGCCCCGCCCAACCCTCGGTGACCTCTGCAGTAGCAGGAGTTCGCAAGGCCCCAACAGATTGGTGCCTAAAACCAGGCCGCCCTCATTAAGGCACGGCACGGTTCCCAGGGCTCTCTCTCGAAGGGACCCTCTTCAAAGAAGCACGAGCAGCCGAAGCAGCTCACGCCATCCCCCCATGAGGGAAGACGCCCTGATAGGTCTCATCTCGTTGCAGCTAATCCCGAGACGGACTCCGTGCAGACAAGGCAAACTGTCGATGATGGCCGACAGCCGGTGGTTACCAAAAGACAGATGTCCTCCGGTGAGGTGCCTAACGCTCCAAAAGGGCAAAACCGTCTCGGCTGTCAGGCAAGGCCTTCGGTAAAGTCCTGAAGGATCATGTCATGATGGCGATCCTGGACAAGGGCAATCCTGGCGGATTTATCTCTCCAGACCAATGGAGATCGGTGGAGATCAGCCTCTGCAAAGGGAACGAGGGCATTCTCTTGAAGAACCCCGGCCCAGCTCCTGAATTCTGCGACGCAGGTTGGCACCAGGGCCACATTAAACTAATGGCGCACGCTGACGTAGCTCTGCAAAGCTGCTTAGGCTGGCGATAGCTTAGGTTCTGGGAGAAGAGAGATCCTGGAACTCCTTCAGCTGAGCAATCCGAACCTTCCCACCAGCAATTGGAAGATAGTGAGGGTCAGTGAGGCCAAAGGGAAGTCCAGGTGCGCCACCGTCATCCTAAACGAGGAAACGGTAGCCACCCTGACCGTAAGAGGTGGCATCATCAGCTACGGCTTCAGCTCCACTGTCCTGAAGTTGAACAGGAAAGATGAGTTGGAGGGTTTGCGGATGAGGTTCTTCCTCACACACTGTGGTCTACATCCTAGGTAACGGCCGACCCGGATCGTATATTTTGATTAGCAGGAAACTAAAATGTTCCTTCTTTCCAAATTTAGCAACAGTGACACTACAGGAAGCCTCTGTGGATCCTCTCCGCCTACATGACCACACGATGGTACCGGCCCTGAAAGTCCAAGCAGCAACCAAAGAAGCCCGCAGAAACGGTGCGATCCTGGTGATAGGCGCGGACGAGAATGCCCGCCACTCGATGTGGGGCAGCACGGACACTAAAACAGAGATGAGTCTCTATTTGATTTTATCCTCGCATCCGATCTATTTATTTGCAAAATTGGTCGAGAGCCCACTTTTGGTTCGGCTACCAGAAGAGCTGTTCACTTTACAGAGAACGCCGCATTCCGAGAGCAAAGATAAAGCCACGCAAGCAACTCTTTCTGCTTACGCAGTCGGCAGATATGAATATGCGTGTGATCTGTATGTGCTTATGTGTATGTGCATAATACGCGCAAAATGAGCGCGAACAATTGAAATGCTTTTGCTTTTGTTGATTTTTTTGGTGATTGATTGTTTCAATCAGTAGCGCACACGGGCCGGGAATCTTTGGGCATTCAAACCCCATCAAATACAAAAACTAGTGGTGAAACATCCCTCCAAAATGAAATCCTGTCTGCGCCACTGATTTCAATGCATGTGAAGTTAGCGCACGCAATTTTGCTTGGCAGCGATCGAAGCCGTTATGTTTTGTGTGAGCAAAACAGAGAGCGTTAATATTATTACGCTCTCACAGTGCCGACGCTTTCTTGCTCTTGATAATGAAAATATTGCAAATTCGAGTTCGCCCTATGCCATTCGATTGAATGAACGTAAGACATCTTATTTGTTATTTGTCTTTGGTCATACCCAGGGGTAAGCCCAAACCACACTGGTGGACAATGCATATCACAGATTTGCGACGCGAGTACAGGAAACTCTTCAACCGGGTCAAAACAGACAACACTTGGCCATCCTACATGAAGGCAGTGCGACGCTAGCCAAACACAGTTAGTGGTCGTCCTACTGCGAGAACGTATCGGAAATCAGCAGGCTTCGGAAAATCCTATCCACTAGTCCATCGTATATGGGTTCGATACAGACCACAGATGGTAATTGGAATAGCTCGAGCTCTGAGAGCCTTGAGGTCCTTACTGACACACACTTTCCGGGAAGCACTGATCCCCCGGTGGACTGTACTGACCTGGTTAGAATAAGCAGAGAGAGTCTGAACTGGGCCATTGACAGCCTGGACTCGCACAAAGCACCGGGTTGAGACGGAGTCACGCCAGAGGAGCTGAAGCAGGCAAGGACTTTGCTAGTCCCATGGCTAATCAGCATCTTTAAGTCATGCATTGGACTCGCCTATGTACCACGAAGATGGAACAGAGCGAAAGTCGCCTTCATCGCTAAAAGGGGAGGAAGCTGCCATGTCACCGCAAAGGACTTTCGGCCGATAAGCCTAACCTCCTACTTCTTGAAAATATTCGAAAAATTGCTGAACTCCCACATTCGTCAGACAATTGATCCTAGCAGAATCTCGGGACTCAAGCACGCGTACACTAAAAGCAAGTCCATAGAGACGGCTCTTCATGATCTGGAGTGGAGAGATTACTTTCACTTAAGGAATATACGCTGGCGGCTTTCCTCGATATAGAAGGAGCCTTCAACAACATTCACTCGGAGGTTACTATAGCGGCTCTGACCGACCTGAAGCTGAACAACCGGCTAATACTCTTGATCGGCAACCTCCTGAGAAGGTGGAAAATCTTCACAGAGCTTGGCGACACCAAGCTCATGCGTTTTGCGACAAGAGGTACCCCCCGAGGTAAGATAGTACCCCCCGGGGTGGGGTACTATCGCCCACGCTCTGGAATCTCACAGTTAACTCCCTCATCATCAGGCCACCAATTGCCACGTGGTGGCGTATGCTGACGACATCGCTCTCCTGACATCAGGGAGGTTTGTCGAGACTCTGAGCGACCTAATACAAGGTGCTCTCACTACACCCTTGTCGTAGGCGAGGCACTGTGGACTGGGTGTTAACACCAGCTTACTAAGGTACAAAGAAGACGTCTACGGTGTGTTTGTGGCGAGTTGTTCTGCGGCTAGACCTAACGCGATCCTATCCTGGTCAAGAACCGATATAAGACACGCTACCATCGTCAACAGAATTCCGTGCAACGTATCGGAAATTGACTATACTATCCCCAAACCTCTCTCAAAACCACTTTTTAGTGCAGAGACTAAAAATGAACGAATGGGAGAATCGAAAGCTACCAGAAGAGGCCTACAATATGGCGACCTTCTATACAGATGGCTCAAAGATGAATGACAAGTTTGGCAGCGGTGTATACTACAAAAACCAGGACCTTGGATTATCCTTCCGGTTACCGGATCATTGCAGCGTCTCCCAAGCCGAACTCACGAACATCAGCCAGGCGGCTGCCTGGCTCAGAGTTAATATGATATCCTACAAGGACATCACTATTTACACCGATAGACAGGCAGCAATACAAACTCTCCTGAGCGTTCACCCCCGTTCTAAACCCGTGTGCTGGTGGAATGATGAAATCGCTTGCGCCAGGAAAAAATGCCACCAGGCGCGCAGAAGGTTGCAGAGGGGCAGAAACCTGCCAACACGAGAAGCGCTGCAGAATGAGTACTGGGCGCGCAAAAAGGCATTAAAAGTAGCGATTCGCAGCAGCAAGCAGGCATGCTTTAAGGCGCTATGCGACGTCGCGGACCTGGCCCCATGGGGCAAAGCCTACAAGGTGGTAATGAGACGCATCAAAGACCCAAGATCGCCACAGCCGCGCGACCCAACGGTGTTGAAAGAGGTGGTCTTTACCCTTTTCCCACCTCAACACGACACCATAGAAAACTGTGGTCCAGGTCTGGATATCGGCGACGTTCCGGAGGTGACAATCAGTGAACTGTTGCAGACACTGGCAAAAATAGCGGACAACAAGTCCCCGAGGCTGGATGGCATCCCGAATGTGGCGCTTAAAGCTGCAATTCAAACCAGTCCGGATGTGTTTGCCAAGCTGTATGGCGCCTGCTTGAAGGCGGGTGTCTTTCCAGACAAATGGAAACAACAAGGGCTGGTGCTACTGCTCAAGCCTGGTAAATAACCAGATCAGCCCTCGTCGTACCGGCCGCTCTACATGCTTGATACAATAGCAAGGTGCTAGAGCGGATAATATGCGACAGACTGCAAAACATATTGGAGCAACCAGGCGGGCTATCGACGCAGCAATACGGTTTTCGCAAAATGCGCTCCACGGTCGACGCTATACAGGAAGTAATGGGCATAGCTCGCGAGGCCTCGCGCGGAAAGAATCCAAAAGTACTGCGCCGTCATCACTGTGGACATAAATAACGCCTTCAACTCGGCAAACTGGGGCCGCATCATGGAAGCGCTGCGAACTTTCAAGGTTTCGGTGTACCTCCAGCGAATCATCGCCAGCTATTTTCGCAACAGGCTGCTGCTGTACTACACGGACGCGGGTGTGCAACAATATGTAGTCTCCGGTGGCGTTCCACAGGACTCGGTGCTTGGCCCAACACTGTGGAACGTCATGTACGACGGCGTGCTCAGCCTTGAGTTGCCAAAAGAGGTGACCATCGTCGTCTACGCTGACGAGATAGCAATTGTGGCAGTTGCGAAACACACCGACACGCTGCAGAGAATCTTCAATGACGCGATAGCTCGCGTGAAGCAATGGCTTACTGGCGCGAAACTGGAGTTGGCGGAGCATAAAACAGAGGCAGTGCTGTTCAGCACCAGAAAGGTGACCAAGGTGCTCACTATAACGGTTGGTGGTCACTCAATCACGTCCCAGCCATACCTGCGATACTTGGGGGTCATCATTGATACCAAAATGACCTTCAAGGAGCACTTAAAAACAGTGTGCGAGAAAGCAACCCGAGTGAATGGCGCACTGTCGCGTATGATGCCCAATGTAGGGGGCCCACGCGCTAGCAGACGGAAACTCCTTTCACGAGTCACGGCGTCAATAATACTGTACGCAGCGCCGGATACTCAGGAGTGACTGGGGACTCGGCCGACACGCAGTTCGTACCATTTACCACGGTCTGTTCGTAGCTTGTACTGCGTACGGCATGCCGTAGGCTTCGGGCTAAGGAGGGGGAACAGAGAGGTGCTGCTGCAGTATGAGTGACTGCAAGGCAAAGGTGTGGAGAGTGCTGACAGTATGAAGCGTAAGCAAATACTGGAGGTCTGTGTTCTGCAACGTTGGCAGCAACGATGGGACGAAAGTCCCCATGGCAGAACGACATATGAGTATATACGGGATGTGAGGTTCGTGGTAGGGCTCAGGAATTTCGGCTTCGGCTTGAGCCTTGGGTTCCTACTCACTGGACACGGGTCACTCAATGCATTTTTGCATGAGAGAGCCCTGAGTGCAAGTGCTGAGTGTATGTGTGGGGCTGTGAGAGAGGATTGGTTACATATGTTTTGTGAGTGCCCGTTGTACTCAGATTTGAGGGACCTTGGGCGGATGGGGATTAGTCGGACGGACGGTGTGTGGTGTGTGCGTGAAGCACTCTCCACCAGCCAGCTGATTGTCATATTGAATGAATATGCGAATGCTGTGTTTCGGCGGCGACGGCAGTTTGGTGTATTGCCAAGTGTGAATGTGTGAGTGGGCGAGGGGGCCGGTCTATTGAGTGGATGAATGAGTGCGCACGTGAATGGAGTCAAGTGCGGTGCGGTGGTCACCAGTCCACGAGCTAAATGGGGCTCAACTGGTAGTAGCACGGCAACGCAGTCTGACCAGAGGCTTTGTCTAGTACCACGGGAATCAGGGTGCCCCTGGAGCCTTGTGCTTCAGCCTGATTATGGGAATGGCCCCCTCGGGGAGATCCGTGGTGGCGCAGTTTAACACCCAAATGCGGGTAGAGTTTCGTCTCGGCGTGGAGTTGCGTTTACAACCGGGTGCCGGACCCATAGCACGGCAGAGGTTTAGATAGGCCTCGATCCCTACCAAGGAGGGGTAATGTCCATTTACATTAACCCAATTGGTACCGGGAGCTAGTCTCTCGGGGCGCTTATCAATGCTTAATTTTGATACGCTGTGCTTTTGAGCACCGTGGGGTTAGGCCACACTGTGGCGGCACTCACGTTAAAAATTCGACATTCAATGTACGCAGCGCCAGTTTGGGCGGATGCAGTGCCCACAAAAGAGTATACGAAAGCCATCAGATCTGATCGGGGTCATCGCAAACATGCCACCCATTGACCTGCGGGCTGTCGAAATGCGACGGCTATACGCTGCAGCCACAAAACCCACGAGCTCCACCAAAGTTTAAATACGAGGAGCATGTGTTGTTAGAGTGGCCGTGCTTTGAGTCAGTCCGAGGGGACCTAACCGTAGTTCTTGGGGAGCGTCTGTCCGTGTCAAATTTGACTGCACACATGTGCGACACTTTGTATAGTATACTCGACCAACGCCAGGATTATGAAAACGCTCCGCGTCCTAGAACGCCAACGTAGGGGAAATAGATAGTCCGAGGTGGTGGGCACGGCGCCGCACCCTACTGCTACCAGGAAGTAATTCCTTACAGGACGTCCCCTGGTAGCAGTCTGTGGGAGATAGAAGGGTTTTTAGTGGGTGAAAGTTTCACACTCCGGCTTTTAATGCTTTTCCCTTCTGAAAAAACCCGTTCTAAAACAGCCCTCCACTGCCACAAATCTCTTAACGAGATTTCAATGCAGTACAGAGTGCACCTCTGCTGGGTGCCTGGGCACAAGGACATAGAAGGTAATTGTATAGCCGATGAGCTGGCAAGAGCAGGCACGGAGCTACAATCCATTAGCGTGGTGGAGGCAGTGGAGGGGACAGAGCAAACACTAGATGACTGAACGAACAAACGTGCATCACAGCTAGACAGATCTGGCCTGTGACCAACCAGAGCAGATCCAAGGCACTGATCCTGTTGAACAAACCCTCTATAGGAATTGTTCAGGGAGTCATCATTGGACACTGCCTCATTGGCCAGACTTCGTCTGCCTTTCAACGATTTCTGTAGAAACTGCAAGAACGAAGATCGCGAGGACACCGTCGAACACCTCCTTTGCTCGTGTCCAGCGCTTGCCAGAACGCGCTTCCGACATCTGGGCAGGCACTTCCTGAGCTGCTTAGTCGACCTCGAATAGACGCCACCTAGCGACATCTACAAATTCATCAGAGCCTCCAAGTGGCTCCCACAAATACTGGAACCGGATAGGTGAAGCCCTCCCCCATTACGTCGTAACACAATGGGCCACATGGCCTAAGTTATGCCCTAGAGGCGGCCACTTAACCTACCTACCTAATGTAAAAGAGAAAATTGAGAGAGCGAGCGAAAGAGTAAAATTTGACCGCGCTGGTAGCAACCTTCTTCACTAGCGTGTGTTAATATTTGTGTTTTCGGTGAAAGAGAAGAAAAGGGAATTTTGGTATGGTAAAGTAAAAAATATTGTAATACTTTCACACACATATTATGTTAATTTAATTTATAAATTATTGGCTCAGAATTCCAGAAATTTCGGTCCATTGAGGCGCTGATAACATGTTCCAGGAGCACAAATGCCTTTGGAAATGTGTGCTATTCACACCGGTGTAAGCGCGAAAATGACATTTTAATTGAAAATTGTATTTGAAAAAGTAAAGTCCAAATAAAAAGTATGGAAAAAGTACTAAAAGTAAGCGAAACGCGTATTAGTGATCAAATGACCGTCAGCATAACATGCTTTCGAAGCGGAGTAGAAAAATCAAAACGAGAGCGTAAAAAGAGACGTGACCGACGGTCATTTGACCGTCAGCATAACATCACCCTGAGCACCTGTCAAGACAAATTCAATAGGTAGTGGCAGCCCACGGCTGATTAAACTTTTTTCTTCTGATTTTGTTTTGTTTTCTTCTCATTTTGTTTTGATTTTGGGCGAATGGGCGTGCTGATTGTCAAAATGGCCAAAATGGCCGCTGCATTTTTGGCTGCTGATTGGCTCATGTGTTTCTTTTACTAGCCGATTTTGACCAGCAGTAGGCCCAAAGCAATAACCAAATCCATTGATTATTTGTTGTTGCCTTAGTGCTATCACCTTATTAATTAGGGACTTAACTATTATAAGTTTTTTAAGAAATTAATTGCAATGTAACTATTACAATGCAACATAAATTTTATTTGTGGATTATAATTATTATTTGCAACAATTAATTTTTACGTTGCATAATAACTGTTATGAGAAATAAATATTTTTTTCATTCTGGATAATTATTATTTTGGGATTTGTTTTTTTTACGTTGCATCATAACTTTTATTTAAGACTTTTTTTATTTACGTTACCGATAACTATTATTTTGAGAAAATTTATTTTACGTTGCTTCATAACTTTTATTTATGATTTTTTTTTATTTACGTTACCGCACAAGTGCGCTCTTGGCAGGCAATGGCAAAACCTACAAGTGTGAACGAAAAACTGCCAATCGCCGTTCGGATTCGGCGTTAAACTGTATGTCCCCTCCCTCCCTTTCCCCAACCGCTTGAAATGTGTGCTGTAACATATGTTGGCAAAAACAGTGTTGCATACACAGTTCAAAAACGGGTGAATATGTGGTATCACAATGGGCCTTTCAGGCCTCCGAGTGTGTCTCTTATAGAGGCAGCCACCGCAACCTAACCTAACCTACCGATAACTATTATTTGAAAGAAAATTTTTTTTACGTTGCCTCATAACTTTTATGGAAGAAATTTTTTTATTTACGTTGCCTTACCACATTTTGAGTATGAATTGATTTTTAATTGTTTAGTTGTTGGTGGAAATAAGGTTTCTGCAGTTAATTTGCGTTTGTCAATTTAAAACAATGAAAAATTAATTCATATCCAAAATGTAGTAATTCAACGTAAAAAATTTTGTTTTCAAAATAATAGTTATCGGCATCGTAAATGAAAAAAAAATCATAAATAAAAGTTATGAGGCAACGTAAAAAAAAAAATTTCTCAAAATAATAGTTATCGGTAACGTTAATTAAAAAAGTCATAAATAAAAGTTATGAAGCAAAGTAAAAAACAAAAATCCCAAAATAATAATTATCGACAACGAAAAAAATATTTATTTCTCATAGCAGTTATTATGCAATTCAAAAATATTTATTACATGATAATAGTTATAGGCGACGTAAAAAATGTCTTATTGTGAATAATTATTATAAAACAATAATTATAGAAATTTCTTAAATTAGGGCAATTTTTTCATTCCCAAATATATGGATAATAATTATTTTAGGTCTCTATTATTAATACATCTTGGTTCCTGTAGATCAGTGATCGGTAAAGCTTACTCAATTGAGCAGTACGCTCAGCACACGCATGCTTACGCTTTCTAATTAATTTCGCGAATTCTCTTAGCAATCCCAAAATTGCAGTTATTTATAAATTTGGTTCTGTATATGTACATATAAACTAAATAATTTTCAAAAAGTTTTCTTCATACTCTTAACAATAGATTCCTCATATAACGATAGTTTAACAGAAAATTGTGTTCATTAAAATAAGAGGTTTTACGAGTTTCTTTAATTTTAAGCTGTATGTGCATACAATAAAATCCTGAAAATCCTCCACAGTCAGGTGTTATATAAAATGTTTCGGGGTAGAGCGCATAAGTTCACTCTTCCTGCACCTATCAACATTTTTTTATAATCAAAAATTCTAAAATTATTCAAAAATTATAATCAAAATTCAAGTGGGGTTAATGAAGTGGCCGGCAGTGTATATATCCCCAAAAAATATCGAATTGCCTTGGTTATCGATACTTGATAATCGAGAAAAAGTTATATTATTCGTCAAATCAAGTAAAATTCCCTAGTAATATTCAAGTAAAATTCTCTAGGAAAATTCCAGGTAAAGAAGTTGAGGCAACTTCGATACAATGGAAAGTTTCTGAAATAATTATTAAAACACCGCGAAAATGGTCAAAACCTCAAGTTAAAAACCAGGCATTACTTTGGAACAGAGCACAGCAATTTTCTCGAATCGTGACAAATTTCGACGTTCACATACCCTGTAGCTGCTCTAAACAAGATTGATACATTGCATTTTAACTATAATTGTTTGTACATCTGATTTTTTACTCAACTTTGACACTGCAAAGGAATGTGGATTACTCATTTATCTATTAACTAAGCTAATATGAATGCTAAGAACTTTGAATAATCAAGGATTCCTTCTGGCCAGTTTCATACACTGCAATGGTGTGTCGGTGTGCATTCCTTTTAGCACGAAGCTTACACCATACAGAAGGTGGTGTAACCGGTGTTTACATGAAAATAAGTAATGTCAGTAGAACAAGCAAAACAAATGCAGTATAGCCAACCTTAATGAAAAAAGGGAGATTGGGCTACATATAGCGTTTTTTTGTGAATCTAACGAACTGAAAACTGCCAGGGAAACGGCTATAAAAGGCGTGGCTTGGGGTCGAAGTTCAAAGTTTGTATCAATATAACTCGATCAATTTTTAATCGAATTACACCATATGGGTATGAAACGAAAGGTATTTTTAATAATAATATAATATGAACTAATCAGTTATAAGCGAGAATTAATAAGCGAAATAATCCAGTATTAAATTATAATAAGTTATCACATTATAGCTTGGGCAACTCCCTTTACAATGAAATATAAAAATGTATACTTTTGCTTTTGATAAATATGTTTTTAATTTTTGTTAACATGACTTTGTCCAACGTAATCACTTTAATTATCACTTTATTTAAATATTTAGCGTTTGGTTTGATAATAATTATAGTATTCAAAATGTCGTTTAAAATCCAACCGCGGTTTTACTGTATTCAAATTCCGTTTGTGTGGCCAGCCTTTGGCCGGGCTTCAAAAAAATTACCCTCATGGGAGTAACTAGGGTATCAGGATCAGAAATGTTCTTACAGTACTCTGGTATTCAACTCATATGATTGCAATATGTCGCGCACTTAATTTAAATATAAAAGCAAAATGACAAAAATCTCAAATGTTTTATATTTCATTTTAAAGATAATTCCACGGGCTGTAATATGGCAACAAACTTACTATAACTTAATAATAAACCTTTTCGAGGAAAAAGTCTGTTTTTAAAAAGCTTATATAAAAAAGATGCTTCGCTTATAGCTCATTATTAGTACATATCGAATTGGTATATTACCTTCGAACCGTCTTTTAATTTTTAACCGCATCTTTGGGAGCTGTACACACCAGTGTATTTGTGTCAATGCTAGATGAGATGCAGCTTATTTAAAATGATTATTTGAAAATAATTAAGTCACTATTTGTGGATTGTAATAAAAGCTAGCCGAGGAAGCATGTTCTAAGGTTATACGATGCTGAGTCAAAGATTAAAAAATAGATGGCTTTCTTGATTATAAATATTATTGCAAACAAAATAATAACGCAATATTATTATTTTATTACAGAGTGATGGCTCTAAACGGATTTTTGGAATTTTTTCAAAAAGGAAAGGTAACATGGATAATTTTAGTGAAAAAATAATTACTTAAAAAATTTCACCACTAGACGTTTCGACCAAAAAAGCGCTTTACTGCCGGCACCATACGATATTCTTTACACAAGCAAGCGCAAGCGAGTTTGCAGTCCGGAATTAACTTGCGGCAAGTTGTGCGTTTACCGGAAGGTGAAAATATGAACGATTGGTTGGCTGTGCACGGTAATTTTTTCTTTTAACTATATTATTAATGTTATTTAGTCATAAGTGTTTTAACGTAAGCCAAAATTTTATTTTTTTTATAATAACAGTATTGCTTTGCAATTTATGCGTAGACAAATAAGAGGGAAGTTTTTCAACACGTGAATAGCAACATGCAAGCGGTCATGATTTGTTCATCCCAAGCTAGTCTCGATAGTCCAGCGGATAGCGAGCTGATTTTTCATGCCAGATGCTCTGGGGTGAATTCCTAGTTTGGGCTAGTTACACATTCGTCTACTTCTATCGCTATCCATCCCATCCTAAATTTGATAATGGAAAATTTAGTTTTGAGGTGCCACGTGTCATGTTAACATTTTCGTGTCCGCTCTCTGTGCAGTTAAACTAAAACCTATTGCCGCTTTGTTTACGTATGCCGTTGCGTTGGGGCCGCTATTTTTAATTTATTTATCTTAACAGTTAAATTACAATTTTTAATAACATAAAAATACGTGAATGGCTCCTACGTTTGTTAGGCATAAAACGTAAAAATACGTGAACGGCTCCTAGGTTTGTTAGGCACAAAATGTAAAAATACGTGATCGGACACGAAAGTGTTAATTATGTGCCACTTATGTTAACTGGAGTTATAACATGCTAACAACTTTAGTTATACGGGAGACATGCGAATTTTATCTTGATCCAGGGGTGTGGCTGTGATGATGATTTCACTTAACCGTAAAGAATTTAATCTGTACCAACAAGAATTTTATCTGTATCATACATTGTCGATAGTCGTTTTATATTGTTTTTAATACCCACTATTGAGGAAAATCTAAAAGACGATGTATTTCCTTTATGTATTCAAATAATTGTTTGCATAGTTAATTACTATTTAGCAATTTGCTTTTTATTACCACCACTTAAAATAATCGAAGTGAAACTAGGTGAATTGTTGATTTTAGTTTTATTTTTTTAGTATTTAGTGAGCGGAATCGTAAATAAGGCAGTTTCAATGGATATGACTAGATCAGCAGATCTGATCTGATTAATTCGTTAGCCTCTTCCATAAATATTACGATGCAGCGACCCTTAACATTTTCCATAAAGCTTAAATCTGGTGATAAGGCTGATTGTTCTTAAACAAATATGATGTTGGCAGAAAACCACTGCTTGAATCGTGTTCTCGGGAGAATATCTTCGTTGTCAGGCTGAAATATCAAATAAAAGTTCAGTATAGTGTAGCAAAGCTTTTCGATCTTCCAAGCTATATAGATATGTATAAGCAAAGAAAATAAACATACAGAAGGCACATGTCATACAAGCAAACATTTTGTATGGCGAGTTCCAACATTGGAACCCGCGCTCAGCTCTCACAGATCACGTATGTGGTGAACACGTTGTTTTACAAAGGAGAACGTAGTTTTATGTGTTGCGCTCTTTGGTTGCGCTGACTGCAGCGAGTCTGCGTTAGCACACTGCTGCGGAGTGGGATGATTGGGAGGAGAAGACGATGTGCTGTTGTTGTTGTTGTTGTTGCGCTGGCGAAAAGCTGAAATTGTAACAATTTATATTTTCTGGCTGGCTTTTGTTCTTCTTCTATAAGCCTGCACGGCGTCGCATATTGCTCCTGAACTCACTGCCGACTGAAGTGAGCGCAAAATCATAGAAAAGAAAATAAAATATGGCTGGCATGGCGACCTATATGATCGCTACAGGCAATAAATAATAAGTAATCAACAAAGACAATTAAAAAGGGAAATGGAAAGAAAGGAAGACGTTTTTATTAGCCCGCAATAATTTTCCGTCCCGTTGTTTGGAACTTTTTTACGGCCTACATATAATGCTTGTTTAAAAGAACTAAAATAAGAAAATCTAATATTGTAAATTTATGGTCGCATCATTCGCCATGGAAACATTCAGGTGTAGAATATTAATACTATTTTTAAACGTAGGCATGCCTTAATAACATTTTTTTAAGGTTCTGTTTCGAAAACTGTCAGGGCCTCTCGGCTCTGCACGCAAGTTTGAAATCAATGGACCCAATAAATCAAGTTTATTTTACCCTTTGTTGAAGCTGTCAGATTCTTGTGACAAAATACTTGTCTAATTATTTATTTCTTTATTTAGTGCTTTCGCCCTATTGAAAGTCAATAGACCTATTAAATTATGTTTTTCCATACAATCTTTTAACCCTTGGTTTGCCCGTTAGATTTCGACTTAAACAAATTCAAACACGTATCTAATTATTTTTGATTTCAAGTGTTTTCACGAATTTTGAAGTCAATATGCCCATCAGTTCATTTTTTTTCGTAGTTTTCCCATATTCTCAAAATTGTAGACAACCATGTGAAAATATAAACAAATAATTTTACTTGGAACTCGCCACGTAAAAATATTTGTAAACATTTTAAATTGGGATCAACCACCAAATTTTTAAATCAATCAAATTGCACCATTGGCCAGCAAAAAGCCATACACCACAAAGATTCGATTGATGGAGATATCAAAGACAATTAAACTATTTGTTTGTTATTGTTATTTGTCTTTGGTGACATGACAGCAATTTGTGCAGCAAAACCAATCGGCAACACAAAAAAGCAAATCGCAAAAGCAACGAATCATCTTCGTTGAAACGACGATGACGATGCTTTGGTTCGCTGTTTGCTCTCCGCTTGCGCTTCGACGGACAAGATCAATAAACATGCATGCAAAAAATGAGCGATCACTACGCCACAACAACCACCACTTCAATGTACACGAGCGAAGCCGTTGCGAACAACAACATTGCTTTTTGCTGTTGTCCTACGCAAATCTAACAGAAAATGTTATGAACTTAACATTCTCAAATGCCTACGCTTCACTCTTCCCCCTCGCATCATAACAGCCGAAAACACACATGCGCGTTCTATATTACTTCCTATTCTTTGGTATAAGGCATAGTGAAATCAATAAAGTGTACCAGGTAGATGACGTACACTTATTTCTCTGAGTAGCAATTGTCAATGTGTCAATTTATTTGTGTCAGGTCGATTAACCTTTATTTTTGTTGTTTAATTTAAAATTTACTTTCAGTACTCCAGAAATATATATTTTCGTAATGTATTTTATGTTAGAAAAACATAGAAACTGCATTGCCGTGCGTTTTTTGCAGAGACAGCACGTTTTTGCTGGCATGTAGTTGCGTTTTTAGTTTCGGTTTTGGTGCAGAACGTATTTTCAAACAACAATTTATTTTTAAATTTTTTCATACAGCACAGACGGGTTATGAACTCTGACATTTTCAGCAAAATGACATTAACTGTTAGAAAATAAGTGTACGATGAAGAGAGAGTTCCTGCTATCTGGCACACTTTATTAATTTCACTATGGTATAAGGTATAAGCAAAGGAAAGTAACCGTTTAGCTAAAAATATTTGAAATGTGGGCGTGGTTCGCCCCTTTTTACTGATTTTTACAGGGATAAAAAATATATTTTTAGTGCAACATTGAAATTTCGAAAAATTGAAATATTTTTTCTAAAATATTATACTTTAAAAAAGGAGGACACTATTGTAAAGGTATTAAAATCCCTTTCTTTTGATGTGCATATTTATAAATAAAATGGGTATAACTAGCGCGTGAGAAAATCTGCTTTAAAAAGAAAAAACGACTATTTTTGATTAAAAAGGGTGTTTATTTAAAAAAAAATTGTATTTTACCATACATACCTTTACAAGAATACAAGAAATATTTCAATACATGGACTTAAATGCAGAAATGCTGTTGATATCTTACTGAACGCGAACCCGTAGTCCTATGAGTGTTATTTTTTTTTAAGACCGGCCGAAGGCCGTCCTCCGTAAAAAGACTTAAATGCTGAAATACTGTTGGTTGGAAGGGTGATTTGCATGCAGAAATACTGCTGATATCTTACTAAGCCCGAACCCTTAGTTGCCCCGATGAGGGTTATTTTTTTAAGCCCGCCACGGCTCGGAAGTAACTTCCAACCAACTAATAGTTGGAAAATAAAAATAGTTGCAAAAATCCCGTCTCAGCCAAAAATTTTTTTTCAATGTATTTACAGTTCAATTTTCATGTTTGTAGCTTTAGCGGTTTGGGCTGGGCGATGATGAATCAGTCAGAGCAAACTATTATAAGTATGTAAAGGGTGGGCCATATAGTGGTTTCTTTTTAAAAATGCAATACAATGAACAAAATTAAATTTGTTTCCATGTATTACGGCTTTATTAGTAAGAGCAAACATTCCCATTAATTATGGAACACAACGCCGTTCAAGTGGCTACCTCGGCTGGCTTCGCAGTAGCGCATTCTGTCACTCCAATTTTCCAAAACCTTTTTGATGGATTCGGGGTGTAGCTCTCAGATTGCTTGGATAATATTGGCCTTAAGAGCTAGAATTTTTGGATTGTTGGCAGACCATCGCTCCTTTGCGGTTCCCCACAAAAAAACTTTTTGCACAAACTTGCGTACAGCAGGCGCGGTGGGTGCTTCGTTTCGGCCAAAACTTCTTTTAAAAACGCGCACTATTTGGGCTACACAGCACTCACTTTTGTCAAACGATTTCCGAGTTAAAAGTTTCAAAGAGATTTTATTGATTTTTATTGAAGACAAATGACGCGATCGACACGAGTGAATACGAATGGCTGACTGTAACATATAAAAAAACGAAAATGGTGCTGCCAGATTTCGCGCTGGTGACAGCTCGGCCCTTCTTGATATTACGAGTTACGGCTGACTCCCAGATGTTTCGTCATCGCCGTCGTAGTCATCATCGATTTCCGGAAACAGCACACACCATGGCTTGATCTTGTAGCTGCTGACAACGGTGCTGAACCTCCTCTGTTTTGTCTGAAGCCCATCGACGTTTTCAACGACGTGTTGGTCGAACCGCAGCACTTTTGCAATCGCGTAGCACCAGGTCTCCTTCGGCGTACTTGCGTGGCTGGGCGTGCGTCGCATCGAACCTCATTTTCCATGATGCGCTGCTTCGACGTTCTTGATAGCGTCGTCGCGTTTCTTGTTCATGTTCAGGTTGACGTTATCATCATGCAATGCTAACATTCTGTTGTCTCCTTTTCTGTTGTTGTCGTTTTTGTCTCGGAGCGGAAAATCAAAGGCGAGATCGATCGGCACAAACTTCGATGTAGTGTTGACATTGGTATTCAGCGTCTACTGGAGGTCACTTAGTCTTTCATCCCAGCGCTTGTTGTCTGTTGTCGTCGGCTTCAAGAACGAGAGGATTGATTGATTGATTCGTTCGGCGACGCCGTTGGCTCGTGGCGTACGCACAGCTACTTTCACGTGTTGAATGTTGTTGTCTGCACAAAATTCTGCAAACTGTGCTGACGTGAATGCTGTACCTCTGTCGGTGACGACGCGCTGTGGTGTCCCGAAATACTGCATCAGGTTTTTGAATGCGTCAACGACCAGCTTTGAGTTTGTCGACTTGACTGCTGTGATGACAACATATCTGGTTAGCGCATCCACGATCACCACGATGTGCTCATTTCCTCGTCTGCTCTTTATGAATGGTCCCAGATGGTCCATATGGAGTACCTCGAACGGAAGCTGGGGTATCTGCATCCCGTACAGCTCACACTCCTTACGAACTGGGTTGCGCGTGAAGCTGCACTCTACGCACGACTGCAGATAATTCTTGACGAAATTTCTCACCAGAAGTGCTTCAGAACTCGTTTCACCGTACCGTCGACCGCTGGGTGTCCTACGTCGTCGTGGCATTGCTTTTCCATTCGCCACTGCATCCCCTTGGGTACCATCAAAAGCGAGTTTTTATCTGTGCTCACCTTGAATAACCGGTCTTTCTCTAAAACAAGCTGAGACTCGTAGTGTTTCTTCTGATCGGTGGCCACCTGTCCCTTGATGATGGCCACTATATTCCTTATTTCGGGGTCCTGTTGTTGCATCGATGCCACCCAGTCATCTGAAGATAAGCTTATTGCTGAAATAATCGTGCTTGCATCTTCAGAGTCCATTGGCGGGTCGACCGGCGCTCGACTCAGCGCGTCGACGTGCAGCATCTCGTAGTCATACTCCATCAGTTTTAGGAACCATCGAGCAATGCGTGGAATCAGTGGTTTCGACAATTATCGTCTGAAAATGTTCAGAATTCACGGTCAAAAACGACAGGGATTTTCCGACTCTTCCAATAGATTTTCCGGAACTTTCTTTTCGCACAAACCTGAACTGACTCAAGATGAATCCAACAAAGAGAACTCCATGGAAATCCGTCTTTCCGTTTGAGCGTGATGCGCTTACACACATACATTCACTTTCTTTTATATATAAAGACTAGCTGACCCAGCAAACGTTGTTTTGCCATATAAATTATTTCTAGAGAATTTCTAGTGTAGAAAAAAAATAACTAACTTATTGTAAGTGTGTAAGGATGCCGTATTTGAGTGAAAGAGGCATAGAGCGCTGTGAACGATGAAGGAATATAAAAATAACAAAACACCAAACATTATTTTTTTAATTTTCCAAAAAGAATCTATCAATCTATCTATCTATCTACCTATCTATCTATCTATCTATCTATCTATCTATCTATCTATCTATCTATCTATCTATCTATCTATCTATCTATCTATCTATCTATCTATCTATCTATCGATCGATCTATCTATCTATCTATCGATCGATCTATCTATCTATCTATCCACGCCCCTTGTCCAACGCCCATCAAATCTTATCATTGGAATGACTCATCTATGGGACAACATTCAGTGTTGTACAACTTACAATTTGGAAGATATTCCATTATTAAGATCTGGCTCGTATGGGTGGTGCCACGCCCCCTGAAAAATAGATAGTAGCCGATTCTCAGACCTACTGAATGCATACAAAATTTCATAAAAATCGGTCAAGCCGTTTCGGAGGAGTATGGTAACAAACACTGTGACACGAGAATTTTATATATAAGATTACCCTCCACGACCTAGACCGCATTACCCGAACTTGACTTCTTTTGAAATAATGATGAAAAAATAAAAGTCGTAGGTTTTCCTTAAAAATAAGGGGTGTTTTCTTATTAAAGCTGATTTTCTCAAAATCTATACCCATTTTATCTACTACTGTGTACAAAGAATACCCGGAATTTGTTTATAATTCAAAAAATCTTTATTTATTCTTCCAAATCAATTTCATCGCCTTCAAAGTAGTCCCCCCCCGATGCAATGCACTTATGCCAACGGACTTTCCAATCTTCGAAGCATGCCAAATAGTCACCTTCCGGTGTGGCCTTCAATGCGCGCGGCGATTCACGTTGAATCTCTTCAATCGATTCAACACGGTGTCCTCGAAGTGGTCTTTTGAGTTTGGAGAATAGCCAGAAGTCACAAGGAGCTAAATCAGGCGAATACGGTGGCTGTGGAACGATATGAGTTGGCGAAATGCTCACGAAGAACCAATGCCGTGTGAGATGGTGCATTATCGTGATGCAAAAACCAAGAGTTGTCTCTCCATAAATCCGGCCTCTTTTTGCGAATAGCTTCACGCAAACGACGCATAACGCTCAAGTAATATTCCTTGTTGACAGTTTGGCCCGGCGGAAGGAACTCATAATGCACAACACCACGATAATCGAAGAAATCGAATTCCGGGTATTCTTTGTACACAGTAGTATACATATGCACATCAAAATAAAGGGCTTTTAACAGCATTTACAATGTCTTTTTAAAATAGGAACCATATTATATAAAATATAATCCTTTTTAATTTTTAGAAGTTTTGACTTTTGACCCTTCATTACACCTGTAATATACATTTGCAACAAACATTGTTTATACCCTTAAAATCAGTAAAAGGGCCATGCCCACATTTTAAATATTTTACGAGGGTTGCCTTTTATGTTTCGGGATTTGGCAACTCTGGTGGTGCAATCTGGAAACTGACAGCTGTATCGTAAAGTTGGACATTTTTGAGGTTATAAGTATTTAGAACATTTTGACATACGAGCGCTATTTATATTATTTACAGTGAGTTGAAAAATTCATCTCGGCCCAAAAATGGAATTAAATCGTGAACATTTTCGTGCGATTATTTTTTACAACTTTCGACGTGGATTAACTCAGCAACAGTGCATAGATGAACTTAATTTAATTTTTGGTGATGAAGCTCCATCAAGGACCAGTGTTTATCGATGGTATGGTGAATTCAATCGTGGTCGTAGTTCACTCCAAGACGAATTTCGTGAAGGTCGTCCAAAATCAGTGGTTGTTCCGAAAACCATTGATGCTGTGCGCGAACTGATATTGCAAGATCGTCATGTGACCTATCGTGAGATTGAGACAACTTTAGGCATTAGTGGGACCAGCATACATTCAATATTTCATGAACATTTGACTGTAAAAAAATTTGTTCGCGTTGGATCCCACACAATTTGTCAACTGCTCAAAAAAAGACTCGTGTCGATTGAATTTTTCAACTCACTGTAAATAATATAAATAGCGCTCGTATGTCAAAATGTTCTGAGTACTTAATAATTTAATAATTGACTGGCACGACAGCCCGCTTACGCGAGACTAAGGCCTAGCTTCCCGCAACCACCCGTGTTGTGCGTGTGAATTTTTACGCGGGTGGAAGGGACCTACAGTTTTATGCCGGTTCCGAACGGCAGGTTGGGAGCTTTTTCATAAGCAATTTTTACTCTCAGAGGTTTGCCATTTCCAGCTAAGAGGACAGCCACCGAAAGAGAAAACGAGTTTTCCCGTTATTTTTTTAGGTGTTATTACAGGCAGAGTAATGCTGAGTACTTATAACCTCAAAAATGTCCAACTTTACGATACAGCTGTCAGTTTCCAGATTGCACCACCAGAGTTGCCAAGTCCCGAAACATAAAAGGCAACCCTCGTATAGCTGAACGGCCACTCTCCTTGTTCCAGATATAATTGTTTGTCCTGACTGACTGATTCATCATCGCCCAGCTCAAGCCACTAAAGCTACAAACATGAAATTTAAACTGTAGGTACTTACTTAGCTGGCCGTAACAACCCGTTACCAGGTTACGGCCTGCCGCAAAAGCTCTTTCCAGGTGCCTCTCGTTCGTTCCAACCTTGATGGAGCTGCGCGTATTGCTAAGCGTCGCTCTGCAAAACTGTAGGTACATTAAAAAAAATGAACCTTCGCTAAGATCGGATTTTTTTAATTCCGTGTCTAAATAGCCAAAGCATGGGATTAAGTATTATACAGGGTTGCGCAAAAGTTGTCACCCAGTGTTCTGGGTTCTAATTTGTTTATGAATGAATGAATAAATAGGAAGGATTTATTCTCTCGAGCCAAGGTTAGGTTAGGTTGGAGTGGCAGCCTTCTCCTCAAAAGCTCAATTAAGCACAATGAAATTGCGCCTTTCACGGCGCTGGGAACCACGAAGATTCCAGTATGAACTTCGTTATCTCCCTAATGTTTAGAGTTGAAAGCTCGGTTAGGAGTTTTAATCTTTTCCTGGCCAAGAACGGACATTGGCACAAAAATGCAGGACCGTTTCTTCTTCGTCAGAAGAAGAAACTGCCCCATTGGGCAGTGTCCTGTGAACACAGCAACCACTGTGCTAATGGAATTCCGGTCTAGGTTGAGTAGCTGTCCAGATCGCCTTTTGTTAAGTGATGGCCAGGTTTGCTGGCAATGCTGCAGGTGCGTTCTTCCACCCAGAGATTGTTTGCGTCCTTGACATAGCGCTGTTTAAAGGTATGCCTAACCGACGCGAGAGGGACGCCAACGGCGTGGGAAGGGGAAATCACCTCGATAAGTGTTCCCAATCTTGCAAGTTCGTCGGATGCCTCATGGCCAGGTATCCAGTAGATGTTGATCCGCGAGTCACTTGCTATAGTGTTAAGAAAACGTTGGCAATCAGACACAAGCTTCGATGTAGTTGATAACACCAGCAAGAGACTTACAGGGCTATTCTGGCAAATATAGTTGAAAGACTTTCAAAAGATTATTGAAAGATAGTTTGAAAGACTGAATGAAAGATTTTAGCTATTCCCATGATAAAAAAATATACAGGTAGTTTCAATGTGACAGATAAAAATAAAATTGATAATTGGAAAAAAATATTTGTTTACAAATTTTGTACTACTATTTTCATTTTTGCTACAGAGCTGCAATTTCACACAATTAGTTTAGGCAGCATATCATTCAGCTTCTGAATTTTTACTTTTTTTTACACCCTTAAAATTTTATTTTTATTTGTCAAAAAAGCAAATGACTTTTAATTTCGCTCGATTGAATCTACCTGTATATTTTTGTATCATGGCTATTCCAACGAAAACATCTTTCGGAAAAAGCTCTAAATTCACCACTCGAGTTGAAAAGCTGTTTGACAAAAATTCAAACAAAATTCCATAAATTTCAAATAAACAAAAGATTCAAACAATTCCGGAGTCATGACAAGACTCTGGAAATTTTGCATTAAGTGCAGTAAACACCATGCGATGATCACATATCTAAAATATTGAGTTTAGAAAATTTATGTTTTTATTTACATATATGTTAACACATTGCTGACCGGCAACTTTTCTGAAATTTACCTCATGTGCCCGGCTATTGTTTTGAAAGTGGATGTGGAAGTAAAACAATATAGACTTTAATAAATTTTATTTATTATTCAACTCTTAATATGTCTTTTTCGTATGATAAAAAGTATAACAATCACCATCACAAATCAACAATCAAGCTTATCACATGTTTACTTGTGATCACGAAAACACGAGTTAACTCGTGACCGGTCAGCAAAGTGTTAATTATATCGAACCGCTTCAACGTTAATGCTGTAAAATCCTTTACGATTCATGTAACGTGATACAAGATTTTCACTGTCGGCAGATGATGGAGTGATGATTGACACATGGGTGCAATATAGCGCGCCTATCGTACTTTTGGTGTCGAAATGTTGATGAAAACTGAAAACGCTAACATTATGAAAGTGCACTTATTATTATTATTGATGGCGATGATGCACTGCGACCTGTAGATCTATTGTGCCCCCTTCTTGGACTTCACAGACTGTCAGTGAGTCCAGTATCCAGGAGGAATTTTAGTATGCTTCCTACACCTCTGGATACCCAGTCCGTACCTGGTATAAGATGGTCCCCAGGTGTTTCTTTCTTTCATCAACCACGAGGCTCCACAGAAGCGGAGATAGTACTCCTCCCTGTGGACAGCCCCTGGTTGTGTTAGCTATTACTAGGCCGCCCGTACTAGTCTGTATCTCCACCAACCTAGTAACGGGCATACTGTGTATCCAACCTCTTAGAGGGTTTGTCAAGCCCCTTCTGTCTATAACTTCATGAGAGGTATATCTATATCCAGGAAGGCACATAGATCCATTTTCTTCTCTTCTAGACTTTCCTTTAGCTCACTTGTCAGCTGGTATAGAGCAGTTTCGGTGGAGCTTCCTGCCCGATATGCATGCTGACAAGTGTGAAGAGGACTGTCTAATAGGACTGTCGTCCTTACATAGTTGTCCACAGCCTTCTCTAGAGTTTTCAGTACAAATGAAGTAAGGCAAATTGGGCTGAGGGATTTCGGACCAGTTCCCGGTACGTTTAGCCCGGTTGAAAAGCCTGTGAACCTTGCTTCGCAGTGTACTAAGGTCCTTGCTCCACCAGGGTACGTCCCTGGAGGAATCAATCTTGCTGACTGGGCAGCTGTCCTCATATGCATCAATAATTGTTTTATTGAAGCAGTTCGCAAAAGTTTCTAGTTCCATGGATTTCCTGATGTTGTCCCCAGCCCAGAATTGGTGGAGTTTAGGCTCAGTGTCTCCTGGAACCTTTCCCAGTCTGTTTTCCTGGGATTTCTCAGAATGTTCCTGACTGAAGCAGAGCCTTCAATGTCAAATCGTATTATTCTATGATCCGACATTGAAGGCTCACCAGACACTCTCCAGTTTTTAACCAGTTCGGAGCTTAGAGTATTTCCTAGGGTAATATCCAGGACCTCTTCTCTCGAACTTGTTACAAACGTTGGTATATTCCCCACGTTAAAAATGTCTAGTTTATTACTGGACGAAATTCAAGGATGTAGTAGTGTACGTATTAGTCCTTAAAATATATTTTTTTCAAAAAAAACTATTGGAAATTTGCAAGGATAATCAAGGATAAAGTTTTAAAAGGACAAGGACAATAAAAAGAAAATGGTGCCAAGGAAGCCTTGCGCCATCGCGCCAAATCCTGGAGAAGACCCATGAGATTCAGATCGATACTCACTATCTCTTTGTTGACTACAAGGCAGCATTCGATAGCCCGATAAGGGATCGCTTATACGCCGCATTGTCTGAGGTTGGTATCGCTGTAAAACTCGTGAGCCTTTGCAAATCGACTTTAAGCATTACTTGCAGCTTCGTCAAGGTAAGAAGTGACATCTCCGATCCATTCCATATCGCACAACAGTGTTCAGCTCCTTGCCTACGTTGATGACATTGATGTCATCGGTAGTTGGTCGCAAGCGAGATATCCCCGGTGACTTTGCGGCAAGCGAAAGAGATTTTGCCAAAATGGGTCTAGTGGTAAATGAGGGCAAGACGAAGTATATGCCAGTGACTATGTGACGCGAAACTGAGAGGGGAAATGATTTTCAGACCATTTTTTGCTTTTTCCGATCGTCCGATAGTGTACAGGTTTTCGTACCCAAACATTTGCATCTTAAAGTGCTAACTTTTCTTATTTGCTGTAAATATGGCGTTGCAAACCACCTTGTTTCACTGGTCTATGAAATTTTGATTGTAACACGTACCAACGAAAAGCAGAAATAAATGATTTCATACGCTAAAGTCAACAGATGCGGTTGCTTTTTCCTTCAGTTCAGTGTGTTTGCCGTTTCTAGTGCAGCAAGAAACAGTGATGGCGATTTGAACTCTTTTTAAACGCAGAGCTGCAACTCAAGCAATTCAAACGTTAAGGCTTTGAGGGCAGTCAGCAAAAACTGAAGTAAAATCATACTAAAACACGTTTCAACATGCTTATGACGTTTTTCAGCAACAACGTTGTTTTGCAATCAATTTGCTATAAACGTGCTACAGAATGAAAGCCAAAAAAAAACAAATTATTTAATTTGCAATTAAACATCGAACGCACCAGCAGCCCTGCCCTGGCTTTTGTATCGGGAATTTGCTTTACGAATCCTAATCAACTCTGGGGCCTGGTTTGACCGAATTAGCGACTCTGGGGGCCTGGTTTGACCGAATTAGCGACTCTGGGGGCCTGGTTTGACCGAATTAGCAACCGTGACCCCTCTCACTTTCGCGTTACATAGGCATTGGTATATGCTGTTCCTAGCTCGGGCTGGTGAAACGCTCATCTACTTCTATCGCTATCCACATGAAGCAGATGAGAATTACCAGAATCACACAAGTGCGCTTTTGGCAGGCAATGGCAAAACCTTCAAGTGTGAAAGAAAAACTGCCAATCGTCGTTCGGATTCGGCGTTAAACTGTAGGTCCCCTCCCCCGCCCTTTCTCCATCCGCTTGAAATGCAATGAATTTATGGCGCAGAAGCATGGACACTGTCGCATAAAGACACAGCGGCCCTTGGGGTGTTCGAGAGGAAGGTACTTCGCAAAATCTTCGGCACTATTCGTATTGGCGACGACTATCGTATACGAACCAACAACATCAGTTTAAAGACATAGACGTAGTGCAGCGAATTAACATCTAGCAGCTACGCTGGTTTGGCCATGTCTCTCGTAAGAAGGATGAAGCTTCGGATGGAGGAGGCATATGGAGAGAATGGTAACGGGTTGTTATAGCCAGTTAAGTAAGTAACATTTTTATTCTTTTCTGGCTATCTCAAGATAGCGCCTTACCCAAATAAGGGCCGCGTTTTTCTCTGGGTTAGAGGAGGTTCCTAAGCATGACATTGGGTTTCTTGAACTGCTAAACTTTGCTAGGAACACCCACATTCACTGCAACACTGAGGAGCTCTAACTGGTACCGTTAGATACCCAATAGGATGTATGCGCAGCCGACTTGGCCAGCGAGCTTTCCTAATCTAACCTTAGGAAAATACATCAGCAGTAGTAGTAAAAATAATATTCGAATGAAGGTAATTAAGTGTCGAACAGTTTATGTCTAATTTTTATCGGTAAATAGGTATTGGTTCAGTTATCTTCTTATTTAATTCATACCAGGCATTCTTATTACTGTCTACATAATCTTGCTCCTGGCGTACGAAGCAATATATTTACACATCCTTTAATTTTAATTATAGTATGTATAATTTTTATAATAATTTTAAATATAGTATTAATAAGAAGCATTTTTGCATTTCTTTCAGTTGTGGACTTTTTTAATCGTATTAATTTAATATATGGAACTGTATCGGAGTATTGCAATGAAACTAGTTGTCCTACTATGTCCGGCGGGTCCAGATATGAATATCTCTGGGCCGATGGTGAAAAGTTTGTATATTTTTTATTTAAGAATAGAGTTGTAACTTAAGAAAAAATACACTAAGTATTTTTAAATTCTCTATGCATAATTGTATAAGATAACCTAAATGTAGGCCGACTCATCTGGGTCACAATGTAGTTGTTAGTGAAGGTGAAAGGTTGATTTGGGTATTGTGATAAAGTCGGGCAATGTAGCAGTATAACATTGTTTTCTCAAAGACAACAAGCATTCGAAATACAAAATCACGTAGAGGTTTTAAAAAAACGAACTTTCACAAACATGATTTTTGTAAGCAATGCTTTTGGTCAATTGTTGAATACCCACGTTGGCATATGATTGACTTTTCTTCAAAGCTTATAAATTAAATTAATAAAATTGTGTTATTTTAAAGATAGGACACACGAATTATTGCTATAGAAATTTTATTTTTAATTTTTTCATAATTATTCCAAAGGAAGTAAAATTCGGGTATTGTGGTATAGGTAATAATAAATAAGGTAATAATAATAATAATAATAAATAGAATAGAATAGAATTGATTAGGGTAAATTGCACTGAGACCAGGATTGATCTATTGTGCCCCCTACAAATGTTAGAGTACATCCCCTAGACCTACCGCCCTAATGAAACTTAGAAACTCGCGGGGGTCTAGGTGTTTGACGTCCTCTTTTGCAAGCCAAAACTGGCCCAGGTAACGCAACCTGCTGCGGCAAGCCGCATTATAGTGCATTATGATGTGTTCGGGAGTCTCCTCTGCTGTTTCGCAGAGTCTACAGACGCTTATGCATGTGTTTCCTCAATCTGCAATGCCCAGTTAGAAGACCTGTGACCTGTCTAAGCTGGTTTCTCCTTAGTTTGAGGCATTCTTCACTCCATTTCGGGTTGTAATCTTTGATGAAGATTTTCGATTGCCTGAGACCGGAGGCGCTAGTCCAGTGTTCTGTGTTCCTGGTCCTTTCCTCTAGTCTCAGTGACTCCGTTATGGCGCTTTTGCCCAGCCCAATAAAGGGTTCAGGTCCTAGGGGGGGGGCGTGGCTGCCGCGGTTCTAGCGAGGCTGTCCGCTTCCTTGTTTTCTTCGATACCTCTGTGTCCTGGAACCCAGAGGATCTTCACCTGGTTGCATTTGCCCAGTGCATTCAATGCCTCAATGCATTCCAGCACTAATCCTGAGGTTATCTCATATGAGATTAGTGCTTTGATGGCTGCTTGGCTGTCGGAGCAGATGACGATGTCCTGCCCTCTGTACGCACGCTGGAGGTTGACTTGCACGCAGAGCCTGATTGCATAGAGTGCTGGGTGTTTTCCCCATGGGCTCATAGTGCTTGAGGCGAGGTCCAAACACCCCCGCCCCTGTTCCCTCGTGCGTTTTCGAGCCGTCTGTAAACCACTTAATTGTGTGTGGTTTAAAATGGATTTGGTGGTCTTCCCAGGCCCAGTCCACTTTATTGCTCATATAAACTTCGAAGTGTTTTTCGTAGTTATATGTTCTTGTTATTGTATCCATCGGATACAAAACATAAGGGTTACTAGTGGAAAGTACATCTAAGTCTCTATGCCTAAGGATGTGATCCTCCCCTTTACTGGTTCTGGCCAATCCAAGGATTGTACGCTTGGCCGCCATCTCAATTGCTACGTGCAATGGCGATATATTAAGTATCACCTCCAGTGCCGCCGTGGGACAGGTTCTCATAGCTCCTGTAATGCACGTGCACGCAAGTCGCTGGACCTTGTCGAGCCTTTTCCTCACTGTCGTGAGTGTGGCTCTTGGGGCCCATTCCACTGCTGCATATGTGAGTGTTGGCCTCACAATCATGGTATACATCCATTTCAGTATGCTCGGTTTGCATCCACAAGTTTTGCCTGCTAAGGATCTGCATACCATGACCGCCTTCGTTGCTTTACTGATAACTGCCTCCGCGTGCTTATTCCAGAGTAACTTCGAGTCTAGTGTTACACCTAGGTACTTCACCTCTGGTTTATACGCTATGCCCTTCCCGAGCAAGCGTATTGTCCGCATGTGTGGCAGCTTTCTTTTCCATGTAAAAGGTACTATGATGGTTTTGTCCGGGTTTATTCGCAAGTCTACTCGGGCACACCATTCTTGGGTTATTTTTAAGCCTCTCTGGATTATGTCACAGAGAGTGTCTTCAAACCTTCCTCTAGCAATAATGACAATGTCGACGGCATAACCTTGACACGTTATGCCATTGCTTGTCAGTAGTTCAAGGAGCTCGTCCACTACCAGACTCCACAGCAGCGGTGATAGTACCCCGCCCTGTGGACATCCTCTTTTTGCCAGCACGCTCCTGGTGGTAGTGCCCACCTTCGTTATGGCCGATCTGGTGGAGAGCATGGCTCTTATCGAGCGGCTAAGTGAGGCTTCTACTCCTCTCCTGCTGAGCGCTCTTCCTATCGCCTCATGCGAGGTGTTATCGAAGGCTCCTTCGATATCCAGAAAAGCGCACAGGGTAATCTCTTTGCTTTTAATAGCTTCTTGGATTGAACTCGTGAGCTGAAATAGGGCAGTCTCTGTCGATCTGCCTGTACTATACGCATGCTGCTTTGCGTGCAGAGGTGTTCTCTTAAGCGTCACGGTTCTAATATACTGATCTAACACCTTCTCCATGGTCTTCATGAAGAAGGATGTTAGACTGATTGGCCTAAAGGACTTCGGCTCCGTATAGTCCTTTTTTCCTATTTTTGGTATAAAAACTACCAGGGCACTTCTCCAACTAGCGGGGATGTACCCTGTTGCTAGACAGCTTCTCATTATGCCAGTGAGATGCCTGAGTAGGGCCCCCTGCCTTTTTGTAGAAAGACAGGAAAGATCCCGTCCTGGCCTGGCGATTTGAAGGGTTGAAAGGTGTTCAATGCCCAATCAATCTTATCCCGAGAGATGACTTTATGCGCCAGCTCCCAGTCCCCTCTGTTTGGACGATAGATAGTACATTCGGCAAGTGCGTCCTGGGGGATTGCCCCAGGGAAGTGTGCACTTAGAAGAGCGAGAGCCCTTTGCTCTTCATTGCGCGTGTAACTACCATCCGGTAATTTGAGTGCCATCTTATTTTCCGTTGCCCCCTTCGCTACCGCCTTGTGCAGCCTTGCTGCCTGGGGGGTAGATGAAATTTCTTCGCAAAACGATTGGAAACTAGCCCTTTTCGCTTTCCGTACTTCCTTTGTGTACTTAGTGAGCGCGGCAGTGTATTCCTGCCAGTCACCTGTCCGCTTTGCCCTGTTAAAGAGTCTCCGCGTGTCTGTTCTGAGTTTCGCCAGGGTAGTATTCCACCACGGTGTGGATTTCTTCCTGGTCCTCCTGCTCTCAGGACAGCTTGAGTGAAAAGCATTAATTATTGCCCCGTTTACTGTTTCAACCGCCTGCTCGATTTCGAGGGGATGCCGTATCCTCCCCCGAACATCCAGCAAGGGTTGATCCTCTTCGAGCAACCTTGTAAATTTTTCCCAGTCGGTCTTCCTGGGGTTTTTAGTTGGAGATGACTCCATTTGGGTGGCTGCTAATCTGAATTCGATCATCCTATGATCTGATAGGGAGGGTTCATACGATACTCTCCAATCAGATACATAGTCACTAATCCTACTGTTACATATGGTAAGGTCTAGGACCTCCTGCCTAACTCTAGTGACAAATGTCGGGGAACATCCCGAAGTAAGTATAACTAGGTTAGTTGCTAGTATATAATCAAGTAGGTACTAACCCCTAAGATTATCGTCCGTGCTTCCCCAGATCGTGTGGTGGGCGTTCATATCCCCGCCTATTAGGAGTGGCAAGGCGTTTGCCCTGCAGTACTCCACAAGGCCCTGCACTTCATCGCCACCGCTACCAGGTCCCTGGACATGTACTCTGAAATACAAACATAGTTAGTATTTTTCTCAACTACCACGCAGGCACTAGGTTTCTCGTGCCTTGTGTCCCAAATTACCTTGGTTTGCTGCGAGTTGAGCCCGCGACTCTGCTGTTATAGCACCAGGGCTCCTGCACTAGCGCCGCCCCGATGTGGTCTCGGGTGAACTTTTGCGCTAGGACGACGCCGCCTTCGCGTGGTGAAGGTTGATCTGCACAACCTTCATTGCTCGAGGGTTAGAGCTTAGGAGAGGATTCATCCATCTCAAGCAGTGTCGTCAACGAGATCTCGTCTGACAGCTGCTCCTCTTCCTCGTTTGAACTGCCTCTCAGCCCCAGCGCCACGAGGTTTATCTCCTCAAGGGAATCTTGAGAAGCTCCTATTTCTGCTGCTTCTGCTCTGGCTTGCTTCCTGCCGTCCGGTGAGGTCCCGGGTGCGGCAGACTGCACCATGCCTGAGCCCCCTGCTTCATCCAGTGGATTCCCGGACTCAGCTGGTAAAGCGGGAGGTGCTACCTCACTGCTCGGGCCTCCAGATCTGGGAATATGAACTGGGATACTCCCATATCTGAAGTTCAAGGCATTGTTGTTTTCCCTGATCGCGGCGAAGGATTTCTCGTCAACGACCAGGTACCACAACACGCCCTTGCCCTCGTCTTTGGAAGTCACCACCTTCAAAGATTAGTGGAAACCGCAGCATTCTGCGCTTGTAACAGCGCGAATAGCTTGCTGGGTTCCTGACCCGCGCTCCTGGGAAGGAATAGAGTGACGTGGTATGTCTTGGGGACTTCATCTCCAAGGCACACACGAAGCCCTACTCCCTTCCACTCCTCCAACTTCGGGACCGTCTGCTGGAGCCAGTCCGCAGTGCCTTTGTCACTGCAGTCCAGCAACAGATGTCCCGGCCGGAAGTGGATTCCGGTGAACACTAATGGGGTAGCACACCCTTTTGCTATCTCCTCCACGATAGCTTCTTCCAAGACAGAGAGCTCCTCCTTGCTCAGTGACATCTGGGGATAGTCCTTTGGCAGAACCGCCACTCGAATGGCCTCAGGTTTTCTGAGGACACTCGAGTACGTTGCACCCGCCTTAGGCCCATCTCCAGACTGGCCGCTAATCTGGGGTTTGCCCGTCTTAGCAACCAGTGCCTGAGTACACGTCCTGGACTTTTTAATTTCAGGACGTTGGGGGGGAGTGATGTTGCCGCTCCCTCTCTTCCTTGGTTGAGTCGGTTGAGCAGCCGCAGCCGTCGCCGTAGCTGTTGGTCCTCCCCCATGCTCTACCGCCTTACTCCTGGCTTCCTCCTTACTCAGTCCTTGCCCGAGGTATCGGAGGTACCATTTGACCTTAGCCCCGCTCAAACCACGCCTGGTTGCCGAAGCGGTGGATGACGGTGGTAATTCCCGTGCAGTCGCAGCGACGCTAGCACTATGAGCCGAGCCTGTGGGCTCCGCCCCCACCACCAGTCTGGACTGAATGCCTCCTGGACCAGTAGGGAGAGTCAGAGCCTTGCTCACCTGACTTGTGGTGGGACGAGTGCTGATTGATGCTGCCAGAGCAGAGGTATCAAACAGAGGCCTGCCTCGTCTCGATACTCCCCCTCTGCCAGCACCGCTGGCCCCTCGTCCGCCCCTGAGTGGGCCCCTGGCCACCTTGGAAGGTTTTCTTCCTCGGCTGGTGCTAGGCCTCAGGTCTACTTCTGTGTTTTGGAGCGCATGCTCCGGTACTGCTGCAAGTTGAGTTGCGGTGTAGTCCCGCAGAACGAGTGACATGCCTCGTTTATTTTTACCGCTATTTCTTTTTGTGAAACTCATCTTCATTTGCGGTGCGGCCGCCTGCCCGCGCGCGAGGCGAAGGCGGCCAAAAATTCTGGCTGGGACAGGGTTGGTCGACCATGGCAGAGCCCGCATAACATGGCAAGGCCATTGTACTTCCTGAGGTGGGCCGGTATCAGAAAGGCACCGTAATAATACAGCCGGAATACCCCCTGGCTGCAAACCACCCAGTGGGCACGGTCCGCGTAACACCCTGGGTTAGGGGGGGGGGGGGGGTAGTGCTTAGTACGGGCTCCGCACTAGACTATTCCACTCCGCTCATCACTCGGAGTGGATCAGTCTGCGGCGTCCCTGCCCGCAGCAAGCCCCCACTACCCTTGTAATAATAAATAAGTCGCGGAGGAAATGAAAAATGCAATCAGTTTAATGAATATGGATAGTGACATTGCCTATAAAATAAAAATAGTTGACAATGATGCACTCAGTAAACAAACGAAATATTTTCTCAATCTATTTTGTGTCATCTTAACTCATTTATGAGCACGGTGTCCAAAACGATGCGATATAAACAAAAACACAATTTGGATATTAAATTTTCAATAAGTATCACAAGTTGTTTAAAAATCCATTTTCAAACATGCGATGCAATGAAATTCACAAAACACAAATTAGCATAACCAAAAATAACTTTTAAGTGCAATTTTTTATTCGCTCAATTGAATTGTCTATATATTTTTTTTTAAATGAAAGGACACGAAGGGACTAATAGGTGGTTGTTATTTTGAGAATACAACTTCAGAAATATAAGGACGAGAGAATATAAATGAAAAAAATGCCAAAATATAGGTATGGAAAAGGGGCTGTCCTTGATACCATCCGACTTTGTTTTTTACCAGTAGTGCACGAGCGAGCTAAACAGCCGTTCGGCTTTCACACGTGTATGCACGGCTGCCGAGCTGTTACGAAGATGACAGCATATCAGTCTCCACTTCAGTGTGACCGTTTTGATCCAAGTGGATCAAAAGTGATACATTTTGCGACGAATTTTGGAGGGACACTTCTTTTTTTCATCCAGTACAAATTTTGATACTTTTCCAAGTACATACAAAAGAATAAAATCTGTACATTTTTATGCATTACAAAAATGTTGTACACCTGTGGCAGCATACATCCAAAAGTTCATTGTCTTTCACTCAACGAACCTTTTTTTGTATTCTGAGTGTAAATGTGAAGTTGGTACTACCCTGTAGGAATTCGGACTGGTCCAAATGTAGTTTTTCAACTGGTTGCTTGTTAGTCATAGCTAACTTCAGAACCGATTCGTTTCCTTGGAGCAATCTCACCCTTTTAACGTGGCGGTGTCCTGGGCGACAGTCAATTGTCCCCGTCCTCCTAAGTAAAACAGTTTCTAAACCAGTTGCGAAGCGAGTAGTTTGCGAACTAGTTTATTCTGGATTAGTTTTCTAACCAGTTGTAGTAGTCTAACCAGACTTCGCCTGCAATTAATAAATAAATAAATGAATTAATAAATAATTACATAAATAAATGAATTAATAAATAATTACATAAATAAAGAAATTAATTTATTAATACATACCTTTCAGCTACTGCTGAAATCGTTGCTTCACGCAACCACGCAAAATTCTAACTGAAATCATTCAAGGCAAAACATGCAAATCGAGTGAACTTCGAGTGATAAAAACAGACATGTTCGAAAAATGCAAACATTTCTACGTTGTTGTTGTAACAACTGTGTGTGAACGCGCACACAGAACGTGAACGATTAGACGCAAACTGACTGACTTCTGCATTCGCTGACAGTTACTTGGACAACTAGTTGTCAAATTGACTTACAAAAAACCAGTTGAAAAACCAATGAATTTTGGGAACCAGTTGTCTCAGGTCCGACAGTATACTGTCAAGAGCAGTGTTGGAACATATTATGATACTTTTTTTTTTTTACACATAGTGGCTTTGAGAAGTAATAATTTTATATTACATATTACTTGGAAACCAAAGTAATATATTAGAAACAAGTTCTATTACTTCCAAAATATTGGTAATAATATTACTGGTAATATATTACTTAAAAAGTAATATACTATAGGGGTATTCACACCGAGGTATTATATTAGTAACGAGTTGAACTGCTACATGTAAGACATTTTTGTTATTACTTATATTATGCTAGTACCAAGTAAAACTGAATATGTCTTCGATACGTGTACTTTTTTGTTTTCAAGAAATATTAAATTTAGTAAGTGTTTCTTCATAAAAATTATTGGGTTTATTCGATATTGATACTTTGATACTTAAAAAAAGAAAGGTGATACATATTGATACATTTTAGGTCTCTTCTGTGCTACAATTTTTCACAAAGCTGCGGTCACACTGCTCCGCTTGTGCGTTGCGCTGAAAGGGTCTCATGCGCCAATTTGTGCTTTTGCGCATTGAATGTGAGACAAGCACGCGGTGCAAAGCGAAGATGTTTCGCCATGAATGGGAATTGAATTTTTTTTTACCTTATTGTGAGCCGCAATGTTTGATCTGCTTTCACACTTTGAAGCTGATTAACACTTCTGTTACCTTGGGGTCATTTTTGATGAAAAATTAACTTTAAAGTGCCGTAACTTTCTTATTTCTGGTGAAGAATTGTTATCCTTTGGACTCAGTGACTAATTTTATGCCATTTGAATATACCTTAGGGTCATTTTATGACCTATAGTACCGAACGCAAGAAGTTGGTAGATTTGGTTTCAAAGTGTCGTGGATAAATGTTTCTGGCATTTTTGTTTTGTTTTGTGTTGGTAAGAGGGCCTGGCGCTTGCTTTACAACCCTTTCTACTATGGAGTAAAATCGAAATTATGAGTCATACAGCATTGCAATTTCGTGCAGTGTCCCCATGTAGACATATTGTTCCACTGAAAATATTTCATGGGCGTTTAATAATGGGCGTGGCACTCTTTTAACGCTCTAAATTTTGTATATAACTTCGGAACTATAAGTCGCACATCAATCACACTAAGATCGAACTTACTATTGGGTCATGCTTTTCGACAGGGGAAAAGGAGAAAAGGGCGTAGTTTCGCTCAAAGGAGAATTCAAAGGATCGAAACCCAATAGTACGAAAACTTTATGTTTGCTGGTATGAAATCTTGATTGAAGCTTTCAATATAAATAGTAGGGTAAGATGGGGTTATTCCCCGCATGTAAGCATAAATCCGAATATCTCGCGACTCGGATTGAGTTTCGAGACAAGAGTGGTATCGTTGGAAAGCTGGACCCAACGCGCAACTTTTGTTACTACATTACTTATAGTGTGTGATTTACCCGTAACGAGCTGCAGCCATTGTCCCAAAATCGAAAATTGTGGGGCTATTCCCCGCTGGTGGGGTAATTCCCCGCACCCCATGGGGCTATTCCCCGCACCCCCGATTTTGCCGTTTTCAAAGCAAATGAACTCGAAAATAAGTATCCAAACTTGTTTTTTTTAAATATTTTTTGTGTTTTTTTATTCATAATCTTACACAAGTTCAAAAGTTGACATGGAAAAAATGCATTTTGTCAGAAAAATATGAAAAATTCAATGAGAACGAGGGAAATTAAAACCATTTAATCTTCTTCGGAGTTTGATTCATCGACATATTCCACGGTGGTCTTACGCCGCTTGCTCACACGTCCTGGTGTCGATGGGGTTGTGTCGATAGACCTTTTTGTGGCTGCTTTTTTTGCTTCAGCAGTCAATTTCTTCAATACAGCGGCTTTTTTCTTCGCAGCAGTAGCTGCTTTTCGATTTTGGCTGACCGTTTGTTTAGCATCATGTGCTTCTTTTTCAGCTCGAAACTCTTGAATCGATTCGTCGGATGTTAAAATAGTCGTTTTTCCTCTTTTTCGACTACGAACCATCTTCACAATTCACAAAAAAACAAAGAGCGAAAATCAACAACAGCGAAATAACCAAGTGAATCGATGAAGAACAAACTAAAAACATCTCAATTGTCAAGCATAATGACAACTAAATGACGCTGTATGCATAGAACTAAAAATGGAGGTGTGGGGAATAGCCCCATACCAAAGTGCGGGGAATAGCCCCATGGTATGCCTCTGTCTATTCGATGATGCCAAACTAATTTCACAAAACAAAACCAAAAACGCTCTATATTCACTCGAAAGTACTCGCCTTCTAGTTTAAAAAACACTCACCTTTAAATGAAAATATAAAACATTATATAGAAAAAGTTCAAATTCTGTGGACCGAAAAAATTGCAGCGAGGAGTACAAAAAAAACGTTAGGCTTGCTCGACGATCTGTCACTGGAAGGGAAAAAAAACTTTCACCAACCAAACATGTCTCATAGTATGACACATACAATGAGACTGCACATTTGAGATTTAGTGTTACCGTTTCTGAGAAAATAGTGGTGCGGGGAATAGCCCCACGCGGGGAATAGCCCCATCTTACCCTACATATAGTACGATTTCTAGCAAGTAATAAATTTCTAAAAAATTCCAAAAGGTGTGAACAAGCTAGATCAAAGATCATGTTCTAGAACATATTCGTGTCCGTGACAAACAAACAATTTACTCGTTGCTGCAGTTCGCAACTCTATTATTCCTTGCGGCACCATTGCATATGTGATGTGAAATTCATCCCTGGAATGATAACGTAACGCCGTTTATTCTATAAAAAATTGGAAAAGTTACTTCCTGGGCTTCTGATTTTGCGAAACGAAAGGAAGCCAATAATAGAATCGTGTGAGTTATCCTCAGCAGTACCTTAATCACCAGCTATCGGCCTCGATAGCTCAGCGGGTAGCGCGCTGGCTTCTCATACCGAGCGCCCCAGGTTCGATTCCTGGTTTGGGCTGGAAAAAAACACTCATCTACTTCTATCGCTATCCACATGAAGTAGATGAGAATTACAAGAATCGCACAAGTGCGCTCTTGGCAGGCAATGGCAAAACCTCCAAGTGTGAAAGAAAAACTGCCAATCGCCGTTCGGATTCGGCGTTAAACTGTAGGTCCCCTACCTCCCTTTCCCCATCCGTTAGAAATGTGTGTTGTACCACATGTTGGAAAAAACAGTGTTGCATACACATTTCAAACGGGTGGAATTTGTGGTATCACAACGGGCCCATAGGCCTAAGTGTGTCTCATACAGAGGCAGCCACTAAACCAAACCAACCTTAACCAAAGAAGAAGATACTCAGTGAAAGGAAACGATAGGGCACAATCTGGGTCAGCCGAATATACATATTCATTTTCTTCTTTGGGAAACCGAATAATGTTAATTAATATATTATATAATTTTGATTGGTTTTGGCATACTTTTATAAATTAAACCTCTAAACTGAGTAGTTTTTTGTGAGCCACGGAAACAGGTTTTCTTGCGAAATAATTTATTTTAGGGCGATTAACGATTAAAATTTATTATCTGTTATATATAGTATAATTGTCCAAAAATTAGTTGCGATATAGTTTTAACTTCTGAAGAAATCGCAAGAATTAAAGTGCCCGAGAAGAAAATCAAGAACCTGGACATGGTCTGCATGTTGAACATATTTGACTCCAGTAAGGCCAAATAATCGCTTTTCAATAATAAAAGTAATAACTAATTGTTAAAATCACATTGTCTAAACTTTTGTGTACAAAATACAAAGAAATAAATCGGGGTCATTTTATGACCCGAAGGGTCAAATGTGCGAGTTTTTCCTAGGGTAACAGAGGGGTTAAGCAGAGCAACATGAAAAGGCACTACGAAAGAAAGCACATAGGCTATGAAATATAAAGCGAAGCTAGGTATACCTTAAAATATTTTGACTGAAACAAATTTTAAGCCGTGGGAAGGTTACCCGTTACCAGCAAAGCGTAGAAAAAAAAGGAGCTGGAGAAAATGAAGGATGACTTTTCCGTTTCTATTGATAGTGGAGTTAATTTTTGGAAAAGTTTGGATGACAATAATTACAAACATGCTAAAAAATGTGCTTTGTAGTTTATACTCAATGTTTGGCCACAGATAACTCATCAAGTAGATGTCGACTCTCATACGACGAAAATGGCACCAAAATTTCAAGCTCTGAATTACAGCTTTTTCCGCAAAGCTATTTTACGTACACAGCTGCATGTGCTTATTCAGAACTTTCGTCAAATTGAATTATTTTAAAATTTCTCTTCTTGCCTGCTGATATTCTTTACTGCAATATACATTTTTGGTTTTAGCTACGCTGTGCTGTATGTGGTGTAACAGGTAGACAGCACATCATATATGCGTAATTTTTTTCTTCGTAAATTTCGCCTCGGGTTCGAGGCTGGGCGAGAAAGCAAAATGTTTCTTAACATTTAACGCTTTATTTTATAAACATTTTTAATCGGTTATACCTGAAATTAATAATGTATTGAAAAAAGTTGGTATAAATTAATCGGCACTAACAATATTTCAGCGCACAAATTATTCTTGTGTACCTATGATCAAAGAATATGAAGTCTTTATTTTCTTTGGTATGATACATACACATCGTTGCCAAGGCGGCAATATGTGGTACCAAAGAATATGAAGTAATATAGAACGTGCATCTCATACAAGCAAACGCGTTGTATGGCGGGTACTGCTGGTAGTACCCTCTGTTATTGACAGCAGAACCCTCTGTTATTGACAGCAGAACCCTCTGTTACTAACAGCAGAATTCTCTGAAACTTCAGCGTAACATGAGAGTAGAAGCAAAGAAAATAAACATACGAAGGCTTGCTTTACAAGCGAGAACGTAGTTTTACGTGTTGCGCTCACTGCAGCGAGTCTGCGTTAGCACACTGCTGCGGCGTGGGATCATTGGGAGATGAAGACGATGTGCTGTTGTTGTTGTTGTTGCGCTGGCGAAAAGCTGAAATTGTAAAACCTTTTATATTTTCTGGCTGGCTTTTGTTCTTCTTCTATAAGCCTGCACGGCGTCGCATATTGCTCCTGAACTCACTGCCGACTGTAGTGTGCGCAAAATCATAGAAAAGAAAATAAAATATGGTCGCCATGACGACTTATATGATCGCTGCGAGCAATACAAAATAAATAATAATAAGTAATCAATAAAGACAATTAAAAAGGGAAATGAAAAGAAAGGAAGACGTTTTTATTAGCCCGCAATAATTTTTTAAGTACCGTTGTTTGGAACTTTTTTTACGGCCCGCAAACAATGCTTGCTTAAAAGAACGAAAATAATACTGTATGGTCACAGCATTCGCCATGGAACCATTCAGGTGTAGAATATTTACACTATTCTTAAACGTAGGCATGCCTTAATAACAATTTTTTAAGGTTCCACTTCGAAAATCATCAGGGCCCGGCGGCTCTGCACGCAAGTTTGAAATCAATGGACCCAATAAATCAAGTTTATTTTCCTCTTTGTTGAACCCATAAGATTTTTATGACAAAATACTTGTCTAATTATTTCTCATTCGTAGTGCTTTCACCATATTTAAAGTCAATAGACCTATTGAAGTATGTTTTTCCATACAAACTTTTAACCCTTGGTTTCCCGTTAGACTTTGAATTTCAAAAATGAAAAAGACGTGTCTAATTACACTGTGCGTGAAATTTACCCTCAAAAATTGCAACAAGCGGGGGACCTACTGAGCGAATTTTTTATAGGTATACTGAGTTGACCAATTGGCTGTATTGGCTCTAGTTTATGAGAAATCCGACTTTGAATTTTGCTCATTTCAGTCGAGTTCGTCGCTTAAGTCTTAGAACGTTTAAATGCTAATTGGTCCTAAATCGTTCTGAATATCGCCTTACTGTCTTCGGCAAGTTTGTAGCTATTTTAACGACCAACAAATTAGCTTAAGACACCAATCCATAAAAAATACATTCAAACTGTGTTTTCGACAAAAATGTCCCAAAAACCCCACTTTCGTCTAGGCATAAATGTAGTATAGCGAACCCTCGTGAAAAAAAATAAATGAGTATGCTTTTATATAGGGGGTTGACTCCTGCATCTAACAAACTAAAAATTTTGCCTGGGAAACGCCCATAAAAGGCGTGGCTCGGGATCAAAGTTCAAATTTTTTATTAAAAAAACTCAACTAATATCGTACTGATTTACACGATATGGGTATCAAACGAAAGGTTTTTTCTTACCTTTCTATTAATGCACAACATTAGATACGTAAAATGTACTAATAAAAATTTTTAAACGAAAAAAACATTTTTTTATAAAAATTTTTTTTAACGGATTTTTTTCTCGAAAAAATTCATTACTAAGGTACAATAAGTTTGTTACCATATTGTGGCCTGTGAAATTCTCTTTACATTAATTCTCTTCCCGTGTTTTTCAAAATTGTAATCCACCATGTCACAATATAAACAAATAACTTTACTTGGAACTCGCCACGTAAAAATATTTGTAAACATTTTAAATTGGGATCAACCACCAAATTTTTAAATCAAAGTGCACCATTGGCCAGCAAAAAGCCATACACCACAAAGATTCGATTGATGGTGACAATACAGCAATTTGTGTAGCAAAACCAATCGGCAACACAAAAAAGCATACACACAATAAATGACAACAACAAAAAACATTAGCGAATCCCGAATCATCTTCGTTGAAACGACGATGACGATGCTTTGGTTCGTTGTTGCTCTCCGCTTGCGCTTCGACAAACAATAACAATAAACATACATGCAAAAAATTATTGAGCGATCACAACGCCACAACAACCACATTTCAATGTGCACGAGTGAAGCCGTTGCGAATAACAACATTGCTTTTTGCTGTTGTCTTACGCAAATCTAACAGAAAATGTTATGAACTTAACATTCTCAAATGCCTACGCTTCGCTCTTCCCGCTCGCATCATAACAGCCGAAAACACTTTTGTGCCCACATGCGCGTTCTATATGACTTCATATTCTTTGGTGGTACGCATTGCCAATAGTTGCGGCGCCAGCAGGTCTATCCTTTGCGTCGGCATAACTAAAGGGTGTGCACACCAAAATCGGAACACTTGTTTTGTGATATAAAAATAAATCGAAGTGACATTGACAGGGACCGTACCGGTTATGGTTTTTATGAAAAAAGTCAGATTTTAACTGTTATCTTTTAACTTTTATTTTTACCGACAAAAATAAAAGTTATTTTGTGCCTTTTATCATATCGGGCACAAATAACTGTTACTTTTGAATTTTATTTTATCGGTCAAAAATAACAGTTATTTTGTGATTTTTATTTTTTCGGTCAAATATATCAGGCAATGTGAATTTTTTCAAAGGCCGTTTGACCGACTAAAAAACTATTGATACCATTTTTTTCGTCTCAGCAGACCGCACATTCTGAGCTATAAGACTTGTGCGACGAAAAAAATGGTATCAATAGTTTTTTAGTCGGTCAAACGGCCTTTGAAAAAATTCAAGTTGCCTGATATATTTGACCGAAAAAATAAACGTCTCAAAATAACTGTTATTTTTGACCGATAAAATAAAAGTCAAAAGTAACAGTTATTTTTGCCTGATATGATAAAAGGCACAAAATAACAGTTAATTTTAACTTTTATAGTAAAAGTCTAAAATTTTAAAGGCGTTTAATATTCGTGAAGCTGAGGCCATTACGATCATAATGGTATATTTGAAAAAGTCCACCGACAATTTTTTCGTTATGCCTTTTTGATTTGAAAATTGTAAAATAACAGTTATTTTCGGTCCCTGGACATTGTATTTATTTTGAAAATTCTTTATTTATTCTTCCAAATCAATTTCATCCCCTTCAAAGTAATCCCCTCCCGATGCAATGCACTTATGCCAATGGATTTTCCAATCTTCGAAACACTGATTGTAGTCACTTTCCGGGATGGCCTTCAGTTCCGTCTTCGCTGCGGTTTAAATCTCCTCTATCTTATCAAAACGGTGTCCCCGGAGCGGTCTTTTGAGCTTGCTGAACAGCCAGAAGTCGCACGGCGCCAGATCAGGTGAATACGGTGGTTGCGGAACGATATGGGTTGAGTTTTTGGCGAAATGATCACGAATTACGAGTGCAGTATGGGATGGTGCATTATCGTGGTGTAAAAACCAAGAATTGTCTTTCCACAATTCCGGCCTTTTTAGGCGGATAGCGTTACGCAAACGACACATAACGTTCAAATAATATTCCTTGTTGACTGTTCACTAAAAAAAAAATAATTCTCCAATTCCTTCGACGCGCGCAGTTTAACCCTCTACTGCCCCATACGGCCTTAAGGCACGGTCCACTTTCAACTGATAATATTGGGAAACATGTGATGCTTACAGCCTTGGAACATTAAAGAAATGACAACTTAATTTATCTAAAACATGCCCTAAAAATTTCATTAAAAAAAATGAATATTTATGTGGACTTTTCTAGGTTTTTGTGGACCGTGCCTTAAGGCCGTATGGGCAGTAGAGGGTTAAATTCAAATGTGACCTTATTTTTTGGACACAGTAGTAAGCTAGAATTTTTTTAACAACTATATCTACTCTTCGGTCTTTAAGGTATGATAACGTCCAGATTTATTTATAATTTTTTCCTCCGTATGCCACCAACCGCACTTTTCGTTGGACTCCTGCCATCAGTTTTTGCACGAAACATTCGTCCACTTTTTTAGACCCCCACAACCATTTCCTCCGGAACTCTTCTTTTGTCGATACCCTCGCACCACTCTTCTTTAAAATACCTTTAACTATCGACCAGTAGTTTTCGATAGGGCGGAGTTCCGGGCTGTTAGGCGGATTACACTCGCGCTGTACATATTCGATCGCATTCTCTTCATACCACTGCAGAGTTTCCCTGCAGTAGTGGCAATTAGCCAAGTCAGGCCAAAACAACGGCTTTGATGTGTGGCGACGAATGAGAGGCAGCAGTCTCTTTTCGAGACATTCTTCCCGGTAAATATTGCCATTCATTGTACCGAATGTTACAAAAGGGTTTGTTTTAAAACCGCATGAACAGATGGCTTGCCGAACCATGGTCTTCTTTGGGAATTTTGCTCTTGATTTCACCTTGTATTCATCAGCAACATCTTGGCGATTCGTGGCTGTGTAGAAATCTTGCCAACTAAAAATTTAAAGTTGTTAAAGCAGTATGTTTCATCATCCATGATCACTCAACTGAATTTCGATAGCAAATTTTCGTACAAGTTACGACAACGGCGCTTCGCGGTGAGATTTTCTTTCGCGTCCCGATCTGGTACTACTTGAGCCTTGTAACTCTTCAAGCATACTCGCCTCTTGGCTTTCTGGACGAACGATGACGGTTTCGCCACGGTTTTAGCTACCGAACGACTTGACATTCGCGGATTTTGTTTAAATGCGGCAATCACTTTCTTCGTGCATCTAATATTCTTCTGGCCATGGTCACCACCACTACCCATCTTACGATCAACACTCAGCCTTTCATTAAAATTTTTCAACACTACTGCATGTCGATGGTGCAAAATTTAGCTTTTTTGCAATTTGGGTATACTGAGGTTGGGATTCGTAGTGTGTTCGTGCAAGATTAGTTTTCCACGTTCGTATTCGTTTGCTATTTTATACTAATAAAACGGGTTTTGCAAATTTTTTTAATTGAACATTAAAAACCAAGCCATGGAGTACTTACATCTAAAATTTTACTATTCAAAGAGTTTTATTTTAAAAGATACAGATGTTTTTAAGTGTCCCGATTTTAGTGTGCACACCCTTTATTTTGCGACAATGTAGTGACCGCTGAACAATTCAATTCGTTTTGGCAAATTGTGCCGGTCGGTTCATTCTTGTTTGCGAAAAGCAAGTGCCTGGGCGTACCCAGCAACAAATTAAAGGGGCAAAGACATAACTACATTTCAAATTTCAGAATATAAAATTCGAATAGAATAGAAAAGACTAGAATTCTGTACATAAATATATAAAATATAGAATTACGAAGTTTAGGGGGCAAAATACACTCCTCTACCCATACCTGGGTACGCCCACGAGTGCCTGTCATTATCAACCCAATCTCTTTGCTGTATGGTTGTTTGTAACCATATGCTGCGCTTGATTGATTGATTTTAAAACTTGCAAACAGTTATATGTGCCTCCAAAACCAAACAATTTACTAATCAAGAGATCTAAAAACAAAATAAATGTTTAATTTATATTTTTTTCACGGGTCGAAAAAAAGGAATATATTTATTAAAAGAAGCCATTAAAAAATATTCCGTCTGAAGTGAAAGTATGTTTGTGTTATCGTTACAAAAATATGCATCTAACAAACATCCAATATTAAGTTTTGTTTCCTTATCAGAATACTTTTTTTTAAGTATTTCCAAAGTCGCAAAATCGTGTAAATTGTTGTATTAAGCCTGAAGGGGACAATTAAAAAAATCGGGCTGTTATTATTTTCTTAAATGTTTAAAGGTAAAAAGACCTTTTTGCTCATGTGGCAACGTACATAACATGCATAATGATTGAAAATATTGAATGTTTATAGGCTTTAGGGGTTTTGACATCGAAAACACCCCTTGGTTACGCCCCTGGAGTGAAACATATGCGGCTTAAGAGAAATTTTTACATTGATATGATGAAAAGCAATACGAATTTATCTTTTTTTTAAATCATAAAAATTGTTTCTTTTATTAAGAGGAGACTTCTTAGGGTTTAATTGTTTGGAGACCACCTGAACTATTTTTCAATGGGAAATATTTTTTTTTAATATTCAACATTTTTCTCATCAACTCAAGCAGAGCTAGCAATTTATGAAAAAGTATTTAATGAAGGTTTCGTGTTTAAGGCTTTTTATTTTTTTGGGGGAAGTATTGAGAAAGTATTGGTGTTCGAAGACCCCTCCTATTTTTTAATGGAATATTTTCCCAAAAGACAATATGGTGTTTTTTTTAATACTTTACTCAATACAAGCTTTTTATGAACATTTTTTCCGAAAAACATGAAAAAGGGTGGTAAGGAAAGGGGAAGGGGGGTTCATGTGTACTCAAAAATATTCACACTTTCAATGTAAACAACTTTGTCTTAGACATTAAAGCTCTAGCGCTTCAAGTTTTTATACTTTCCGTATAAAAGCCTATAGGGACCCCTTTAACCTTTATGTGCAAATTACAAAAAACTCAGACGTGCTGGAGTATTACTTTGTTCGGCAAAAATTATCAGTATGACGTCCTCTTTCAGAAATGCTGTTGTACAGTGTTATTATACAAACTCAATCGGTGTTCAACCTTAAAAGGATGTATTATCACTCTGTGTTATAAGGCGCTACGTACATTTGTTATCAGTCTGAACATAATGCACATTCAATCGTTTTCGTAAATTGATAGCAATTCTAAAAAGAGTTTCATCATGTATATTTGGCTATCGCGACGTTTACAAGCATCTGATCAAACGACTGACTTATCAGTGATTTATTTTATTTACAGTGTCGGACAAAACATTTGCAAGTACAATGCAATATTCATATTATTGGAAAATTCAGAGTAATTTCTAAACATTTTCAGTTTTTTTCAATTTATATTTAATATTAAACATTCCAGCATAAAATATATACATAATTTTTCCACATTACTCATTTAATATATTTAAAAGTTAGGGTTAAGGTCTGGGGATTGAGCGGGCCAACTCTTTTGAAGTATGTTTGGGATCCTTCTCCTGCTGGAATTTCCACTTAAGAGGTATTTCCCACTCGGCATACGGAAGCATGACGGTTTTCAGGATTTTTTTCTAGACGTATTGGGAATAATGGATCAACCATTATTCCCAATCCAGCAGCAGAAAAGCATCCCCAGACCATAACATGCCCACTATGTTTAACCGTCTTAATGCAAAGTCATCGCTTTCAAAAATATTGAATTTCGATTCGTCACTGAAGAGAACTGATCTCCCCTTTCTTATTGGCCACGTTATATATTCTTTTGCGAACTGCAACCGCTTTTGTTGATTACGCGTGGAAATCAGTGATTTTCATGCTGGACGGTATGAACGCAAATCAGCGTCGGCAAGGCGTCGAGATACTGTTCTTGCCAAAATTGGAAGCTGCATTTCTTTCACTAACTGCGTAGAGCTCTTAAAAGGATTATTTTTATCTCCCTGGTTATAGCTACATCGGTACGTGCATCAGTTTTGGGAGGACGTTCACCTCGATGTACCACGGCGACTGTGTTATCTGCACGATACCGGGAAATAATTCGCGAAACTGACGATTTATGGACATTGTATTTTACAGAGATATCTTTCTGAGAATATCCTTTCTTAAAATCGTCAATAATACGTTGGTGTAACGCTTCACCGAACTTATCAGGCGCCATTGCCTTTAAAACTAATAATTGAAATATTTGAACTGATCCGTCTCAATATCTTTCAGCAACTGACGTAGAATTTAATTTTTTCTCTTAACTAGTCCAAATAACGGTAAAAACTGAAATATTTTCAAAAAATGTAAAAGAAATTCTTTTGTCGCACAGAATTTTAAATAGTTTTACAATTTAAATCGCATAAATGTATAGCACTCTAGTTTTTTCAAAAAATTAATTTATATTAATTGCTGAAATGTTTAGTAAAAATTAAAAGGAACTGAATAAGTCCAGAAATTATTCAGTAAAAAAAATTCAACAATTGCATTGTAGATGCAAATGCTTGGTCCGACACTGTATTTTATTATTAATATTTTGTTTTATTTACATAAAATAGGAAATACATTTTTCTTTTAATTTTTCCATGTGTAATTAATTAAAGTGAAAGCACTTTTTCATTATTTCGTAAATCTTTAACAAATTTTGTGAGTGCGACATAATAATTAATTCTTTAATGTATCGGTTTAATGGTAATTTTGTATGTGGTTTGTGTTTGCAAGTACTGCCATAAGTATTTCAGACCTAAGCAAAGGTGTGAGACCGACACAAGATTGCAATTACTACGAGTATCACAGGCAGCAAGTGTTTTAGATCTAAACAAAAGAGTGAGATCGAGACAAAAAATAATAAACTTTAAACTTATATTGTTGTGGCTTTAATACATTTTCTCGCTTACACTGTTTCGAATAATTCATCAATATTGTACTATTTTCAGTTACAAAAAGCCAATCGCTCTGCCAGCCCCCAAATATATTGAACACTTAATGGATTGGATTGAAACCCAAATTAACAATGAATCAGTTTTCCCAGTTTCGACAGGTACTTAAACGGTTTTTGAAAATTTAATTAAAATTTAAATATTCCCTATCAATAATTACACTGCACAACAGCATGTCTGTTGCATGGAGTTTTTTGCATGAATCTGAATCGTTTTTCCACGCTGTTTTCAAAACCATACTCCGTTTTTATGTAACAGCTCTAGTTTTCGCAAAAAATGGGCGTGCCACTTTTTCGAATTTTCCTCGGCCTTTTTCTCGTTTTCGACTGTAATTTCTGAACCAATAATCCTATCGACATGATATAGTTGCACTAACAACATCTCACGCCATCTTTTCTGACATTAATCAATTTTATGGGTTCTAAATTGGCGTTGTAATAAGGTTTCAAAGTAGGAAAATATTGAATTTCAAGGCTTTTTTTCTGATGGCGAAAATTGTACAGATGTTTCATAAATCAAGTTACGAAGTATATGAATATCTTAAGAAGAAACATCAAGCAATACAACACAGCCAAATTATTTGGCGGAATACACATTCGCATCGAAATAATAGCAAAAATATACCATAGCCATTTTCATCACTTTTCATACTTTTTCCTTAAATATGCTCTTTTATATGTTCCATTTATAGTCTGAAATACAAGCAAAAAACAAAAAAATTTTGAATCGCTCGGGAAAAAAAAAAATTTTAAATGTTGCATATTTTTAGGCTCCTATTTTTTTAAGGAAAAAGTATGAAAAGTGATGAAAATGGCTATACTATATTACATTTCTGCTATTATTTCGATGCGAATGTGTATTCCGCCAAATAATTTGGCTGTGTTGTATTGCTTGATGTGTCGGCTTTCATTATACATCTAACTCGTTAATTGATTTACAAAAAATGTGTATGACCATCAAAGAAAACGCCTTAAAATTCCATATTTTTCGACTTTGAGGTACAATTATTGCGGAATTTTAAAACTTATACAAATAAATTGCATCGAAAAAGAAGCCGTGCGGTGTTGTTAATGCAACAAGGTAAAAATCATGTCAATCGGTTTTTTTGTTTAGAAATTACGATCAAAAATATGGAAAAAGTAGAGGAAAAACTGAAAAATGACATGGTACCTATATCTCGCTAACTAGGGCTGCTAGACAAAATCTGAGGATAGATTCGAAATCAGCGCACCCAAATTAGTAAGAAACAGTAGAAAAACTCCATGCAACAGAAAAAGTGTTTTTTTGTTGTGCTCTGTTATCAATGTGTATAAAAATAAGAGCAATAGTCAATGGCTATTTTATGAAATGATGACATGCTATAAAATGACATATGTAAATATGGCTTAAGCAATTACGACAATATTTACAATTTTTTTTTCAGATGTTCCGTTTCCGAAAGCGTTTTCGGTACTTTGCAGAAAGATACTGACGCGGTTGTTTCGAGTTTTCGTTCATGTTTACATCCATCACTTTGATCGGATAGTCAGCATTGGAGCAGTAAGTATACTTGTACCTTATCGCTACTTTCACAACATACAAGTGGAGTTGAGTTTATGATGTGTAGCATCTTATAACATTTTGATTAGTTGTGTTGTAAGATTATGCCTTGGGTCTTAAATTACTCTCTCTTTTGTTGCAGTTCTTTTATGGGACCTTGAACACCAGTTTTCTCAGTTTATATCGTGTTACACGGTTGGGTAACCTTGCAAGTTCGAAAATATAAGTGAACGTATTGTTGTTAATTTCTTTTTACTTTTTATGAGTAATTTTCATAGAGAAGATTCAAATGAATTAATGGCAAGTCGGGGAAAGATTTTGAGCTTGCTGCTACGTTTTTTCACAAAATATTAGCTGGGTTGGCGATTTGGTTTAAAATTACAATGCAATTAATTTGAATAAATTAGCTTGTTGGAATGTGTATGGGAATAATTTACTTACTTATCCCTGTAAAGCGGTAACTAAGCAAGCAAAGTAACCCTGTAGGAAATCGGACTGGTCCGAATGTAATTTTTCTACTGGTTGCTTGTCAGTCAGAGCTGACTTCAGAACCGATTCGTTTCCTTGGAGCAAACTCACCCTTTTAACATGGCGGTGTCCTAGGCGACAGTCAATTGTTCCCGTCTGCATCCATTTGCAACTAGTCCAATGTCAGTCCTAAGCAAAACAGTTTATAAACCGGTTGTAAAGCAAGTAGTTTGGAAACTAGTTTATTATGGGTTAGTTTTCCAACCACTTGAAGCTTATAGGAAAATAAAACAATTTATTTTTTGTAATTACTATAAAATGTAATTTAACATTTTCATAAAATAAACAAAACCAATGAGGAATTATGCATATGAGATATTATTAATTAAATAATTAATTGACTGGCACGACAGCCCGATTACGAGACTAAGGTGTTGTGCGTGCGAATTTGTACAAGGTTGGAAGGGACCTACAGTTTTATACCGATTCCGAACGGCGAGTTGGGAGCTTTTTCATAGGCAATTTTACTCTCAGAGGTTTGCCATTTCCTGCTGAGAGGACAGCCGCCGAAAGAAAAATTGTTGTTTTTTCTTTTTTCGGTGTTAGCAGCAACGGAGTCTTGAACCTGGGTTCGAGCGTCGCATTTGACTCGCGGCCCATCGTACTAGCCAGCTGAGCTGCGGAGGCTGAGATATTATTACCTAATAAAAAATATTGCTTAAGAATATGCAAAAAAGGGCCTGGAGCAATGTAATGGCCAGTTCCCTATCATCATGGACCTCGTCTGCAACAAATAAATAAACAGTTAAATGAATAAGTTAATTAATACCTTTCAAAATTTCGCTAAATAGTTGTCTTCAAGCCGTTCTTCGATACAACAACGCTGAGGTTTTTTAATTTCCCGCCTTACAAGAGAACAGTTTTTATCTCTAAAAATTAAATTAATTAATTTTGAAGTAAAAGAATTAAAAATATTCTAATACCAAAAACTATTCCTCCCACAATTCATTGCTGCTCAAACCACGTTAAATTCCAACTGAAATCACCCAAGACAAAACATGCAACATTCAAAGCATCATAGGCTGAACTTTAGACGTAACGGTATTTTGTTGCTTATCTTACCTCTGTTTCGTTTTTCTCATTTTTATGTGCTCCTCTCGCCACACAGAACGTGAACGATTAGACGCGAACTGACTGACTTCTGCATTCGCTGACAGTTACTTGGACAACTAGTTGTCAAATTGACTTACAAAAACCAATGAATTTTGGGAACCAGTGGTCTCAGGTCCGACAGGGAATGAACAAAGTACATATGGACATAAATGCATATGCACACGTACATATGTGAATGAAGCGTTGCCAGATTGAAATTTGGCTTGGGATGAGAATACCTTAAAAAATAAAAGTTTGGGGCCGGAGAAAATCGAAATTTATCCTGAGATCGTAGTTGAGGTTTACAAGCATACGAACAGATTTCTCAAATCGTTGAGCCCTAGTGTGCGTAGTAACCAGTTGACAGTCGGACAAAAGAATGCCACCGACTCATCAGAATTCAACTAAAAAAGATGTACAAAATTGTACCCCAATAAACCAGGAAATTCGATTATCCGGGATGCTTCCGTCTAGACCATCCCGGAGATAATTGAGGTTCGAACGTATATAAGGTTTTTTATGATGTTGGTAGTTTGAGGGGTTCATAAGTTCGTCCTTTTCAAATTTTTTTAGTACAGATTTGATAATAACAAAAATATATGTGTTCTTTTATTTTTAGGAAGCACATGTGAATGCTTGCTATAAACACTTTTATTATTTTGTGCAGGAGTTCGATTTAATAAGCAGTAAAGAGCTGGAACCATTACATGAAATGACGTCACGTATATGCAAAGATAAAGATTAAGTTATTTTAATCCCTATGTAATTTATTACCTTATTTTAGTTATGTAATAATTTGTATTTACAATAAAACTGTTTAGAGTTAATGCGAACATGCGCTTGCTAAAAAACTGGTTTTGCAAGTATTTGGTTATGCCAACAACTTGCGCTTGCTATTTCGGCGTTGCGCACGCTAGCTATAGGATGCAGAAACACTACCAAGCTCTTCACCACTTGGTTTACGTTGTCCATCCGGGGATATCGAATTTAATTTGTACTTAGCAGGTACTTTGCCGGCCTCGATAGTCCAGCGGGTACCGCACTGGTTTTGCATACCAGGGGGGCTACTATGCAACTCGATTCGAAAGTTGAAACTGCTCGAAAGTTGAATTCGGTCCGAATTTAAATTCGTACTATGTAAGATTTTCGGATCGAGTGAAAAGTGCTGCCATTAATTGGAAATATTTTTGGCAGTAATGTAATGCAATGATTGAAGTTGGCAGCATCTATTAGAAGAAATGCCAAAAAAGTAAACAAATATTTAATTTGTGTTTAAAATGGATTCGGTTGCCGTATGGATGGAAAATGAAGACGAGCGAGTGGAACGTAAAATGTTACGCGACGGTGTAAATATTATGCAGTTGACGGATACAATGTAAGGTACAATTTGTTAAATATTTGCTATGTTTTTGAAAATGTTTGCATTGATAGGTTTGTGCGAAATTTCCGACTCAGCAAGGCAGCGTTTGTATATGTGTTGGAGAGCATTATTGGGGAGCTGCCAACAAGTGTACGATCGACGGAAGTAACACCCAGAATCAAGTTGGGTGCTACCCTTAAGTTTCTTGGGCAAGGTGGCTACCAACACCAAATCGGGTAAGACCGATTTGCTGGCTTGGCACAACAAACTGTTTCCAATTGCATTGCAGAGGTTTGCAATGCAATTGAAAATGTATTATGTAATAGTGGCGTTGCAGGTTGGGGGTGTACTGGTGTAGGAAATATGTTTCTGAATTCGAGTTAACTGGTGGGAAACATCCGTTTCCGCAAAATTTTAGCTTTCAAATCGAGTTACATAGTAACCCCCCAGATGCCCTAGGTTCCATTCCTAGTCTGGGCTGGTTATACACTCATCGACCTCTATTGCTATTTACATACAGAAGATGAGAACTATAAGAAACGGACAACTGCGCTCTTGGCAGGCAATAGCAAACCTCCAAAGGAAAGGAAAACTGCCAATCGCCGTTCGAATTCGGCGTTAATCTGTAGGTCCCCTCCTTCCTCCCTCATCCGTTTGAAATGTGTGTTGACACATGTGTTGCCTACACATTTCAAACGGGTAAAATTTGTGGTATCACAATGGGCCATATAATAAGCCTAATTGTGTCTCATACAGAGGCAGCCACCTACCTAGCAGGCACTTTTTTTGTCCATTTGTTCGTTGAGTTGTGACGAGGTGCCCATAGCCCTTGGTTCCTTTTTTTGTTGATGTCAAAACTAGGAATTCTCTTGTTAGAAACTTCGTTCAGAATCATATTACTTGGAGAGGTCTCAACGCTATATTACAAAGTTACTCAACCTCCTAAATATGCTTGATCGGACTTGCGATGTTTTTGTGAAGAAGTCAGTAAACGGCGTGCATTATTCTATATTCTGTACACGTGTAAATGTATATACAAAATTATTCAATTGCACTGCTCTACACAATATGGACTCATCGATGGCTTCTGAAAAAAGCGAATGTCACTTCACTATCAGGAAAGCTTTTTCAATTTCGCTTTTCGTACTCACAAGTTTGTTAATTTAATGTTGTTCCCATAATCCTCAAGCTTCTTGAGGCAAAAAGATTCGTTCTTTGTAACGTGCCGTGATTAAAAAGGAAAGCGATTTTTTTCCCAAAATTTTAACTTCAAACGTGAAAAAATAAGATGTCTCCCCATGTCACCTCTGCAATTATAATATACCTTGTGATAAAAAAAGAACGGGAATTTACAAAAAAACCCAAAATTATTATCCCCTTCAAAATACTCTCCTCCTGCGTCAATACATGTATGCCAACGTTTGATCCAATTTTCCATACATTTTTTATAGGCCGCCAAAGGTATGGCCTTCAGCTCACGCAGCGAATTCTCTTTTATGGCCTCTATGGTCTCAAAACGCGTTCCCCGCAATGGCAATTTGAGTTTGGGAAATAGAAAAAAGTCACACGGGGCCATGTCTGGACTGTATGGTGCTTGGCTGATGACATTTGTCGAATTTTTGGCCAGAAATTCCGAAATATTTAAGGCCATATGAGATAGCGCATTATCGTGGTGTAAAATCCATGAATTGTTCTTCCACAAATCGAGCATTTTTTTGCGAATGGCTTCACGCAAACGACGGATAATGCCTAAATAGTATTATTAATAGACAGTTTGGCCCTCCGGAAGGAATTCGTAATGCACCACACCACGAATATCGAAGAAATAGTAATAATAATTGACGGGCACGACAGCCCGATACCGCGACTAAGGCCTAGCTACCCACAACCATCCGTGTTGTGCGTTCGAATTTTTACAAGTTTGGAAGGGACCTACAGTTTTATGCCGATTCCGAACGGCGAGTTGGGAGCTTTACCATAGGCAATTTTACTCTCAGAGGTTTGCCATTTCCTGCTGAGAGGACAGCCGCCGAAAGAAAAATTGTTGTTTTTTCTTTTTTCGGTGTTAGCAGCAACGGAGTCTTGAACCTGGGTTCGAGCGTCGCATTTGAAGAAAACCGTCAGCAAAACTTTGATTTTGGACCGACTTTGGCGCTCTCCGGTTTTGGCTCATTTTCGAAACACTATTCGGACGATTATTGTTTGGTCGGCATATCAAATTCATAAACCAATGTTTCACGAGTAATGATGCATTCGATGAATTTTGGGTCGCTGTCTGCGTTGGAAATCATCTCTTTGGCCACATCAACACGACGCACAGCCACATCAAAAATCGCCACACAACAATTTTTCGACTTCTTCGTATAGACGCCAATCGAATACTAATCTTACGATGTGCGTCAAAATTTGACAGCACCAATAAAAATATTGCCAACGTTGAGAAAATAAAAATTTACCGATTGGATAAGCGCGGCAAACCAAAATTCCCGTTCTGGATCTTGATCATAAGGTATTGTTACGAAAACAAGTTCTCTAGGCTTAATTCGTATCTTTGGATTGTGCTTGAAAAATAAAACACACTTCAATTATTCAGCGCAAAACGCAGTCAAAAACCAACCATCACTTTATTTACAATTTTACACTTTGCTTGTCTTTACACTTGCTATTACTTATTGGACTATTCCGTGTTTCACCTTTGCTTGTTCAAACCACACTGTCCCTCTGCGCTGTACCCGGCTGCCTTTTATACTTGTCTGCTTATCGCGCCGACTGTTCTCGCACATTCCAATTCGACTATCTCACATCATATCCCATTACCATCGCGAACCATCCTTGCCATATCGAAATTATAGCAAGCCGGCCGTAGTCTAAAGTGCGTGGCTAAAAGTATGCCCGTAAAAGCATTCATGCATAGCACAGCGACAGGGTGCCTCATCGTTACACTGCCCACTGTCCCGAAAAAGTGCCGAGACTCCGCCGGAGTAAGACGCCAGGCGCTCCAAATGAACTACTTTCAGCCTAGCGGTTTCTGTTGCAGCAACGTTGAACCCTGTACACCACGTCATTAATCCTGGTCACGACTTTGTACGGTCTTTCCCATGATGTTTTAAGTTTTGGAGACAAACCTTTCCTCCGCTGCGGGTTGTAGAGCATTACCAGATCGCTTTCTTGGAACCCTGCTGTTTTAGCCCGTAGATCATATCTGGCTTTCATCTTATCGCTGACCAGTTGGGTACGGCTTCTTATGAACTGGTGTCTTTTTTCCAGTTCCGACCGCTTATTGACCACGTAGTCAGTCCTAGCGCCTTCCGTCGTGCTGACCACTTCGAACTTCAAGCCAGCAGGCAATCTCAACTCTGTGCCGAACACTGCTCGGGCTGGAGTGAGTGATGTATCGTGCGGGGCTGACCTATACGCCATCAGGAACAGAGGGATATCCTTTTAATTCCTGCCTACCACTTTCCGCAGATATTCTTCCAGTGTCCGATTGAATCGTTCCACCATGCAGTCGGACTGCGGATGCAAAGGAGTGGTGCGAGTTTTTCTTATTCCTAGTAGCACACACACTTCCTTGAATAACACAGACTCGAAATTTCGGCCTTGATCCGAGTGCAACTCCAGCGGAACTCCGAACCTGGCCACCAGTTGTTTACCAGCATTTCCACCGTGATGACCTCCTGGTTAGGAATAGGATACACTTCGTGCCATTTGCTAAAATAATCCATTACCACCAGCACATATTTGTTGCCTTGAGTGCTAATTAGGAATGGACCGGCGACGTCCATGGCAATTCGCTCGAAGGGCGCTCCCATGTTGTACTGCTGCATGCGGCCCCGAGATCTTCTTGTCGGCCCTTTTGCAGCCGAACATCGATCACAGCTCTTAATCCAATCGGCTACAGACTCCTGACATCCTACCCAGTAGAATCGTCTTTTTATTTTGGCGACAGTTTTTGTGATGCCTAGGTGCCCTCCGCTGGAGTCGTTATGGTATGCTTCGATCACCTCGTTGATCCTGCATCTCGGGACTACAATTAAGTAAGCCCAGTAAGCCTTCGCGATCGGGCTTTCACCGGCCATCTCCTGCCAGTCTGGACGTGCGCCTTGCTTTCAATGATTTTTGCAAGATCCGTATCCTCGCGCTGATCCTTATGTATCCTCTCCGCAGACCACTCTTCCTCTGGCATAACGCTTACCAATAACTGCCCTTGCCATGCTCTATCGTGTAGTCGTAGCTCTGCAGCCGCTCGATCCACCTCGCCAATTGGCCTTCAGGATCTTTAAAGTTCAGTAGCCATTTCAATGCCGCATGATCTGTGCGCAGGCGAAACTTTTGCCCATACAGGTATTTTTGGAAGTGCTTCACGCATTCCAATACTGCCAGCAACTCTCTTCGGGTCACACAGTAGTTGCGTTCAGGTTTCGACAAAATTTTGCTGTTCTTGATCATCTATTATCTGTGATAGCACACCGCCAATACTATGCCCGCTTGCATCTGTATCCAACACAAACATCTCTCCGGGTACGGGGAAGGCCAGAATTGGAGCAGTGCACAGTTTTTCCTTCAGTCGTGCAAAAGCCCGCTCCTGCTCTTCGCTCCACTCGAAGGCTTGATTCTTTTTCGTCAGTTTGTGCAAGCTGCCGGCTTCGGTAATATGTGCACAGGCCCAGGAAACTGCGGAGTTCGTGTAGATTGCGTGGTCGGGGCCACTCCTTCACCACCGTGATTTTGCCTTCATCCGTATGTACTCCACGGGCGGAAATCGTGTGACCCAGCTACTTGATCACCTTTTGGAACAGCGAGCACTTTCTTGGGTTGAGTTTAAGCCCGGCTTTTTTATGCGCTCGAATACCTCCTTCAGCTTTTCTAGGTGGTCGTCGAAGCTTTTACCCATCACGATTATGTCGTCGAGGTATACCAGACACGTCCGCCAATGTAGCCCTTTTAACACACCACCAACACCTCAAAGTACACATGAGAAGCGGTACTTTCACTTCATGTATGTTTGTGGTGGCGTGTGCTTCAGTTCGCACAGTCAATGAGCGTAAACTGAAGCGCTTGCTCTCCTTGCACCGCTCTTTCCCTTTTGTGGCTTCCCCCCGCTCTATGAAGCTCGCAAACAAAAGTTTGAATTTTTGAGCTCAGATGCGCCTTCTATACACTTCATATTCTTTGCTATTATTTAGCCAGGTTTCGGAAAGCAAAAAGATGTGTGTTTTGTTCCTCACAAGAAAGTCAAATAGCTCAGTGGTTTTATTCCGGATACTCCTACAGTTCCACATAATAATATTAAGAGTAGTGAGAGGCATTAATAACAATTTTTATGTAGATATTTTATGGCTAACTGTGCGATAACATTAAATTGATCTTCTTTAGATTTACATGATTTTAAATTTGAAACAATATCTATGGTTAGTTGTGTGATCTCCTTCTCAGAGAATAGGTTTTTCGGCTGCTCTTCGAGACTCGAACGGCATTGCCAGTCAGAAGTTGCTGGTAGATTTGTTCTCTCAATATGTTGTGAGTGATTTCGGAGAGGTAATGATGGGAATGCAGAAGCATTATACACATGAGGCTGAGGCTGATGCTGAGTTCGATTCTGCTGAGGAGTAGTTTGTTCATTTTTAGAGTTAATTCTATGTATTTCTTATTTGTAAGTACGCTTCACGATTTGGACATGAAATGTCAGTCGATTTGTGGTCGCCATTACATTTGCGCAGCGAATTTTGTCTACAGATTTACACTCAAATGACTTATGTTTTCCAGCGCATGTTGAGCATTTAGGCCTCACATTATAATTCCTCTCCCCATGTCCGAACATTTGACAGTTCCGGCACTGTACAGGTTTGTTTTTGAAACTCCCACCTTACTATTGTGCGAAAGAGTGATTTTACATTTGCGCGGAGCTCATGAAGTTTAACAGAGCCATTCTCGAAGCTGATTATATAGATAGTGTCAGTATAGTTGCTGTACTTTTTAGTCACACTTTGACTTCTTTGCATTTGTAACCGAGCATAATGAGTTCTTATTTAACCTCATCACCTGGGGGGTTACTATGTAACTCGATTCGAAAGTTAAATTTTGCGGAAACGGATTTTTCGCACCAGCTAACTCGAATTCGGAAACATATTTCCTACTTTCGGTTTTCCGTATCCGATTATCGGATATTAAACTCTACTTTCGGAAGTGCGGCACTATGCAATTCGAATTTTGCTGTCAAAGTCGCTCGAAAGTCGACAATTTTGTTCGTTTGGTGTGGAGCTAACGGATAAAAACCGAAAAATGGAAAAAAATCAAAACAGCGAGCGGAAACGCAAGAAAATGTAAGTATTTCTAAAACTTATGCACATTAATGGATAAATATTAATATAAAACTCTTTCAATAGGGAAAATTCAACGAAAAATCAGCACACAAAACAAGCCCAATTTCAAATGTTGCTAAATTTTATGGCGGACCACCCACAATTAGCAAAGGGGTATGTAAAGGCTCCAGACGCCAAGCAAGCAACAAATAATTTATGGAATCGATTGGCTGAAGAATTAAAAGCAGCCGGGCCACCAATGCGGGATGTGGCCGGTTCGAAAAAAGTAAGTAAACGATAGTTTCCCCTTAAACCAAATTTTGCTCATCTTATACTACTGTGTACAAAGAATACCCGGAATTTGTTTATAATTCAAAAAATCTTTATTTATTCTTCCAAATCAATTTCATCGCCTTCAAAGTAGTCCCCCCCCGATGCAATGCACTTATGCCAACGGACTTTCCAATCTTCGAAGCATGCCAAATAGTCACCTTCCGTTATGGCCTTCAATGCGCGCGGCGATTCACGTTGAATCTCTTCAATCGATTCAAAACGGTGTCCTCGAAGTGGTCTTTTGAGTTTGGAGAATAGCCAGAAGTCACAAGGAGCTAAATCAGGCGAATACGGTGGCTGTGGAACGATATGAGTTGGCGAAATGCTCACGAAGAACCAATGCCGTGTGAGATGGTGCATTATCGAGATGCAAAAACCAAGAGTTGTCTCTCCATAAATCCGGCCTCTTTTTGCGAATAGCTTCACGCAAACGACGCATAACGCTCAAGTAATATTCCTTGTTGACAGTTTGGCCCGGCGGAAGGAACTCATAATGCACAACACCACGATAATCGAAGAAATCGAATTCCGGGTATTCTTTGTACACAGTAGTATATGTATGTTTTAGGTTTGGGCAGATCACAAGACACATCTCAAAACTAAATTACGAAAGAACCGTATTAATTTATCGGGCACAGGTGGTGGCCCAGCAAAAATGTGTTCATTCACAGCGCTGGAGGAAGCAGTTATTGATTTGTTAGATATGAGAGGGGCGATGGATGGTATTAGCGGGGTCTGCAAATTTGGCGTCAACATCAGAACACCCCCAACCTGCAACGACACTACCACGCCGGCAAAGTGCAACGACCCCGAGCAAGAAGGAGCAATTGCAATTAACTGCGAAACAATTGAGATGCCAAAGACTGATGAATTGGTGTCTGCCCCTTCCCCACCACGTTGTTCGTCAGTTGCCCGCACCCCCAATAGATCTCGGTCGCACTGCGCAGAGCACGTTCCACTCGCTCGTCTTCATTATCCATCCATAAGGCAACCGAATCCATTTTACACACAATTAAATATTTGTTTACTTTCAATGTTTACTATTTTTGACATTTCTTTTAATAGATGCTGCCAATTTCAATTAATACATTCGAAAGTACGGCCAAAAATAGTTCCAATTAATGGCAGCACTTTTCACTCGATCCGAAAATCTTACATAGTACGAATTTATATTCGGATCGAATTCAACTTTCGAGCAGTTGCAACTTTCGAATCGAGTTACATAGTAACCCCCCTGTCTTGCTGTCGAGACCGTGGAGCACAAGTTTAAAAGGGCGATCGTGTTTTTGGTCGTGATAGAAGAACTGACAATTATTTTCTTTAAGAATTGATTCAATTAATTTGAACGTTTCAATTGTTTCACAAAGTATTTTCATTCCAAGTGAAATCTTTTTTATAACGAATTTTTTTACTTTTTTATCATCGAGCAATTTATGCACAGAAGCACTAATATGTGTAAGCACTTTGATTGGAGAAATCAAAAACTTTTTGTCTTTCGAACTTTTAACTGGATCGGCGATGTCCATATCGTCCTCCTCATCAGAAAGCATCTGAAGAGGGGCCCAAAAATTATGAGTAACTAGAAGTTTTTCTAGTCTTCGATGAAGACATTTTGTCTTCATCACTACTTTCAATACGACGCTTTGGAATTTTAATTTGTTGTTGCTGTACGAAATTATTAATTTAAGCACGACGGAGAGCGGCGGTACACAACCAGTGCAGGCGACGATCAGCCGAAGACTGACCAACCCCATAAAAATGTAGTTTTTGAAGGAGGATTGAATGGTCAACTTTATCAAATGCCTTGGAAATTCTGTCTAAATGACGTCAAGCTGAGCTGATTTTCGAAAGCGTTAATCATTTGATTGTAACTAGAGCTAGATTAGTGCATGTCGATCTATCGGGGAAAAAAACCATGCTGGCAATCACACAAGGCTAACTTCAAATGGTCGAATAGTTTAGTCTGTATAATTTAATCGAACAGTTTAGCCAGCGTACTTTGCTTGACGATGGGCCTGTAGTTACAGACGTCGTTACTGGTGACCTTTGAATATTGGTACGATTGAACACAACTTCCATGGCTCTAAAAAAGTTCCCGTATTTATGCACTCTTGGTAGAGTAGCTACAGCTGCAGCGCAGAGTTTGAAAAACAAAGGCAAAAACCCCTCGATGTCAAATTTCGTGCTGGGTTTCAGATTTGAAATGGCAGAGAAGACGTCATCCGACGAATGATGGTAGGATCATGCATCACATATACCTTCTGAAAAAATTGCGCATACAGGTTGTAAGAGTCTAAAGTGTTATCAGATACTTCACCATCATACTCCAGACTTAATGGAAAACGATTAGTTTGCCTTTTCGTATTGATAAAGTGCCAAAAACTTGAAGGGTTAGATCTTAATTTCGATTCAAAATTAACAGCCCAATTCTGTGCACTTGATAAATTCACCATATTGACTATTTGTCAAGTTTTTACTATTTGTCAAGAATTGGCATTCTGTTCCTAAAAATAAAAGCTCTTTTCTTGATAAATTGTCAAAAGTGTGAATGCTATTGACAACAGCATACAAATTGAAATTTTGCCTATTGAAACTGGAAGAATTGTGCATGTTAACACTTTTAGCGGTTGAGGAGGATAGAAGAGAAGAAGAAGCAGAAGAAATCAGAAGCAGAAGAAAACAAATAATTTGCCTTCTTTGAGCGAAGAAGAATTCATGAAGAATTTCCGGCTGACTCGATCCTTGGGGCATCGATTAATTGAGGACTTGGCGCCACATGACACACAGAGAACATCCCTATCTTTGCCCATACGCGTTCTGGCGGCATTGCATTTTTTTGGACATGGATCCTACCAAAAATGCGTCAGTAATAACTGTAATTTGCCTATGAGCCAATCATGCGTCTCACAAAATAAGAATTTTTAATAAAAATTTAAAAGTAATTTCAAAAATCCCTTTTCTTCCAATTTTGTATTTGTCTTATTTTTTGACAATTTGACAGCTATCGCATATTCACCTTATATGGCGTTCAACTGACGACTTAAACCTGTTTAATGTGCTTAAACAAGTTAAATGAACAAAACCAGTTCGAAAACCTGTTTATTCACATGCAATTGTTGTTGGAAATTAAACGTGTTAAACCATTTAACATGTTTTGAAACTAGTTTAGCGCAGGGTTGCATCCGAAAGCTTTCTATGAAAAAGCTTTTTTGTCAACTGAACATACCGCACACACTCTGAACCCATACTAGAAAAACATCCCTTAAATTTCAGCTGTCATTTCATCAAAACAAAAAAAATTGAAAAATTTGAAATGAATGAAAATTATCGTTTTGCTTGCACTGCTTTCATTCCATTCATCACCTTTTTATGGCATCTGAATACAAGGCGTCTAATATTTGGACGAAGTTGAGAATGTTGCCGTGGATTGTGAAATATGCACCAATATTTCGCTCGAATCATGCTCCCAGCACATTTTCACGCACAGTTCACAAAAATATTTATTTGTTTATTTGTAAACAAACAGCTGCCAAATTGAACCTCATTGAGCAGTCTGGACGGTTGTGTTCAACAAAAAGTTCTTTTTCACTTAAACTAGTTTAAATGAGTCAGTTTAAACGCCATATTATGTTGAATTAAATGAGCTTTTTACTTTATCAATGTTGCATTAGAATGCCAACAAAGCTTTTGCTTGATAAAAATCTTGACAAAATACCTTGATAAAAAATTTGTCAAGAATACACAGAATCAGGCTGTAAGTATATATTGTTTAAATAAACAATTATGAAGGCAATCGAATTTATTCCTCAGAAAAAGAAAATTGAAGACGATCAGCTTCAGTATTGTTTTTTCTTTACTTTGTTTATACGTTTTTCAGGTTACAAAGATTTGATTTAAGCCAGGGTGGTTTCTTTCGAATTACTAGGCGCTTCAAAGGAATAAAACTGGAAATATCAAATTAAAAACGCTCGCACATAACCCTGCAAGAGGTGCCGTGCCATTTGGAGATCTCAAGGACGACCAGTCAATGGTATTCAAAAATTCGTTAATTGCTGCGCAGTCCGCCTTAGCGTAATCAATCACCTGCATCGGCTCACCTATGTGATTATCAAAATCATAAAATTTTAAATTAAGAATAACAGCTTTATGATGAAGGCAGTTATTTAAAATAGGAGATAGGTATTCTTCACAAAATACTTTAAACTCATTAGAAACAAATATGAGATCAAGTATTCTGCCATTATTGTTTAAAATGCAGTTGCATTGTTTGAGATCAAGCGAAAGTAAAGTACTTACAACTAGTACATCGATATCTGATTTAAGATTAGTTGGTAACAAACTATTATTATGGTTCAACCAAGAAATATTGGCTAAACTAAAATCACCAAGGTAAATAAATTCATCAAACTGTTTGGCATTGTTCATTAAACTAGATAGACTGTGTACGTGCTTTTGATAACACGTAAAGTTACTACAAGGGGGAATATAAGAAAAAGAAAGTAAATTGATTTATTGTTACTAAAGTCGCCATAAAGTTCTACTATAAGTTTTTGAATACACCAAAGCTCAAAAATAACGTGAACGCCAGAAATAAGTTAAAACTGAGGATGTTTTTAAGCGTCAATTTCGTACTTATTCAAAATTGGAGCTAAAATGTCCCACAAAACTTGATTTTTGAGGGAAAAAATTTAGAGCAAAATTTCACTATAAGTCCCCGTACAAATAAAAAGATTAGTGCAAATTTGGGTAGTTAACCTTCACATCGACACTATTTCCTTTTTAGTTTTACATAAGTCTACTTTTTATACGGCTTCGGCTCAATCTGTTATTTCTCATGCTCTTTCTAAATATGTATTATAATTAGAATAGTGAAACTTTTCTTTTTTCCAGTTTTTTTTAGCAAATTAAAGTTCTTACCCCTATTTCCGACACAAATCTACATATGTAAATATTTGCTCCTATTTAAGAAATTTGTTAAACAAATTAATTTTGTTTCTTGTTTTATCATTAAAATATTAACGATGAAGCAATGACAGCTTAATTTTACAATATAAAATCTTATAAGTATAAATAACATTATTTAAATTTTTATAGCGATTATAGCATTTCGTTCATATTGCTCACAGCAAATTATTTGCACTGAATGCAACGCATAAATCAAGAACCTTTTACTTTGGAATAACCAAAATCGTCTTCATCTGCAACAAATCAATTTGGGGAGTGTCAATATTTGCCACAATCAAACACCCATTTGCACTTTTTATTGGGAAGAATGGCACAACTCGTGGATTATGAGCGACATAACGTTGAATCACTTAAAACTCTGAATTCTTTTTTATTTGCCATTTCCACTGTAACTAAGAAAATGGTTTACCGACGCGTTCCAACAGTACATAGCATATCAGAGCATGATCCGTCCAGATTTCAAATATAAACACTCGTTGCAAGTTAAGCACTTGATTTTATTACCTACAAGTCTTTAATAAAATTTTATGAGAATATTATTGAAAATGCATTTTTATGACATTTATTTTGCCAGATTGACTAATTTTGCCACCTTTTGAGCGCTGAAACCCTCTTTTCCCCTTCCACATTTGGACCTTTTTTATCTCAGGACCGACAAAAACACCTGTTGAAATGAAACAACGACATTTTTTTTAGTTTATTTGGTATGAAATCAAACATTTTGTACACAATAACTATACGGCATCGCGCAATAACAAACTTCAAACTTTACTTTTTGACATTTGTTTCATACCAAATAAATTAAAAAAATGTTGTATTTTCATTACAAAAGGTGTTTTCGTTGGCCTTGACATAAAACAGCTTATGCAAATGAAATATACATCATCTTTTTATTTATAGATAATGCATCTAGAGCTTTCTTTTGTGCGGTGGCTTATAGTGAAATTTTACGTTAAACATTTTTCCCATACACACTAACCCTCTGAAATCAAGTCTAAGAGGACATTTTAGCACCAATTTTGAATAAGTACGAAATTAACATTTAAACACATCCTCTGTTTTGACTTATTTCTGGCGTTCAAGTTAAATTTTGAGCTTTGGTGAGCTTTGAAACTTCTACTTTATTTTATATACTCGTGGTACATTTCTTCTTTTAAAGTCCTGTTTCAAAGGCTGTTATTTGGTATTTTAGAAAAAGAAGGGTAAATGTGATTAATAAACATGGGAGCTAGAAGGTCAGTGGCGTCCCCAGGATTTCGGGAAGGGGGCGGGGGTGTGAAATTATAAGAAGAAAGTGTGCGCCGTAGTGTGGGATCAAAATGAATTAGGAATGATTAGTTTTTCGAATTTGTATATTTTTATTTTTTGAGGGTTTAGAAACGAGGATACCTATTCTTAGTGTCAGTTCGACACCAGGAACGGATGATTGTTAATTATTCATCACGTAAATGGCGCTTAACATTTGCAAGCTAATTAGTTTTTACCATTCGGATGCATCCTTTTAAACCATAATAAATATAAATAAAATAAACTCCACCCACATTTCGGGTTCAATTGAAAATGAGATGTTTAATGCGTATACATCGCGCTCGCGGAAATCGCCACAACCAATAATAGTTAAGAGGGTTGCAATTTGCTAGGCCTGCTTCCCTTTTTACGTATACCTGCATGCAAGACAAAAGAATAACTCGTGTGTACAAATTCATGTGGACACCAATGGGAGAAAACACTAGCCTGGAGAAAAAGGTGGAAGCAAATGCATATACTATTCATTTAGGGGTTGTTTCTCTTTGGTGCTACATTTTCTCATTATATGAGAAAATGGAGCCAGGGGGAGGTGGGGGTGGGGGAGGAGTATGACTGAGTATAATAAGTTAAATCTACGCAATGGGAACTTGTTATATGGAAATATGAACTGGATGGCCCAACTTGGAAAATTGCATTTTAGCTACGAGTATCATTTCCACTAAACACAAAGCAAATAGACTATTAGTGAAATGCTAAGGAAAACGAGGTATTGGCTCTCTTTGAACGTACTATATTTTTACATGTATACAAATAGTCTAAAAGCAGGTATGCTTCGATTAAGTACACCCCAGTTCACTACATACAGTATTCCCCGCTTATAAGAGAGTCCCATTCAGTGTGGCTGGGATTGAATATATTACTCATATTCCGGTTCCTTTTTTTGTTGAAATATTTGTTGTAACATAATTGTTTTTGTATATGTCAATGTCTTGTTCTGGTATTCTATCAAGCATGCGATTTCACGTTTGTGAATGTATGTATGTGAATGTAAATTTACAGGGGCAGTTTGATAACCCAGTGATTTTTTGAATAAAATAAATTTTTTCCGGGAAAACAACGTTTTATTTCTCAACATAGTTTCGACCTAATCTTAGGTAATTTTACCCTTATTCTATTAATTGAAGCCAAAAAGAGGCTTATCACTGTTAATGATAGAACTGAGGATTCCTCCAATTAAGGAAGTATGACGATCAAGAAAAAGCTGCTAACTTTTATCTTTTAATGGTTAAACTCCATTTATACTTCTATTTATATAGTTTAACGAAAACATTACATTTTCATTGTAAAAATAAAATCATTTTTTTATAAATTACTTATTTTAATTCACTACATTCAAAGATTCATCAACCACCCTAACATCTTCAATGTTATGCTCTCTAATTTAAGCTATTTGAATAAAATAACAGAAAAAAACTAAATACAAGAATAACTCATAAAACAAACACTAATAAATAAATTTTTAAATTATTATTTTGTGCTATATGACATAATTGAGAATAATGAACCAATTTATTGTAAATCCCTTGACCCCCTCAAAATTCTTATCAACCTTGGTCAAAAGACTTAACAACAATCCTACCCATTACTAAAGGATAACTAATAATTCCATAAGTTGAAATATAAGGTATAAATCATATCGAACCAAAATAATATCTTCTTAAATAATTATCTATTGATTTATTTGTATAAAAAAGAGATACATTAGAAATTAAATAACCTACGATACCTCCCACAATACAAACAAATAATGTAAGAAACTTCAAGTAATAAGGTAAACAAACCATTAAAGGAGTTGGAAAAATTAATCATCTCAATATTCTACCCCCAATAATTCTCATTACTAACAAGCCTAATATTCCACGTAATATTACTCACCCTTCATCATTTAATAAATTCAAAGCCCCACAATTCAGATCACCAGTCATTGTATAATAAACTAAACGAAATGAATAACAAACAGTCAACCCAGTAGAAAAAAAATAAAGAAAGAAAGAAAAAGTATTAATATAACTCAAAGAAACAATTTCTAAAATCATATCCTTAGAATAAAATCCTGCTAAAAAAGGATTCCCACAGAAAGCCAAATTTGCTACATTAAAACAAGCTCTCGTCAAAGGTATATGAATTCCTAACCCACCTATCAAACGAATATCCTGAGAATTATTCATATTATGAATAATAGCCCCAGCACACATAAATAGTAAAGCCTTAAGTAATGCATGAGTTAATAAATGAAAAAAAGCCAACGTATAAAATCCTATAAAAAGAATTCTTATTATTAAACCAAGTTGACTTAAAGTAGATAAAGCAATAATTTTCTTTAAATCAAATTCATAATTAGCTCCCAACCCAGCCATAAACATAGTTAAACCAGATAACAAAAGTAATAACTGCCCTCTAAAAGATTCAGCTAATAAAAAATTAAATCGAATCAATAAATAAACACCAGCTGTAACCAAAGTTGAAGAATGTACTAAAGCAGAAACTGGTGTAGGAGCAGCCATAGCTGCTGGCAATCAAGAAGAAAAAGGAATTTGGGCACTCTTAGTTATAGCCGCAAGAGTAACCAAACCTCCAATTAATATCATCTCCCAATCAGTTTTCATCATTTCCAAATAAAAAATATAATTTCATCTTCCATAATTTAGTATTCAAGCAATAGCTAATAATAAAGCAACATCCCCGATTCGATTAGACAAAGCAGTAAGTATCCCCGCATTATAAGACTTCACATTTTGAAAATAAATAACTAAACAATAAGAAACCAACCCAAGACCATCTCAACCCAAAAGAATACTAATTAAATTAGGACTAATAATTAATAATATTATAGAAGCTACAAAAGCTAAAACTAATATAATAAACCGATTAATATTTTCATCAGCAGATATATATTCCTTTCTGTAAAAAATTACTAAAGAAGAAATTAATAAAACAAAAGATATAAAAAGTAAACTTATTCAATCAAATAAAAATGTTATTACAATACTTATAGAATTTAAAGAAACAACTTCTCATTCTAAAAAATAACATAAGTCATTTAATAAAAATCATAAACTTATAACAAAAAAACTTGAACTAAAACAAAAAAGAACTAAAAAGCTAATTCTACAAATTGATAAATTTTTCACGATCTAAGATAACAAGTTATATCACTGACACCACAAATCAATATTTTTTTTAAACTACCTAGATATAATCAAAGTATACATATATCTCTTTTCATAATTAATAAATTTAAAGGAAACCAATGCAAAAATAATAGTAAAAATTCACGAATCTTGCCCACTCTAAAAGAATAAACCCCAGAAAATACTTTACCATTTTGGCTATAAGCATATAAATACAAAGTATAAGCAGCTCTAAAAAAGATAAAAAGGCTAAAGAAATTATAGTTACTCAAGATCAACTTACTAATCTATTAAATAAAGAAATTTCACCAAGTAAATTTAAAGAAGGAGGAGCAGCTATATTACAAGCACTAAGTAAAAATCATCATAAAGCTATAGAAGGTATAAAATTCAACAAACCCTTATTAATTAAAAGACTTCGTCTACCTAACCGTTCATAAGTAATATTAGCTAAACAAAATAAACCAGAAGAACAAAGACCATGAGCAATTATTAAAGTATATGAACCACAAAGTCCTCAATAAGTTAAAGTTATAAAACCCCCTAATACAATTCCTATATGAGCAATAGAAGAATAAGCAATTAAAGCCTTTAGATCAGTCTGCCGCAAACAAACTAGACTAATTAAAACCCCTCAAACTAATCTAATTCTAATTCATACAAAATTAAATTTCAATGCTACAAATTGTAAAAAAGAAAAAACACGTAATAAACCGTATCCTCCTAACTTAAGTATAATTCCTGCCAAAATTATAGACCCTGATACTGGAGCTTCAACATGAGCCTTAGGAAGTCATAAATGAACTAAAAATATAGGCATCTTAACTAAAAAAGCTAAAATTAAAGAAAAATACAACAATTCATAATTAAATAAATAATTTCTTTAAATAAATAATTAAATTAAATAATTAAATAAATAATTTCTAAGTAAATAAAAATGTATAACTCCAGTCTCAATATATAAATAAAAAATACCAACTAATATAGGTAAAGAGACCAATAAAGTATAAAAAAGTAAATATACTCCAGCTTGAAGACGCTCAGGCTGATAGAAATAGTCGCAAGGGGCTAAATCTGGAGAAAATGCAGGATGGGATAGCAGTTCGTAGCCTAATTGATGGATTTTTGCCATAGGGACTACAAACGTGTGCGCTGGTGCGGTGTCCTGGTGGAAGACAACTTTTTTTCTTCACCAAATACGGTCGTTTTTGATCCACGGTCGTTTTGACCAACCTTGACCTTCTTTGCTGCACGTTCACCCGGAGAAGTTCACTGCTTTGTCTGTTCCTTGGTCTCTGGTGTGCAGTGATGAATCCATGTTTCATCCACGGTTACGAAGCGGCGCAAAAACTCATCGGGATTACGGTTGAACATCGCCAAACACTCCTTTGAAGTGGTCACGCGTATGGTCGAGTGTGAGCAATCGCGGCACCCATCGTGCGGATAGCTTTTTCATGTCCAAATATTCATGCAAAATGTGGTGTATCCGCTCAGTTGAGATGCCTACAGCTTCAGTCACCTCACGCACTTTCATTCTCCGTTCGTCCAATATCATTCCATGGATTATCAACCATTTCTGGCGTGACAATCTCTTTTGGGTGATCTGAACGTTCGGCGTCTCTTGTGCTGGTACGACCACAACCGAATTCGGTAAACCAAGTCTTAACCATTGAAATTGATGGTGCAAGTTTTATCAGCACGCGATATTAACGTTTTTCCATTTTGTCGAAATTCTCAAAGTTGTCTGCTTTCAATGACTGTCAAACACAAAGTAAATGAGGGCATTCGCTCAAACACGTGAACTCCTCGTAAGCCTCGAAAAATTACGAGCCTCGTAAACCATGGTACAATGATAAGCTATGCCAGATAGGGAGAGTACTTTTCATGTATTATGAGATGTCAATGTCAAATGGCTAAAATTAGAGGTGCTTATGAGTGGGAATCGTGCGAAAAATACTGAAAAGCATACCGTTTTTACAATACATAGAAAAATTTTAAAAGGTATTTTTTCTTTGCGAAAAGTATAAAAATGCTCATATTTCTGCAAAAATTAAGTTTCGAACGTAAATTACATGTCCGGTACCATATAAACAAATTAGTTATGTTACTGCTTTGAACAGCATTTTTTAGGAGCTTTTTTTAAGTTCACTTTAAGTTTTTTGTTTAAAAATGTAATTCTAAAAAAAAAAATTCTACACTTGAAAAACAAAATTTTGACATTTTTAGGCAGACAAAATTCTTTGCTACTTTGTAGTAGCATGTCCCTAATGTTTTTTAAGGAAATAATTCATTGCCGTTTACCGCCACAAATATTTTTTCCAATATTTTTATTTTTTCACTCACTCACTTTTTGAAATAAAAAGCACAGAATCCCAGGAAGGCGAACAATATACAATAAACAAAATTTTGGCGCGGCTTTACAAATATTAAAAAAAAAACATGATAAATATATTGTCAAAAAGTCTCTCTATTCCATTAACTCAACACCCCCTCCCAAAGTGCAGCCCCCGCACTCATACTTCTGCATGAAAAAAGATAAAAACAAATAGTTTTGCATTGCGAAAAAGTGCTAAGCTAAAAATAACGGCAGACATTGACACATTGTTAAGTCACAAGTCGGCGGAACATGTTTTTTTATTTCTTCTCTTCATTACTCCAAGGCAAAATTTAGCAACATTACTTAAAGAAATAAAACTATTACTTTTCATTTATATTTTTACATAGTTTTTGTCTTTCCTGTAACATTTGAAAAAGTGGATTTAGCACCTTTTCCCTCTGAGCCAACGAAAAGAGGCAAATATTTCCTTAGCATTAAGGAGAATAATGTAAAACAAAGATATAATCATGAATTTGCTTACTGCCTATGCTAAAAACCATTTGCAAGGCACATCACACTCGAGCAGTATGCGTGGAGCGCATTTTCTTGATGTACATTTTTTTTTATAAAATGAAATACTTTTGAGTAAAGTAAATTATGTACTTTACTTACTCAAAACACCCATGGTGTGGACAACTACACTAACGTGGGATATTGAGTTTTTTTCCCGTAGGACTACGGTTAAAAAAGTCACTGACTTCTCAAACTGATCTCGTAAATGTAAATACAGTCGATTTTCCATAACTCGAATCACCATTATCCAAAGAAAAACTTCGACTTATAGAAATTCATTTTTTCCAAGTTTATTAAAAGAAATTACAATTATATACACATGTATGCCTACATTTTAAATTACGAATAAATATGCTTATTTATTTTAAATCGTATACTGATTAAAAGTTAAAGAGAAATAAAAAAAATCAGATATTAGTGACCGAAAATTAACTTTTTTTTTGTTATTTTCCACAAAAAGAGATTCTAGTTTGCCCTCTGCTTCCATTTGTCAAGCCAACCTGTTCTTACCTTAAATTTATTGTCACCAAATCGCTTCGCAAACTCCATTGCTTTCTCCTTTAATATTGCTCCAGATATGGGCCTGTTTTTATTTCTAGCTGCTGTAAACCAATCGAGGACTGCTTTGTCGACATTTTGAATCATTTCCCGATTTGAATGACGCGTTTATTTCCCCTTTATTTTTGAAAATATTTCTCAGCCACTTCCTTTTTTTTAGATCCACTTTCGATTTCTTTGATAAGTTTGAATTTTTCTTCAAGCAATAAACATTTCAATACACGTTTTGATGCCATGGTAAACCATATTGCATTAATTTTCACATTGATTAGCAAGCGCGACTGACACAAGAGGACCAAAATATGTCAGGTAAGGAAAACATACGTGTTTTGGATCTCGGTCTGTAGATTCATACCTACATCTAAATTTAATTCTATTTCAAAGTTCTGAAAGTTCAAAATAGAAAATTTAGTTAAAAGGAGACAATTTTCCTCTTTCAATTAATACCCATGTCTTCATTATTGCACAACTGCAAATATTTAAAAAAATATTAGAAATCTGTATGTCTTAAAAATTTAAAAAGTCCTTTAAAAAGGACTTAGGGTCAGAAAATGAAAAACTGACTATGCCAGGTTACTATATATGACCTCTAGTTGCACGTCTATATCAACATTTGGATGGGTCTAGGCAAAAAAAAAAAATTTTCGCACGGTGTAATAAATGTAAAGTTTGTGTTTTAACTAAGTGCTTCATAACTTTGTCATTTTTCTTTCAATTCTATTGATGTTAGGCTTAATATTTGCTCAAATAATATATCGTTCATCTTAGATTTTAAAACCAAGACGACCCGCTTTTTTGACATAATGGCTATGTCGATAAGCGAAGCTGCTGTTTTTGGAACAAGAACCATTTTTAAGAAGTTCTTTAGACACCAATGCATCCAGAGAATACACTGTTTCGATGAAATGGTCCCCAAAGTTATGATTGAACTAACACCTTTCCAATGCAATGGACTTTGGGAATGTTTGGATTATCTATTAATGGTTTGGAAGTGAGATACGACCGAAAGTGACCCCGGATGATCGATGTCCTTCTTTAAAGTTCACCTCGTTACATCAATTCTTCGGGAACTGGGTCAGTAAATATTTGAACGCAACACATTTTAGTTCAGAAAAGTTTTGTTTAAACCAATGCAATAATTTCTTAAATACTAAATTTAATACTTAACGATGTTAATTATGGGGTTTGAGTCTGCTTAGATGCGTTATGTTCCGAATAAAACATGTATAGGAATGTATGAGGCTCTACTCTTCTCACATATCACAGTACTTATTTATGAATGCATATAGATGCGCGTACCTATGTACATACATACATACTTATATATGTATGTGTAGGTGTAGATGAGTAATATCCCAGCGGGAAAGTTGGGAATGCATGAGGTTTTTCATGCACGAATTCGTATGTGATAAACCCAAATAGAAAACATATGCATGTGCAATGCATAGCTTTCGTTTCTTCAAATTGTGTTTTGTTTTTTATACCAAAGAGATTGCACCTTCCAAAGAAATTCTGAGAGAGCGGCGCAATATTTCTTAGAATAACTGTTTCTTTGAAAAGGTCGCTTCTATTGATTTTCGGAAAAATAACTTCAGTTGTGATAGAAAAATCGGTGAGACAGCAAGCGCGCGGATCGTTGCATCAAACGAGGTGAGTTTTAATAAAGTTTAATTTGCAAAGACAATTAATTTCATTAATCTTTTTTAATATATCTTTAGCAGCTCCCAGCGTTTTCATACATATATCACGAAGCCCCGTGAATTAACGGAAACAAGAAATTTTTACAAAAATATTCAAAGCAACTTTGGTAAGTATGAATTTACAAAACAACTTTGTTTACTGGATTTTTTAATATTGAGTTATTTTCCTTTTTCAGAATGTCTGTCCAAAGACGAACAAAGAAGCAAAGGGATGTTATTGAAGTGAGTGTATTTTAGTTTTTTCATTTTTACTTATCTAATGTATTTATATATATTTAATGTATGTGTTTATATGTAATCTATTGAACTTGAATTACTTTAAAAATAAAAACTAACATAAAGCAAAACAACAAACATTTTATTTTGGGTGTACAGGTTTTTGGTAGATCATTTTATGCATTACCGAGTAATGTACGATTTCCTACATGCTAGGCGATTTATGAAAACGTACATGTTTTTGGGATGCATGTCTTCATATACTCCCAGGTAATGCAAAAAAGGGAAGCATTACATTTCGTAGGACATCGCCGTGAGAAAATACATGCATGTTGTAATGCACAGCTTGCAAGCAAATATGCATTCCTATACATTCCAATTTCCCGCTGGGTATAGCTATAATGAATATTGCACGGCTACGGAAAAGTTCTCTCAGCATATTAGTTGTGGTATTTCTCCCATTCACACCCCAATATAAAGGACTCTAATGGCATGCGCGAACAATCCGGTTAGCACTTGAGGGTGATTTGCAGCATATTCAAGCGCTTCTATTTGACTGTAATTTCAATTATATTCAAGATAGTAACTTGTAAGCACCGTTTTCATATACGAAAAGCACTTGTTTAATGAATTTTCCGGTGGTCCATTCGCTTGTGTTCCATTGTACCTATATGTTTGTTCGTGTAAGCAGTTACAATTGCTGATCAAACCAATTCAATCAGCTCTAAGGATAAAGTGAATTTACATTTGTATGGAAATATCAGCCAGAAAATTTTATCAAAGCAAAATTCGTGATTTGTGCTATAAGTGTGTAGTGACGGAGATAAGTGCGAGCAGAAATGGAGCAACTAGCTCAGTTTGTAACTAAATCTTTCGAATTTTCAAATGCCCGTATTCAGGACAAACTAATATCTCCTGTTCAAGGAAGTGCTTTAATGGACCAATATCCACAGAGGACCGACTTTGTTCGCAACGTTATCGAAAAGTGCTATGATGATAATGTCGATGAAGACTCTGTTGATATCGATATAACAAATCTACCAGGTGCAGAACAAGCTCATAATTCATCTACGTCCCAATTAAAACCCCTGCCTCTTTTAAAAATACGGTCTATTGATTCTGTGTCTGATTTAATACGACCCACCAAAAATTGGCTGATATTAGATACATTGCAAAAAAATAAAGATGCGAATCATGTAAAGCCCAAAGGTAACTCTATGTATTTATTGTTTTTATAGTATTTTTATTAATTGAAATGGAGACCTGGCTTTTAGTTATTTTATTATTATAATTACGTTCTTAACACACACACGGACTAACACAGGACCAGAAAATCACTTTGGTATATTGAAAATTAATTATATAGAAATCACTGACGACTCAACAAATGCAACTTCTGTCAAAATTGTTGTCAAATGAGACTTGCTTTTTCCCTTTTTTATTGGTTTCTCTAATGTTATATAGAATTTGTTATATAGAGATCAAAAACAGATGATAGTTAGATTTCCAGTAGCAAATATGGAAATTTGCTTTAAGGAGGTTAAAATACATTAAGAGTAGAACCGAAAAGCTGTATTCTTGAAACCAAATTGTAATATGGAGAGTTTCGATGTATAGAAGTTTGATACTGACTGTATTTCATTCATTTTACAACAAATGATAATAATCCATATATATAAAATAAAGTGGATGTATGTGTGTAAGCGCATCACAGTTAACCGGACCGGCCGATTTCCATGGGGGTTTATTTGTTGGATTCGTCTTGCATCAGTTCAGGTTTATGCGAAAAGAAAATTCCGGAAAATTTATTGGAAAATTCGGAAAATCCCTGCCATGTTTGACCGCGAATCACTTGAGAACGGGTGGACAGATTTGGCTGGTTTTTGTTTGGTTGTATTCGTAGTAGTTAGAACAAAGTTTGTATGACAGACAATTTTAGGAAAATGGGGCGTGGTACTTTTTCACCAGCCCAAATTTTCAGACAACTTTGGAACCATAAGTCACACATCAATTAGATTCACTACGAATTTACTACTTAGTCATGTACTTCGACAGAGGGAATGGTGCCGATATTGAACAGGGGGGCGTGGCACCATCCATACAGGCAAAATCTTTGTAATGGAACATCTTCGAAGTTGAAAGGTGAACAGCATTGGAATTTAGTATGGCGTCGTCCCATAGATGTGTCAATCTACTGGTAAGATTTGATGGGCGTTTGACAAGGGGCGTGGCACATTTTTGTGCCTCAAATATTCCGCTCAACTATAAGTCGCACAGCAATGAAACTAAGTACGAACCTATCATTTTCCCTTTCGACAGAAGAATGGTGCGGGTATTGAACAAGGAGGCGTGGCGGAAGTAAAAATTATAAAAATTCGTTTTTAGCAGCAATTGCGTTAATCAGTAGCTTTTCCTTTAGTTGGTTTTCTTCGTCAATTTACGTGGCTATAGATTCGCCATCTCGCGCATTTCATTAACAAAAAAACATAAATGTTGTGCGAGAAAAAGTTCGCCGGGTCAGCTAGTTTATATATATTTATGTAGGAGATGCAGCTATAACAATGTGATAAGGAAGATTGGTTAAGAATGAATACTGAGTTGGAGGAGGAATCTTATATTTATTAAACTTATAAGTGTCAGGAAAATGTCCGTGGGGACATTATTATATAAACGCGCATCACAACTGTTGGATGATCCCTCTTTGTAGTGTGTTGATGTGCATGTTCACTTCGATGAAATACGAGAAATTTGCGAGATTAGTTTGCTCATTTCTTTTTCGATTCTTAACCCATTTCGTGCCATTGATTTTGTAACGAATCATAAAAATTGATAATGTGTGTAGTTTTTTTGTGATAAACCTGTATAATCTGAACTTTATGTTTTTTGTACCAGGTATGCGCCTATGAAACCGGTAATTATTTTTGAAAAAAACACGTTTATTGTGAGGAAATGATTACAATTTTATTCTTCAAAGTAATGGCCATCGCTAGCTACACATTTTTCCCATCTCTCAGGCAATTTGTGGATGCCTCGCCAAAAAAATGTTTCGTCTTTTGCCTGAAACCAATCATCGATCCATTTTTTGACTTCTGCGTGAGAATTGAAGCGCCGTTCCGTTAATGCGTGGCCCATCGATGCGAACATGTGATAATCCGAAGGCGCCAAGTCTGGTGAGTAAGCCGCATGAGCAAGAGCTTCCCAGTTGTACGATGCAACCAATTCTTTGGTGGCTCTAGTGCGGTGTGGTGGTGCGTTGTCATCGAGGAAAATCACTTTGTGTTGCCTGGCTTCATATTCTGGGCGTTTTTGGCGTATAGCACGGTTCAAATCGGCCAATTGTTGGTAACGTTCACCGTTAACCGTTTCACCAGGTTTTAGAAGGTCATACCATATGACACCACGGTGGTCCCAGAAAACACATAGCATGGCCTTCTTTCCGAAGCGATCTGGCCTTGCGGTCGATTGCGCACTTTCGCCGCGGTTAACATACGATCTTTTTCGTTTGGGATTCCTGAAATAGACCCACTTTTCATCACCAGTTACGATTCGATGCAAAAACGACTTTCTTTTGTACCGGGCGAGCAGCATTTCACAAGTGGTTTTTCGGTTTTCTTGCTGCCTTTCAGTCAGTTCATGTGGCACCCATCTACCGACCTTTAAAATTTTTCCCATTGCTTTTAAACGTTTTCCCGCGGGTCGACGGTCAACACCCAATTGTTCTGCGAGCTGTTCCTGCGTTTGGTCATCATCTTCATCGAGCAATGCTTGCAATTCAGCGTCTTCAAACTTTTTTGGTGGCCGGCCACGCTCCTCGTTTCTCACATCAAAATCACCACTTTTAAATTTATTGAACCACTCGTTACACTGTGTGCGACCAAGAGCATGCTCGCCGTAAGCTTCCACAAGCATTCGATGGGATTCAGAAGCGTTTTTCTTCAAATGGTAACACAAAATTAACTGTGTCCGCAAATCGTAATTTGTAGGCACGTAATCCGACATTTTCCGGAGCGTCAAACAATGCGTTGTTGGATGAAACTTGACAAATTGTGAACTGAATATTGTTGACATATGACAGAAGAAGTAAACATGACATTTGGTACGGTTCCGAAGTTTATAAATATTCGGCTATTTACCGCTAGATGTCGTTACCGGTTTCATAGGCGCATACCTGGTATTTAACTAAGATCTATTGGCTTTCTAATAAAATATTTGTTTGCCATATCACGACTTCCCTATTAAAGCTGAGCGGACATTGAACAAACCTCACACTTGGACTTTTTTCTTAAATTTTTTAAAACGCAATGATTGAAAAAACCATACTAATTTTATATAACAAAAAGTTTAGATCTGTTCAGATGGGTCCCTACGTTGTGCTTTTTAGTACAACAGATACAATTTATAAAAGGAAATTAACTTTAAAGGGTTTATAAATTGTTACAGTAGAACAACATTGTTTTTTCTGGTAAATTAACGCAACGCGCGCATTTACGCGCACACAAATGTAGAAACGATGGGATGTGTGCGACAAAAATTTGAAATTAGGTCCCGGGGTTGTACTAAAGCTGTTGGAAAATCTCAGAAACTCTTCACACCATTAAGTATGTTTTGATAATTTCTTCGCATCGTAACGCCTTTTGGTGTTGCTGAGCGAGCGAAACTTCTGTGCTACGGGGACAATCCGCAACATTTGTATGGATAAAATGTGTGACCAAGAAACCTTCCACAATTGTCTTTTCGTGAAGATTTGTGGACAGCTTGCTAATTTCATCTGAACATGAATCATCAGTCGTTGAATATTAGCGCAGCAGTTATAAAAAACAACACGATTCAGATGACTACGTAGAAATCGACAATAGCAGCGAGTAAGGCGCTCTCCAATTGCAAATAGAAATCATATTATCCGCCAAAAAATGGCGGCAGCGACAAAAATAATCGTATTAGTTGTATTGAATGTAAACCTAGTACAGTTTACAGTTTGCTGGAAATGTGACTACCACCTCATCTTGAATGTTTCTTCAAGTACCACCATTGGATCCATCCTAGTAAAGTATATTAATAAAGTAATTTTCAGTTTCCCTAATGTTACATTTTTTTAAGAAACCATTAAAGTTAAAGTCAATCAGAATTTCACTAATTTACAAACCACAAACATACTGAAGTTGTGTTTGGTAGAAAATCGTTGCGGTATTTACCATAATAAAGGTAGAACCGCTGTCAAATTTTTTAACACTAAACGTGCTAATCGACGTTCTTCGTATTCGTAAAAAGCTTGAGTCGTGATGCCACTTCGATATAATAATAAATGAGTGTTATTTAAGGTTCTAAAAATTTTAAGATCTTTTTTAAAATAAACACGGAATAGACATTTCACTGTGACTAATTTATTTTGGGAAAAGGTATAAAAAATTAACATTCTGCTGCGAATTCAGCAGCAGATAATACATTGCAGTGTTGAAAAAATATTCAAGAGATTTTCTAACAACAGTAAGGTAGCCTTTTCCCACACAATTACCTCGGAATTCGCTGGTATTTGACACGAGACAACTTTCCTTACCGCCACGCTTCGCTCATAGCCGGTGTGCAGCGGGAACTCAATGTTGGCATACTTTAGTACCCTTTCCTTTAGGTCCAGCGTAAATCCGTGCCTTATTGTGAAGTCCACGTCGATAATCCCGTCAACCATTATATCCGCGACGGTAAACTCATGTTCCAGGGTGTCGGTGCCGATGGTGCACGCTCGCCAGTCGCTGTCCTCAGCTGTATGCCATGCTGCGGTTCCCAATTCCTCAGAAGCTTCCTTTTTATGATTGATTATGACGCACCAGTATCCAGTGTCAAAACAAACGACTTTCCATCTATCCTTCCTTCGATAGTCAAGGTGCTGCTTTGTCGTTTCAGCTACGAGACGAGGACGGTGGGGCCGCAGGTTGTGGTTGATCGAGAACGGGAACGCTCCTTCGTCGACGGCAGTCTCGAGCTATATAAATTAACACAACCTTTTTTTTGGGGTTTTTATTAGGTGCTATGCACCAACTTTATTATTTAAATTTAGGTGCTATGCACCAACTTATTATTTAAATTTAGGTGCTATGCACCAATTTATTTTTAAGTGCTGTGCACTGTTTGGTCTCCGGCTTAGAACTAACTTCTTAAAAGCTAACAGAAAGTGATGGGAGTCGCTCCGTCCAGAAACGCGTCGCCGCCGTTGGTGGCGAAGAGATGTGCAGCAGCCATGTAACTGGATACGCCTGCTATGTCACGTAGCGGATTGTTGCAACGCAGCAGTAGTGCAGCTGGGTAAATAGCCAGTGATCTAGCGGTGGATCACATTGCAGCGTGGGTGGATGCTCAGCATTCCAGTTGCGGAGGATTGCTGCTGATGTTAGCGATTTTTGTGCAGTTGTGGACTGCGCTGGTCTAGCTGCCGCTGTTGGTGATTTCGCGCAGCTGTTGACCGGTGTCTGGTATCTGGCTGCTGACGTTGGCTACTTTGCACAGTTCTTGACTGTGCTGGTGTTAACTACTCCCCACGTTAAAACCGGGCGTCCTCGGCCGCTTCCTGGCCTTGGACGAGGAGTTTCCTTCGCCGCTTTACGCAACGGAGAATCAGCCAAGTTGCTGTTACGCCTACTATTAATGTGCCAAATAGGTATGACCACGTTGTTGTCTGGGATTTGATTTGCCGGTGTATGGTTGCGATGTGTTTGAGATTTTGCATGTTTACCTCGTGCAGATACGGTAATGATAGTGTTGCTACATGTTCCGTGAACTGGATATTTTGGGCTAGTGGTACTTCGGGAATGAGACGACCCTTGCGCCGCTGGTTTTCGAAGGTTGTCCCATTTACTATTAGTTTTTCTTCGAATGTTATTAGGAATGTGCCAGTTATGATAACGGGCGGCTTAGCCTCCTGACGTATCTCTACTGTGCAATCGTTAATGATCAGTAGGCCGTCATCGATCCCCTGGATCCACTGGATATCGTGTGCTGATGTAGTTTGGCATGTAGCAGTGTAGTTGTTGAGTAGTTGCTGCAGACATGAGCTTTGTGAGTGAGTCATTTCTTTGCAAAATGTAGATGCCGTTGCAGCCCTGCAGTCCTTCATTATTTTGTAAACCCCATTACATTTCGCTACAACATTAGTTTCTAGTAATATAATTTTGTTATCGTGAACTACCGGATAAATTACAGTTTTATTACATACAAAATCAATTCTGGGATATTTTATGAGAAATAATACAATTTCATTATTTTGTAATATTTTAAGTTTAGAATTTTGAAGAATGTCGCTTACACTTATATCAATTGTCTTTTCGTTTTTTATAATGTTCTCGATTTCAATGCTGTCGAGTAAAGCTGGGTTTATTACATTTATTTTGCCTAACATTATTGAAAAGGCAATGTTGTCTAGTTCGGTGATTGCGGCTTTATTCCTATTGCTAATTAGTTCAAACAGGGTAATTTGGTCAAGTTCCGTCTGTCTGTTGTGTGAGAGTATCTGGTTTATAGTGTCCGTCATTTTACTGATTTGAATTTGTAGTTGCGAATTAATTTTTATCTGTTGCTCGTTTGCCTCTAACAGGGCCTCCTCCTTCCGGCTTACTTCTTGGAAGTCGTCAAAATCGGGTGTGCCCGCTACATATTTAAGCGCCGTACCGATAAAATTGAGGATGCGGGTATGGCGATGATGCACCCGTAATGCTTCAAGGCGTCGTGTTATCTGTTCACAATCGGCCAGCAGGAGTCTTCGTACGTGTGATTGTGGTACCTGGTCTACGTATTGTTGTGTTTCTTCTATTATGGTTGTAAAGGTTGTTAAGTTTGATCTATGCGTTATATAGTTGTAGTCTGAATAAGTGACAACTGAGCCGTCGGTGATAGGTATATAATTCGATTCCGAGTACTCCAACAGTTCTGCAGCGAGCAGCGGTGGCAGGAGCAACCTACGGGAAAGACATTATCTGAGGTTACTTTTATGAATAGCTGTTTTCCCGATCAGTACAGTAGTTCCTAAATCCTTAGTTACGGTGCCCTCAACGTAGATTTTGGTAAATTTGTTCCCTATTCGTTTATTTGTTTTGATGAAAACTGTATCTCCTGGCTGAAATTTCCTTGCTACTTTCGATTTCTCATACCTCTTAATCTCCTTTTCCTGGGCTTCGATGATTTTGTTTTTTATATCCTCTTTAAGGGATTGTGGGGTTGAATGTATGACGTCCACGGGCCTGTAGCCTGTGACTGAATTAATTGATCTATATTATTTGGCTGTGGCAATCAAAATTAGATCTGCAGTGTCATTTATGCCCTGGGTCAGTTTTGTACATCTGGCAATTTCAGTTAGAGTGCTGTGGAAACGTTCCACCTGTCCGTTCGTGGTACTATGGTATGGAGGGATGGTAAATGTGCGTATTTGGAAGTGGTCCATTAGAAGCGATTTAATGGTTTGAGAATTGAATGATTTCTCGTTGTCAAAGACTACGGTTTTCGTCCCCTTGAAAAAATTAAGAATCTGCAGGAGCGGTTCTTTTATGTCGACTATGGATCGAGAAACTATTGGCGAGACTAGGGCGAATTTTGAGAACTTGTCGATGCATGTCAGAAAGTATTTCTTGTCGGTAGAATATATGTCCAAGTGTAGAATTTCGCCAGGGTATTGTGGTATGGGAGTTTCCCCAATTCCTGGATCCGGAGGATGACGTTGATACTTGGCCTCGTTGCAAGTTTTGCAATTGGAGACAATTTCTTTCAATCTCTTACGGATTCCCGGAAAGTAGTACTGCTCGAGGACTTGTAACGTATTCTCCCGCGCGGATCGATGTGCACGGTTGTGCTCCGCAGCTAGGATTTCCGACTGGTCATCTTGATTGGTTACGTCATTCACTTTCCGCTCAGTATGGCGGAATTTTACTGATGGGAACATTCTAACTAGTTTGTCCTGAATCTGTCCTAGTATGGACAGGTTGCACAAAATGCCGTTAATGACATCCGGGTTAACAGTTGTTGTTAGTGTGTCAAAAAGATTGTCCAATGAAGAGAAGGTAATTTCGTGTCTAATCTGTTTTTTAAATAGGATTTTAACTGTTTTTGCATCTTGAGCGCCATGCTCTAGAATTAGCTGGGTTCGAAAGCAGTTGATGGGGTTTTGAATTGTTGGAATTGTTTGGGTGAGGGATTCCTCGCTATGTTGAGTTATATTGTCTTCGTCCTCTATTGCGTTGATGTGTTGTCTTGAAAGGGCATCTGCGACCAAATTTTCTTTTCCTGGCTTATAAAAGTATTTGGGGGAAAATTCTTCTATGAAAGCTTTCCATCTTTTGATTTTAGCATTTGGATTTTTATCCGATATGGCGAACGTTAGTGGCTGATGATCGGTAAAAATGTGAAGTTGTTTAACGCCGTAGAGGTAGTTGCGTAACTTTTGGAGAGCCCACACGATTGCCAACAGTTCTCGCTCATTGGTGGCATAGTTTTCCTCAGTGCTGTTGAGAGTCCTAGATATCATCATGAGTGGCCTACCATTTTGTGACAAAACTGCACCAATAGCGTGTGAAGACGCATCTGTGGTGAGGTCAAATGGTTTTTCAAAATTTGGATACAGGAGCAGCACTTCTTCGGAGGCAAGAATTCTCTTGATTCTTGTAAACGCTGCACCGGCTTCTTCGTCCAATTCAATTGTAACCTTTTTTGATTGATTGGCACCGATGTTTCCGTTTTCCCCTCGTAGGATTTGGGTAAGTGGTTTAACGATTTGGGCATAATTTTTAACAAATCGCCGATAGTATCCGCACAACCCAAGGAAAGATCGTAGGGCGCGGAGGGTTTTGGGAGTTTCGTAGTTCAGGATTGCCTGAACCTTATCAGGGCATGTTTTGATGCCTTGCTTTGATACAGAAATCCCAGAAACTCGACCTCAAGCTTGAAAAATTTTGACTTTTCTAATGACACACGCATGTTCGCTTCATAAAGTTTGCCAAGAATTCTATCGATGTCCCTCAGATGTTGTTCTTCAGTTCGGGAAAAGATTATCACATCGTCAATGTAGACGTGACAACACCTCCCAATTTCATCCCTCAAAATGTCATCGGTTGCCCTTTGAAATATACTTGGGGCGTTCTTCAGCCCAAAGGGAAGTCGACAGAACTCATATTTTCCGTTATTAACGGAAAATGCGGTTTTCTCTCTGTCTTTTTCAGCGAGTTTAATCTGGTGAAATCCTGATTTAAGGTCAAGGGTAGTGTAATAGGCAGAATTTCCCAGATTTGCCAAAATGACGGACGTGTCTGGGATAGGGTATTTGTCGCTTATGGTTTTTTCATTCAGTTTCCTGAAATCAATAACCAAACGCATCTTCCTTTTCCCATCTTCGTCAACGCCTTTTTTATCCACAACCCATATAGGGTTGTTAAATGGCGATCTTGATGGTCGTATAATACCTGTGCTAAGAAGTTCCGCTACCTCCTTGTTGACAAATTCACCCACTGCCATGGGGTAGGGGTACGATTTTGAATAGACTGGTTCGTCATCCGTGGTTCTTATGGTGGCAACGATCTTGGTATTGTATGGCAGTGATTGTGCAGGATCGGCGAACACCTCATTCCGGTTTTCAATTATACGGGAAAATGTCTCTTTTAGTTTCGGGGGTACTGTTTCACTATTGATTGTGATAGAATTAATTTTGCCAGAATAAAGGTAGAGTAGTTTTTCCTGACCGCTATTGTAGTGGAGTATGCCTTTTTTGACATCGAGTCTAGCGCCGATCGCTCTAAGAAAATTAAACCCTATTATGCCATCAAAGGTGCTAAGATGTGGCAAAATAAAGAAGGGAGTGGTTGTCTGAAAAATGTGCATGAGGCACTGGTGTTCTATTTTTGTTTCGCCATGGATTGACTTTACCAAGAATGGTTTTGTCACTGGTTTCACCACTTTTAGTGTGTCCAAATTTTTTACGTAGTTTCCCGTTGCACCAGTGTCGATCAGAAATTTGAGCTGTTTCCCCCCTAATGTCCTTGTGATGTAGGGTAGGAGGGATTGACCTCTAAAAAAGTCACTTCATCCGAAACTTCTGAATATGCCGAGTAGCCGTGTTCGTTTGGGTCACATTCCAAATTGACGTCTGGGTCGTTACGACTGTCAGAACGATCGTCTTCTGAATGTTGCTCGTGGGCAATATTTTGAGAGGTTAAATTATTAACTCTCTGCATTTTTGTTAAAGGCTGCCGGTCAGAGTCCAGTGGCCTTTTGAATGGAGGCCTAAATTGGGGGTGGAAATTTCGTTGTACTGGGTTTATGTTTGTGTTGGGTCTTGGTGTGTAATTGGGTGTATTAAAATGTGGCCTAATTGGTCCACCAAATGGAAGCCCTATTGGCTGGTTTGTAGGATAAGGGTGTTGTTTATTTAGTACGAATCGGGATGTCGATGGATCTATCTCCATAGGTGTTGGACGGGTTGGTTGTGAGGGGGTGGCAGGGTTGGGTTGGTATCGTCGGTAATGCGGTGAATTGTAGGGGTTATAGGACGCCTGTTGCTCGCTGTTAGCAGCAAAGGTATGTGCGAACATGGAGCGTTTTTGATTGGACTCCAGCTCTTGAGCAAGAGCTAAAGCCGTTGGCATATCCGCAGGCCTAGAAGAAAACAGGATATCGCACATGGGTTTGCGTAACCCGGAGATAAAGGTCCTGAGTGCGTCCTGTCTGTATTTCTGGCTAAGGGATTCTACCAGTTGCCTATTACTACCGTGAGACATCACAGTCTTGTTAACCAGGAGTGTTAACTTCTTTTCGACTTCGTCATAGAAATGTGTAATGGACAATCGACCCTGTCTAAGTGCAGCCATTTCCTGTTCTATCAGGTAAATGGGCCTCTTGTCCGCGTAGGTATGATCCAATCTGGCTATGATGGCCTCAAAGTTCAACACCGTGTTGAACGAGGACAGAGCCAGGTCGGCCGATCCTATAATTTTGTTGCGGATTATCGCCACTGCCTGGTAGCCCTTGGAGCTAGTTTCGTAGCCCTTAAACATCTTGTAGGCAGCAAAAGCGGCTTGTCTCCATGAGACGTACCTGGCTTGATCGCCATTAAACTCAGGTAATGACTTGACCACATCTAGTGACTCGTCACACCTGACCCCCGGGTCGATTGTTATTTCTTTGAATTCGGTTACTGTCGGCTGTGTTTCTAAGAGGTGGAGCCGAGCGGTCAAGCTGTCCACAGTTGCCTGTATGTCCCGCCGAGTATTCTCAGTTGCTGTACGAATGGCAGCATTAAGCAACTCCTGAATAGTTTCCGGATTCATTTTTTATTTTAATTCAATTTATTTGATTTAATTCAAAAATTATTTTTATGAACGTTAAAAGTATTTAAAAACTAATTTTATTTTGTTTTCTAACCATTAGTAATTGAAAGTTAAATTAATCAAAGATAAAATTAAATGTGATTCAGAATTTAAATGTTTAATTATATTTTTATTTTAAAATTAAATTTTTAATTTTAATTATTTGTGGAATTTGATTTCTTCTTTTTTCTCAAATGAGATTTTGCTAAAAGGGAGTTTTCCTCCTCTTCTGCAGGACATCTCGACCCTGGTGGAGCGGCTTGCAACAGCGCGTCCCGTTTGCCTGAGCTACTAGGGGGCCTCTTTCTCCACACTTTTGTATCTTATTATTCTGCTTACTATAAATTACTTTTACAATTTTTAATAAATTCTTTTTTTATTCTTTATTTCGTTTTCTTTGATTTCCTTTACTTAAATTTTACTTGTCTATACTTATTCTCTTTTTTATCTCTGGTGGAGCGGCTCGCATTTACTGCGTCCCGTTTGCTGAAGCTACTAGGGGGCCTCTTTCTCCACACCTTTCTTTTAAACTTTTTTCTCCTCTGGTGGGTCTGGAATTCAGAGTCGCAGAGTTAAAAATTTTTTATAAGCCGGAGGGTCCCCCTTTCGGTGGTGAATCGCGGCTTCAGATTTTCTATTTAAGGGCTGTACGAGCCTTCGGTTATATTTTTTAATTGTTTTATCTGTTATTTTATAATTTCTACGCCGGAGGGTCCCGTGGGAATCGCGGAGTGAAGGATGTTTATAGGCTGGAGGGACTCGTAAGTGTCGCAGTCTTGGTATTTTTGTGTTAAAATTTTTTATTTTATTTATTTAAAATATTTCATTTGGAGTATTCTTTCTTATATTACAATTACTTTAATTCTAACAAATATTTATTAACCTACAGTATTAATTAATTTAACATTAATTTTAAAATTTAATAAATTTAATCTTAAGATACCGCAACTTACAGCCACACTGCTACCGCCATGTTGATGTCCGCTTTGTTGAAATTTGTATTTGTGCTCCAGACGTTTGTTTTTTTTCAATTCAATTCAGCGCAGCTGTGCTTCCGTTATCTATGGCTGCCTGTTTGGGCTTTTAAAAGATACACAATAATCCTTGGCTTATTTTTCAGCTTAAAAGTTTTGTAAATAAGGCTTGTAAAATTTTAGCACTTGAAGGGAGAATTTTTTCCACGAATTATTGTTAGTTTTTAATATTAAATTTTATCGCAAATTCAAATTTTAACTATTTTTTGTATTGTTTATTATTTTCTTTGCACAAATTATTTATTTTCATATTTTCAATTGCTTTTTATGCAAACACCAGTTTTTTCATTGAAGTTTCTACAGTTTTTTAATTAAATTTCCCTGACGTTTAATGTGGCACTTTTCGCGCGCTTGGAATCACAGTTTTTTGTTTTTTATTTTGTAGTTTTTAGACACAAAAAATATCCACTTGTTGTTTTTTTTTTTCATTTAACATATAAATTTTTGTAAGTCACATTATACTTTTACACTATGTGCAAATGCTTCAAGTGTTTGTAAAAAAAATTTTATTTTTTTTGCTGTTGGGTGCTTTGCGGTTTTTGTTTTTATGTGTTTTTTTCTTTTCATTTAACATATAATTTTTTATAAATTTTTGTAAGTCACATTATACTTTTACACTATGTGCAAATGCTTCAAGTGTTTGTAAAAAAACATTTTATTTGCCGCAGCTGCTCACTTTTATGTTTTTATTATTTTGATTTTCTTGTTCACTATTTCGCGTGATTTATCTATTTTCCGTTCAACTTTTTGTGTGCTTTTCTTAACTAGTTGTCTTTCCACTTTCAAACATTCTCATCCCATTTTCTTCGCAGTAAAAGTGATCTTGAAATGTTTTTGTTTTTCAGTTTTAAAAATTGTTTTTGTTTGAATAATTTTTTCACTAAGTTCGGTGGGTCCGAACTCACGGCCACTTTCGCGATCGATCCTTTATAGGATAATTTTTCGCGCGCGTGGCCCCACGTTGGGCGCCAATTAACACAACCTTTTTTTGGGGTTTTTATTAGGTGCTATGCACCAACTTTATTATTTAAATTTAGGTGCTATGCACCAACTTATTATTTAAATTTAGGTGCTATGCACCAATTTATTTTTAAGTGCTGTGCACTGTTTGGTCTCCGGCTTAGAACTAACTTCTTAAAAGCTAACAGAAAGTAATGGGAGTCGCTCCGTCCAGAAACGCGTCGCCGCCGTTGGTGGCGAAGAGATGTGCAGCAGCCATGTAACTGGATACGCCTGCTATGTCACGTAGCGGATTGTTGCAACGCAGCAGTAGTGCAGCTGGGTAAATAGCCAGTGATCTAGCGGTGGATCACATTGCAGCGTGGGTGGATGCTCAGCATTCCAGTTGCGGAGGATTGCTGCTGATGTTAGCGATTTTTGTGCAGTTGTGGACTGCGCTGGTCTAGCTGCCGCTGTTGGTGATTTCGCGCAGCTGTTGACCGGTGTCTGGTATCTGGCTGCTGACGTTGGCTACTTTGCACAGTTCTTGACTGTGCTGGTGTTAACTTATAGCCCTGCTTGTCGCATAGCCAGCAAACAGTTTTAGAGGAGACTGCCCGTTGCCTGGCCGGTATTTCAGAGCTTATGGTCTGGATCGGGATGTCGCTTTCCGGTTGTATTCGGCGTATCTTTGGAGGTGCATACTGAGAGCCCCCAATCCATGCCGCCTCATACGTCATCGCGCTGGTCACCGTCTCATATATTAAATGCACTGCGACGTGTCTCCGGGTCATGAGCACCTTCAATGAGTCCTTCTGGGTCGGGCAACTGTATGAGTCGCTCAATTTCTGCAGCGCCTCGTTGACTATTTGACTACGGTTCTTCAGCTCGCAGTAGTATAGCGTTTTGTTATGCTCGTTGCTGCACTTTGCAAGTCAAATCATTATGTCTTTGGAAATGTGATTCTTGCTCATTGATCGCTGCATTTCTCGTTTTATTTTTAATAAATTAATTTTTGTGAACGCATTTTTTACAAGTGAAAAGCAATAAATATCTTGTTAAAAATAGTGTCTTATTTTATTTATTAATTCAGTCTATGAACAACAATTCACTGGAACGTCTCACTGGATTGCGCTCAAAATAAACACTTGAAGTCACTACTAGTAGTCACTGTATTCACAATAAAGACAACTGTTTTCTACACTGGTCACTTTTTCCACTTAAGGGGACCCGATGGTCTAGAAATTTCAAAAAATCGATTTTTTGTTTTTTCGATATTTCGAAAGTATAGTATCTTAAGAATATAAGAGTGAACTTTTCATGCGGAAATTCCCAATATTATAGCTTCTACAGCCCATTAACCAGGTATAGAGCGGTCCGCGCGCTCCTCATGGTACCTCAAACTAACTCATTTATCTCGAAACGACTTTTTTCGGTACGCCGCGGATGAAAACAAAAAAACTATTTAACCGAATCACTTGAAATTTGGATATGTTGTTCACAACATGTATGACTATCGTCGGAACTAGAATCATAATTTTATTTAAATAATTTCTTATTGTTTACACTAAAAAACTAGTGAAAAAAGACCCGATTTTACGAACTTTTTTTTCAAAAGCGCGCCATTTTGTCAATTTTTAATTTTTTCGATTTGTTCTAGTTCCGACCATAACTGCACTCTTTCTGATTAAGAGTTTTCTTGAATTTTGTGTTTCAGATGAGTAGAAGTCTCGAAATCACGTACGCCGTCCGGGTCCGATTTTTCGAGAGGGTCATCTTTAGCAGCATTTTTATAATAAAAAATATTGTTTTTAAAATGAAAAAAAAAATGTTTTGTATGCTCAATAAACATAGTAATAAGCCCAAAAAGTTGAAACATCGTTTTTTAAATTTTTACTGGCAAAAAAAATCGTGAAAACAGGTGAAATTTTCGTGCTCTAGACCACCGGGTCCCCTTAACTGTTTTACCCTTGTCCTCATTTAACTCTACTAATTTCTTTCGTGTTCTTCCGTCGCTTGTCAAAACCAGACTGCCACCTGCGTCGTACCCGGCGGCGTTTTATACCTACCTGCCCGGAACGCGACTCGCTCTCGAACATTCAAGCATCGTCTCTGCCATACTCCGTCGCAATTACCATGCCCCCCTAAAATAAGGCAATGCGGTTGCGGCCCGTTCGGTTGTGGTTGCCGTGACAGGTCGGCTATGTCCGAGCGATTATTTATTATTATTAGTGTAGGGAGCGTCCAGAAACGTGTGCGCGAAGCCAAAGGTCTGCCCTTTGTGCCCTGGCTTCCGCCTCCCTCCTTGCGAGAAAGTAACGGACACACTTCCGTTGGCGACTCTCATCGCCAAGCCAGAAGGGGCCATTTCCAAGAAATACTCAACTGCGCCCCCGTTCGCCGGTCACGAGACAGAACCTGTCTCCAGTGACCTATTGCATTCAGGTTTGCAGTCGCCCTAAGAAGATTCCCATAAGCTCTGGATCTCAGTTAGATGGAGCGTGGCTTTAGCAAAGCTGAGAACGTCCGACAACTTGAGGTTCCTGAGCTCATCCTCGCGGAGAATCACACTGCCTGACACTGAGCCGCCCGAAATCCCAAAATCACAAATGAAGCGCACCGTGGTTTCGTCGTCCTCAAGGCACATGTCACATAAAACCGAGTCTTTGACCCCAATCCTATTGAGGTAGTCGTTAAAAGGAATAAACCCTGCGGCGAGCCCCAAGATAGTTCTCAAGTCACACCTGCCTAAGCCCAGCAGGTAGTCCGTTCTGTTAGGCCTAGGCGCATCAATAAACATCCTCGACTGCGTACATGTCGTAAGACTACGCCAGTAGTCGAGGTGTCTGCGTGCCAATGTGCTACGGAATGTCGCCTTGTGCTCAGATAAGCCGCAGCCAATCGCTGGTTCAGGTCCTAAGAAACAGGCCAAAGATCCAGCTCTGGCAGCTCATCCGCCTTTTCATTGCCTTCGACATAAGAATGCCCAGGCACCCACAGAAGTGTGACGACATTGTCAATGCTTAGCTCGTTCAGTCTGCTGACAGCCTCTCGCACAATTTTGGATTTTGTCTGTATTGCTGCGAAAACCTTAACAGCCGCTTGGCTGTCTAAGCAAATATATATGTCACATCCTGATCTTCCCCTCCCCTCCGCCGCAGCTGAAGCGCTGCTATAGATAGACAAACGCTTCCGCCTGAAAGACAAAAGTGTGACTGACAAGAGGGATCGAAAGTCGAATGTTATCAGCAGGGAAAGGATTTTGAGGACCTAAAAACCTATAAAAAAGGCAAAATAAAATAGCAAAAAAGGCACGGAAAGACACTAAAAACTGCCAAAAAGGCAGAAAAGGGCACTAAAAACTGCCTAAAAAGGCAAAATGGGGCATTAAAAACTGTTAAAAAGGCAAAAACAGGAATTTAAAAATAAGAAAGAAATACTTGACAATCTAAAAAAAGGGGAAACGGTATGTATTTTTTAATAATTTTATTTCATCTGACGTATGCAACATACAATATTTATACCTCGTTTTTTGTAAAAGAAAAGGAACATCAACGTTTTCAAAGATAGTTTAAAAACTAAAACTAAGATATTTTAATTGAAATGTAGGCACATATTTTAAATTCATATTTTAACTTCGTTCGAAAAATTCGTTTCGGTTTTCGATGTAAGGTGCTATCAGTTGTGTCTTTTTTGTTGTAGTTGAATCGCTTTAACGTGTTTTCGCGATGAATATGCTGCTGCACGTAGTACTTCTTTTCGTGATTAATTTTTGTTCCGCAAATAGTGCACAATAAAACTTTCCCATCTGTAGAAAGGATTTCAGCACCTCTCTCAGCACCACCAAACTCTGCTATCAGCGCCGAAATTTTTGCACTAACCGAACTTTTTGATTTTGGCATGTTTTTTTCTTTAAATTTTCCACTGCACAACAAAAAATAACGGCTTAGGAATGATCAAATCAATGTAAAAACATCGATAAGTTAACAAAATTGCAATGTTGCCACTTAATTTTTTTCTTAGTTTCAAGGTATTTTTGCGAAACAAAAGGGGGAAAATATTAAAAACGAAAGAAAAATAAAAAGGCGCTCGACAAATCTTGAAAAAGGCATTTTGTGGCATTTATAGGTAAAATAGGCACTAAAAAAGGCATTTATGGGTGAAAAAGGCAAACTGTCTTTTTAAGGCAAAAAAAGGCAAAATAAAAGTGGTATATTTCTAATCAGGAGGACCTAATTCGTGCTCATTTTCAATCAGAAATGCTCTATCTAGCAGCAAACAAAATTTCCACAAAATCCTTTCCCTGGTTATCAGTGTCAGAATGAACTCCAGCACACGAGCCAGTGTTCATCAGTGACCCATCTGTGTACACCACTGCCGAAGCTGGCTTGAAGCCCTTCCAGTAGTTATTCGTCCATTCCGATGGATCGGGGGTAACGGTTTGATACCTGCGGCGAGGCATAAGCTCAGCACACTGGGCGTCAACTGTTCCCCCTCTCTCAGATGGAAGAGTTTTAAGAAGGTCTCTTCCGGGTTCTCCCCTGTCTCCCGCGCTGAGAACAAGTTTCCTGCCAAGCAGCAGGAAACTGCCTGCATCGTCTGGTGACAAATGTAGGCTCATTGCCGCGGTTAAGTACCTCCAGTTGAGCCGCAGCGAGGAAATTTAGCAGGGCCTCCGACTTGCGATTGGCTTATTCGTCTCTCTGGATTGTGCTTCAAAATAAAATACACTTTTAAACGCAGTTAACAACTAGCAATTACTTTATTTACAAATTCACACTTGACTGTCTTTACACTTGTTACTTATGAATATGTACTCCGTGTTGCACCTTTGCTTGCTCAAATGAAAGTGACTCTCTACACTGTACCCGGTTGCCTTTTATACTTGTCTGCTTGTCGCGCAGATCGTTCTGGCACATTCTAATTGAACTAAAAATTTCCATTACCATCGCGAGTCATCCTGGCAATAGCGAAATTATAGCAAGCCGGCAGTATTCTACAAGTACGAGCCTAAAAGTATGCCCGTAAAAACATTCTTGTGCATAGCACAGCGACAGGGTTCCTTATCGATTCATTATAAACACTTTTTAACAAAACAAAACGGTAAGCTATTTTCAAAAAATTCTTTCTCCTAGTCACGCGGAATTTTATCTGTTTAACCCGGTACCAAAAAACCTATTTGTATCGGGATTTTTCGTTTTTGAATTAATCGACACTACCTATAAATTATCCCACTGTACATCGTATTAAAATTATCGTGACTTTTCATCAAATTTTTCAAGTTCATTTAAATTTGTAGTAATTGCTTTTTATTAAATTGACTGCGAAACCTAAATTGGCACGTCGAGCGTTGCGTTTTCTGACGCAACGCTTTGGCATACTGTAGCATACCGAAATTTAAGCGTTGTGTTGAGCAAATGTTTTGCAGCTTACAAATCTCAGCTACTTTTGTTTGTCGCAGCTAACTTCAATTGCTAGCGTTCTGTTCAAATTGGAAATTTTTGCTTCATATAATTTGTATGAAGCAATTTTATCAAATGTTCCCCGCTCCAATTTGGATTTCACAGTAAGAAGCAAAACATGTTGACGCACGCCAATGTCAGAGATTAAGTGATAGGAAACTGGCAGGGGAAGCGATTTTCAGACCATTTTTTGCATTTCACATACACAATCTGTGTGAGCTGTGAAAATTGCTCTAAATACAGGGATGACTTTTCCAAGGAGTCAATGAAAACTAAAATAATGGCATTTTAAAGACATATTCAAACATTTTTATAACATTTGTAAGCGATAACAGAATTTTATATTCATTTTCCTGCAAACGAATCCCAGAATAATAAATAAAATAAATTGAAATAAAATAAAAAAATTAAAAAGAAATAAAAATTAACCACAATGGTAACCCTCACACATGAAAATTGACCACCACAACAACCCTCCATCTTGAATTTGTATGGGGACATATTTTACGTTCCTAATCAACCATGGGGGCGGGAATATCAGCTGTTATGTAAGAGTATTGGTGCATTTTGTGTGTGTATTGGAAATTTCCCCTGCCACTTTCCTATCACTTTATCTCTGCCAATGTTAGCGACAGTGGAAGCAAGAGCACAAAATTGTCGATGCCGAGGGTTGTATTGAAACCTTCGGGCTTGAAACCAGTGTTGCCACTAAGAATTTTTTCCCTACCAAAATTGGACCAAAATCAATGTCAGCCTACCAAAATAAATTGGTTAAACAAAAATTTAGTTTCAAACACATAAACATAAATATATTATTTAAAAACAAAAACAATTAAATTCAGTACAAAAACAACACAGTTTAGCATATTAAATATGCTGCAATTAAAAGTATTACATTAAAATTAACATAAAATATCATAACATAAATTATCATAAAATATCACTCTTTTGCGAGATCTATTTTTGCTGACCAGACATAGTGCGCTTCAGTCTTATTAATTATTTCTTTACATAACATAATGTTATTGATTGTAGTAAATTCCAATTTATTTCGATGCTTTGTTTTTATAAGTGAAAGTTCGGAAATTTACGTTCAGCAGCTGCAGAGCCAGTGCTGCCGCTGAAAAACTTTAAAAAGTCGCAAAAAAGTGTCACAGCTGAAGAAAAAGTGTCATCAAGAAATCCAATTTTTTTATACCATGTATATACTTTCATTATTTTATCTTTCGAAACTCATTATTTTTATTCAATTTCTAAAGGAGATAATTTTCTGTGAAAAAAACTGTTTCCCCCTTAAATTAATTGATGAGGGATATATTAAAAATTCCCAATATGCATGTTTTGTATTTATTATGAAAACATTTGCATTTCAAAGCATATGCATTAGATGGGGCATTCCACGCGAAGCGGACAGGTAAAAAACTCGATGTTTCCGATTTCGGTTGGCATGCAGTACTTCAAAGCCGATTATGGACTCATAAAATTATATATTAAAATAATTAAACCACTGGATTTCTTACTTCATTTACTGAGCTTTTTAATTGTATTTTTGGAAAAGAAAACAAATTTTTTCGTAATAAAAAAACTAATTAATTTTTTTATCCTTGATTTTCACTAAGTTAGACCCTTTCGTTTTTTTATATTTTTTATATAAATTGCTAATATTGTATAGAAAATTGGTGCCAAGTTTTATAATGGGCGTGAAAGTGGATTAGGAGCTAGACTGAAAATACTGCCGCGCCTGATGCCCGCCGCTTGTGCGCGTTTAGTGAAACTGTGTGCTTGACGCCACCCTTCGGCAGCTCTAGTTTTCGCAAAAAATGGGCGTGTCACTTTTTCGAATTTTCCTCGACTTTTCTCACATTTTCGACTGTAATTTCCGAACCAATAATCCTATCGACATGATTTTTATATCGTTGCACTTACAACATTTCACGCCAAATATGCAAAGGTTTTAATTTTTTTTTTGGTTCGAGTAATTCAAAATTTTTTTGTTTTTTGCTTGTATTTCAGACTATAAATATTTATTATCCATCCATTATCCATTAATGGAACATATTGCAACGATGAAGCACTCTGTGCTGTGCTATGCATGAATAGCATACTTTTAGGCATGCACTTTGAAGTACGGCCGGCATGCTATAATTATGGCAAGGATGGTTCGCGAAAGGTGATGAGCTGTGCTAGAACAATCGAGATAGAGAGTACAACTAGAATGTGCAAGAAACTTCGGCGCGATAAGAAAACTAGTATAAAAGCAGCAGTGTGCAGCGCAGAGGGTCGAGTCTGTATTGAGCAAGCAAAGGGGAAACATGCAATAGTAGTAGTGTAAAGTAGTAACAAGAGTAAATTTGTAAATAAAGCGATTGTTGATTTTTGACTGCGTTTGCGCTGAATAATTGAAGTCGTTTTATTTTCAAGCACAATCAGGTACGAACTTGGAACTAGTCATTTTCGTAACATCGTAACATCGTAACATTTTCGTATAAAAGAGCATATTGAAACGAGGAGGCACTGTGCTGTGCTATGCATGAATGCATAGCATACTTACAGCTGGAATGTGCAAGAAACTTCGGCGCGATAAGAAAACTAGTATAAAAGCAGCAGTGTGCAGCGCATGGGGTCGAGTCTTAGTTGAGCAAGCAAAGTAGAAACACGTGTAGATACAAGCAAAGTGTAAATCTGTAAATAAAGTGATTGTTGGTTTTTGACTGCGTTTGCGCTGAATAATTGAAGTCGTTTTATTTTCAAACACAATCCAAACGAACCTTGGAAAACTCATATTCGTAACATTTGGTGTCAGAAGTGGGATTGTGCTACTGAAAATAAAAAAAATTAAAAAAAAAAAATAGTAAATAAAATTATAAAAACGCAGACATGGTTAAACTCGTGCTGCTGAAGGTGGACCAGCTGAAGAAGGAGCTGGCTGCTTGGAATTTGCCTACTGCTGGCGGTAAGGTGGAGTTGCAGCTGCGTTTGCAAGAGGCATGTGAGGCACGAGGCGTCGACTGGACTGTGCACGAGTTCGGAACGCAGGAGCTAGAGGCGTCGGCCAAAGTGGAGGAATCGCCTGCGGTTGCTGCGTCGATGCAAAGTACGGCTGCAGCGGCTGCGCCACCACAAGCAATGGACATGAGCCAGCTTATGGTAGCAATGAGAGGCATGTTTCAGGAAACTTCTGAGAATGTCAGTCGTGAAAATCGCGAAATGTCGGCGCAAATGGCAGCGAAACTGGACACTACGAATCAGGAAATTTCGGCAAAAGTTGACACTGCGAACCGAGAGATGGCGGCGCAAATGGAAACGAAAATTTAAAATGCAAATCGGGAGTTGTCCAGCAAGCTTCAGGAAAATTCTGAGCGCTTGGAGCAGAAAGTGGAAGAAATTTCAGACAGGATTAATGTGAAAGTCGAGCACCTGGAGACGCGAGTAGAACATTTAGACACACGAGTTGACGGTCTGGAGGATTCGATGAATAGAAAAATCGACGAGCGGCTTAGAGAGGTACAGCCACGAGAATGTTTGCCGCCGGTTCCAGAAAGTTTCGCCACCCGAACAGAAGTGCCTACTTATGATGGTGCTACGCTACGTTCGATACATTTAAACTGCAATTCGACTTGGCTGCTTTGGAAAATCAGTGGACCGATATCAGGAAAGGTCGGAGATTGGCACTGGCGCTAAAAGGTCCTGCGGCTGAGGTAATTAAATCGGTTCCAGAATGTGAAAGGAGTGATTACGAGGCCATCATGAGAGCGTTGGCGGCGGAGTACAGCAACGAGCACAACCATACGCTGTACTACTGTGAGCTGAAGAACCGCAGGCAAAGAGCAAACGAGGCGCTGCAGACATATGCAGCAGACATTGAGCGGCTCGTACAGTTGTGCTACCCGAAATTCGGCGCTGATGATCTCGAGAGGATGAAGATTGGGTCGTTTATTGAAGGTCTTCATGATCCGGAAACACGTCGCAGTGCGTTGATGATGGGCAAGCCGACATTTAAGGAGACGGTGACCAGCGCGATGACATATGAGGCGACATGGATTTGAGGCACCCGGTATGTACCTGCAAGGATACGTCAAATCCAGCCGGACAGCGACATTCCGATCCAGGCCATAAGCTCTGAGACACAGGTCAGGCCACGGTTGGCCTCCTCTAAAATTGTTTGCTGGACATGCGGCAAGCAGGGTCACACAGCACGAGACTGCCGCCAACGAAAGAGGCGCGTTCTCGAGCACAGTCGCCTGAAGCGAGGAATACTGACAATCGAGGCTCAGCCAACAAGCGCAGGGCTGAGGACGACGAGTCGTTAAACTAAAACGGGTCAGCCCAAAGGGGCGTGAGCTGATCCCACAACCTGCTGCCCCACCGTCCTTGTCTCGCAGTTGAAACGACAACCCAGGAAGCTTGACGATTGAAGGAAAGATAGATGGAAAGTTGCTTGTGTTGACACTGGATACTGGCGCGTCATATTCGATCATAAAACGGAGGCTTCTGAAGAATTGGGAACCACTGCATGGCATACAACTGAGGACTGCGACTGGCGAGCGTGCGCCGGTAAGAGGAAAAGTTACAAAAACGATTGTTATCGGCACCAGCAGCCTGGAACATGAGTTCATCGTCGCGGATATAATGGACGACGTGATTATCGGCGTGGATTTCATGATTAGGCACGGTTTTACGCTGGACCTGAAAGAAAATGTGCTGAGGTATGCCAACGTTAAATTCCCCCTGCACACCGGCTATGAGCGAAACGTGGCGGTAAGGAAAGTTGTCTCGTGTCAACACCAGAAGATACCAGCGAATTCCGAGGCGATTTTGTGGGCAAAGGTGGACGAGGACGATGGGACAAGTCGGCTGTGGGTTGTAGAAGCGCCAAAACAAGGATACGACAACATAATTATCGGACGTACATTAGTGGAACCCAAAAATGGCAAAATACCAGTCAGGATGCTCAACCCACTGAACACACCCAGATATGTCGGAAAAGATGCGGTCATTGGCGAGTGTAGAGAGGCTGAAGCAGTTGTCAATTGCGAAAGCAGTCCACCCGGAGGAAGTAGGAAACGCGGTTCTAACATGGACGCCATACCGCAGGAGAACCAGTGGAGCAGCGAATTGACAGCCGAACAGAAACAGAAGGCGCGGTCACTCCTACAGCGCTATGGGTCAATATTTGCAGCAGAAGCGGGCGGAAGAACAGCCATAGTGAAGCACAACATCGACACCGGAAGTGCGAAACCGATCCGCCAACAGCCAAGATGAGTTCCTCTGGCCAAGAGGGAAGAGGTCACCACTTTGATCGAAAACATGGGTAAAGAAAAGGTCATAGAGCCTTCGTCAGGACCTTGGTGCTCGCCGGTCGTGCTAGTCAAGAAAAAGGATGGCAGCACCCGGTTTTGTGTGGACTATCAGAAGCTCAATGATGTGACCAAGAAGGACAGTTATCCACTACCTCGGATCGATGACACCCTGGACACACAGTCAGGCACGCAATGGTTCTCCACGCTCGACTTACGCAGCGGCTATTTGCAGGTGGAGCTTGCAGACAAGGACAAGGAAAAAACGGCTTTCAGTGTTGGCGATGGTTTGTGGCAGTTCACCGTCATGCCGTTCGGACTCTGCAACGCACCAGCGACATTCGAGCGGCTAATGGAACGTGTGCTAAAAGGGCTTCATTGGCGGACGTGTCTGGTCTACCTGGGCGACATAATCGTGATGGGTGAAAGCCTTGACGACCACCTGGGAAAGCTGAAGGAGGTATTCGAGCGAATACAAAAAGGCGGGCTTAAACTCAACCCACAGAAGTGCTCGCTGTTTCAAAAGGAGGTCAAGTATCTGGGTCACACGGTTTCCGCCCGAGGAGTACATACGGATGAAGGCAAAATCACAGCGGTGAAAGAGTGGCCCCGACCAAGCAATCTACACGAACTCCGCAGTTTCCTGGGCCTGTGCACATACTACCGAAGATTCGTTCCTGGATTTGCGAACATAGCTGGCAGCTTGCACAAACTGACGAAAAAGAATCAAGCCTTCGAGTGGTGCGAAGAGCAGGAGCAGGCTTTTGCACGACTGAAGGAAAAACTGTGCACTGCTCCAATTCTGGCCTTCCCCGTGCCTGGAGAGATGTTTGTGCTGGATACAGATGCAAGTGGGCATAGTATTGGTGGTGTGCTATCACAGATAATAGATGGCCAAGAACAAGTGATAGCATACTACAGCAAAATGTTGTCAACGCCTGAACGCAATTACTGTGTGACACGAAGGGAGTTGCTGGCAGTATTGGAATGCGTGAAACACTTCCACAAATACCTGTATGGGCAAAAGTTTCGCCTGCGCACAGATCATGCTGCATTGAAATGGCTACTGAACTTTAGAGATCCTGAGGGCCAATGGCGCGGTGGATCGAGCGGCTGCAGAGCTACGACTACACTATAGAGCATCGCAAGGGTAGTAGTCATGGAAATGCCGATGCCTTGTCACGCCGTCCGTGTAAAACCGAATGCAGGCATTGTTCGCGAGCCGAAAGCAAAGAGAAAATAGTGGACGTCCGATTAGTAAGCGTTATGCCAGAGGGGGAGTGGTCTGCGGAAAGGATACAAGAGAACCAGCGCGAGGATACGGATCTTACAAAAATCATTGAAGGCAAGGAGCAAGGCGCACGTCCAGACTGGCAGGAGATGGCCTGTGAAAGCCCGATCGTGAAGGCTTACTGGGCACAGTGGCAAAGTCTGCGGCTGTCTGATGGCTGCCTATACCGTGAGTGGGAGAGTGAGGATGGCCGGACCAGCAGTTCCTTAATTGTAGTCCCGAGATGCAGGATCAACGAGGTGATCGAAGCATACCATAACGACTCCAGCGGAGGGCACCTAGGCATCACAAAAACTGTCGCCAAAATAAAAAGACGATTCTACTGGGTAGGATGCCAGGAGTCTGTCGCCGATTGGATTAAGAGCTGTGATCGATGTTCGGCTGCGAAAGGGCCGACAAGAAGATCTCGGGGCCGCATGCAGCAGTACAACGTGGGAGCGCCCTTCGAGCGAATTGCCATGGACGTCGCCGGGCCATTCCCACTTAGCACTCAAGGCAACAAATATGTGCTGGTGGTCATGGACTATTTTAGCAAATGGCCCGAAGTGTATCCTATTCCTAACCAGGAGGCCCCCACGGTCGCGGAAATGCTGGTAAACAACTGGGTGGCCAGATTTGGAGTTCCGCTGGAGTTGCACTCGGATCAAGGCCGGAATTTCGAGTCTCTGGTATTGAAGGAAGTGTGTGAGCTACTAGAAATAAGGAAAACTCGCACCTGTCCGTTGCATCCCCAGTCCGACGGCATGGTGGAACGATTCAATCGGACGCTGGAAGAATATCTGCGGAAAGTAGTGGGCAGGAATCAAAAGGATTGGGACACGCATATTCGGCTGTTCTTGATGGCGTACAGGTCAGCCCCGCACGATACGACATCACTCACTCCAGCCCGAGCAGTGTTCGGCACGGAGCTGAGGTTGCCTGCTGACTTGAAGTTCGGAGTGGTCAGCACGACGGAAGGCGCTAAGACTGATTACGCAGTCAATAAGCGGTTGGAGCTGGAAGAAATCCATCAGTTTATAAGGGACCGTATCCAACTGGTCAGCGATAAGATGAAAGCCAGATATGATCTACGGGCTAACACAGCGGGGTTCCAAGAAGGCGATCTGGTAATGCTTTACAACCCGCAGCGGAGGAAAGGTTTGTCTCCGAAACTTCAAACGTCATGGGAAGGACCGTACAAGGTCGTGACCAGGATTAATGACGTGGTGTACAGGGTTCAACGCTGCGGCAACAAAAACGCCAGGTTGAAAGTAGTCCATTTGGAGCGCCTGGCGTCTTACTCCGGCGGAGCCTCGGCACTTGTTCGGGACGAACAAGTCTAAGTGATGGGCAGTGAAACGAGGAGGCACTGTGCTGTGCTATGCATGAATTCATAGCATACTTTTAGGGATGCACTTCAGAGTACGGCAAACTTGCTATAATTCGCTTGCTATAATATGGCGAGGATGGTTCGCGAAAGGTGATGAGCTGTACTAGAACAATCGAGATAGAAAGTACAACTGGAATGTGCAAGAAACTTCGGCATGATAAGAAAACTAGTATAAAAGCAGCAGTGTGCAGCGCATGGGGTCGAGTCTTAGTTGAGCAAGCAAAGTAGAAACACGTGTAGATACAAGCAAAGTGTAAATTTGTAAATAAAGTGATTGTTGGTTTTTGACTGCGTTTGCGCTGAATAATTGAAGTCGTTTTATTTTCAAACACAATCCAAACGAACCTTGGAAAAATCATATTCGTAACAATATTTTGAGGCCCCTAATTTTTTAAGGAAAAAGTATGAAAAGCGATGAAAATTGCTATGGTACATTTTTGCTATTATTTCGATGCGAATGTGTATTCCGCCAAATAATTTAGCTGTGTTGTATTGCTTGACGTGTCGGCTTTCATTATACACCAAACTCGTTAATTGATTTACAAAAAATGTGTATGTTTTTGACCATCAAAGAGAACGCCTTAAAATTCCATATTTTTCGACTTTGAGGTCCAATTACCGCGATATTTTAAAACTTATAAAAATAAATTGCATCGAAAAAGAAGCCTTGCGGTGTTGTTAATGCAACAAAGAATACAATTATGTCAACCGGTTTATTGGTTCAGAAATTACGATCAAAAATATGGAAAAAGTAGAGGGAAATCTGAAAAGGTGACACGGTACCTGTATCTCACTAACTAGAGCTGCTAGAAAAAATCTGAGGGTAGATTCGAAATCAGCGCACCCAAATTTGTAAGAAACAATAGAAAAACTCCATGCAACAGAAAAAAAGTATTTTTTGTTGTGCTATCATTAGATACTTCGAACCGCCGTCGTTTTTTACTCACGTTGCTTCGTTTTCTAACTTCAGGAATGGTGCACTTGCAATTTGTGTCTTTTCAATTGAACAATTAATGTAATTAAATTGATTAATTAAGAATAATGAATACTTTGATGCATAACATCAGCAAAAGGCGAAACAACAATTTTGAATACTTTTTTATTATACAACTAGCTTTTCCCCTGTGCGCTTTGCTACCCCACAAAAGACCGTTTTTCACAGCCTCTATTCTTACCAAGGTCCATAAATTACAGTTATAAGTTTTATTATAAAAATCAATGTTTAAGAGTTAGTTTTGACTTTTATTTAATAACTCAACATATAACAGTTATTTTTTATTTATATTGTTAAAATCCTATAATAAGAATTGTTTTTGATGTTTTTCTTATTAGTCCACAAAAACAGTTTTTTTCGATTTTTATTTCAATTGTCCTATGATAACAATTATTGGTGGCTTATTTTACTTTAATTTACAAAAGTCATCATTAAATATCAGTAAGTGACTTGTATTTATAAAATCATCAATACAAATAGTCAGTGACTTTTATTTTTTAAGTCATCAATAAAAATCTGTCAGTGACTTTAATTTTTAAGTCTTAATATACAATTTATTTTCATTAATCGCAGTACTGAATTCATTAAATATCGAAATGCATATATATTCTTGATCGACTCAACAAGACCTGACTTGACAATTCTGTTTTATTTAAGAATCATAACGCAAAAAAAAAAGTTCCGATAGCATACTTACTTACATTTATGCGGGGAAACTCCCGGCTAACATTTCTAATCGAATTCAAATTCAAATTTCAATGCTGTCCGGCTTATAATTCCGAAGGTATTCCATATTAAAAAATTTGGGTTGTATTAGCGGTTCCATGCCCCACGTCCAATACCCACCCCATTCCCCTTATCAAAGGGCACGACTAAATCGTATGTTTGTCATTGTCATTGATGTGTGACCTGTAGTTCCAAAGTTATTCAAAACATTTAGGTCGTTTGAAAAATAACACGCCCCTTGTCCAACGCTCATGAAATTTTACCAGTGAAACAACACCCTTAAACGGTGGCTCTATACCAAGTTTCAATGTTGTCTCTTGTGAACAACAAACCAACCAACAAACAGACATTCATTTTTGTATATAAGCATAGATCATAATTGAATAGAACTAATGCAAGCGTAAATACTAATAAGATTATTCCACTTCCAGGTACGGAACTGGTGAATATTAAAAAAAACTTGCCGATGCAAAATATGCCTCCTCAATCTAATTCCGATCCTGTGTTATGTTTAAGTCAGCATGACTTAAAAGGAACTAGCAAGATTAAAAATAATGCTGTTCGGGGGCATGCTGCTCCAAAAGGCACCGAGAATAATTTGAATTCAAATACCAATAATACAGATAAAAACGTTGCTCAGCAAATAAAAATACTGCGCCAAAATAATCCAAACGGAAATGTAGAAATCATGCTAGCGAGAAAAAGCACTCGACCAAGTTTCTCAAAAAGCGGATCTCGAAGTCGGGAACTCTGCCAGAAGGAGAATTCAAAACAAAATATTTTAAATAACGTAAAATTAGACGATGGTGAGTTCTGAATATATTCCTACCGATTTACTTATTTAAAATATAAAAAATGTTGGATTATGTGTTAATTGTGTCTATATGTATATCTAGTAGAAACATCAAGAGACATAAGAGAGCTACATAAAATGTCAAATTCGGGAATTTTTCATATTCTACGTGTTTTGAACTTAGGTTCTAAATAATTCTTGCTACGAGGACGCATCTGTTCTAAAATGTAATAGTCTAGATATAAAATAATTACCTTAATTTAAAATAAGATAACTCAAAACAATTTTACTTTAGTCCAAAAATAATATAAAGATTTAATATTAAAAAGGTAAAATTACTTATATCCATACTATGTTACCACTGATCTTTATTTAGTAGTGCAATTTTTTTCCACTATTTTTTTTTAGTGGTACTTTTTACCACTGTCACTAAATAAAGATCAGTGATAGTTGAAAATTCCTCCACTATCACTAATTCTGTTCCACTAAAGTTATATCACTAACGTAAGTAGGGAAATAAAAGAAAGTACCCCGAATGTGCATCCATACTTGGATTAACAAATTTTGTTAACAATTTCATCAGCACAGTCAGAATTAGGTATGGTGCGAACATAGTTTTTTTATATTTTTAATTCTTTGCGTGGTTTTTGTTTCTACTACGATTTTGTTTGAATCAGACATTACGTAATTTAAGAGTATGCGGGATATTTATTAGAACTCTGTACCTATTACCTTCAAAGAATAAGTTCAGCGTTACAAATATTGCTAAAGGTTAATGTTGTAAAAGTTTGAACGTTTAAATACGTTAAAAACCAAACCAAAGTGCAGCAATTTTCGTGACAAATTGAGAGAGCTGCATAAAAAAACGGATTTAATTCTTTGCCACCAGCTAATGTTATGGATAACCATCGGTTAAAGGTTTGTTAACCGTCTATGTTAAAATCGGGAAAACTAATACTTAGTAACGCTTTATTAACCTTCGAAGAATACACCTAGGTCAATTAGACCCTGTTCACCACGACTATTAAACCTTTTGACTGAAAAGAAATTGTGGGGTGTGCTTTGAACCTTGTGCTTTATAGATGTTATTAGTACCTCTGAAGTTTGTAACATACTCACCAGACATGGGGGTTTTGCACTAAAAATCCACTACCACTACCACTACAAGGTCTGCGGGACATTTTCCACTACCAGTAAATAAATTTAGTGATAGTTGAAGTTTTTTCACTATTCACTGATCTTTATTTAGTAGTGCAATTTTTTTCCACTATTTTTTTTTAGTGGTACTTTTTACCACTGTCACTAAATAAAGATCAGTGATAGTTGAAAATTCCTCCACTATCACTAATTCTGTTCCACTAAAGTTATATCACTAACGGTTATAACCAAACATTTTAACATTTTCGTTCATTTGCTTTTCTATTGATTCGAATTTTGATCGAATCTCTCATTCAATATTGATCAAAATGTAGTAGGGGAACTCACGATTCATTGCATTTGTTTAAGGAACAGTTACAATTTATATTTATATATTAAAGCACTGACTGTGTCGTATTGAAATAAACAACTACGATAGTTGTTTATTTCAATACGCTTATTCGCTTGAAAATTTGAAAAATTTATTTAAAAGTTAAATGATTTCATAATATAAGATTTCATATAATATAATACCAAAATATTGGCAATATCGAAGAATAGCTTAAGTTGACACCGCTCCGTCCAAATTTAGCGCATCAAATTTTCACTTAAATTTTCAGAATGATGCCCTCCTAGATTTTGGAGAAGTACAAAATAAACATTTGTTTATTTTGTTTATAAATTAAGTCCTAATAACGTTTTCCCACAAAGGTCGACCTGAAATGCTACTCCACAATGATGTACGAACAGAGCTGGAATATTATTTAGCAGACGCAGACACGTCGTTTTTGTGTTTTGATCAATATCCTACAGTAAATATATAGTAGTAAATAGTAAATATAATATTTCGATCCCGTCCTCCGCCCCAATAGAAGGTTTGTTCTCATTTGCTGGCATGGTGAATGATCCTCGTAGAAGGAATCTCACCGATGACAACTTTCAACGTCTGGTCTTGTTGAAAGCAAATAAGTTGTTTAACCTTCACTCTGTGCATGGGGTATACAGTTCCCCATAGCCACAGAAAATATGAATTTGCGAAGGTATTTCTTCGTGTATGTACTGTATGTGTATGTACTGTATGTGCTCTAAGTCTTAAACGATTGTAGATCACGTTTTAATTTTTTTTGTGAAGAATGAGTACATTTAAGGCTTTAATTTACGTTAAAATAATTAAAAAAAAAGTGTCGAAGTTACTCAAATATCAATTTCAAATTTTCACTTCCGGTTTACTATACGTAAAAAAAATTAAAATTTAGAATTCGACAAAAACCAAAAAACAACACCTTTTTTACTATCAGAAACAATACTTTTTAGTTTTTTTTACAAATTAATTGATACAGATAATAAGCATCCAAAAAATCATGACTTTATGTTTAGTCAATTTTTAGAAGCTCATAACTCAGCAAAAAAACATCATACAAAAAAAAAAATTGGGTGTACACATCCACGTCTACTAGAAGTATAACTGACCAGAATATAAACAAAATTCATGACCTCACTTTTTTTGGGTTGTCCGCCTGACGTGAAGTGCCCCATATATATCATTGCATAGCTATTGATGAAAAGATTCTAAAAACATAAGCAGTTATTTTTTTTAAGTGTGATTGGGCCAGTATATCGACATATTGCATACAAACTATTTGTTGTGCTTTGGGGTATAAATGATCCCGCTATTTATACCAATACATTTTGTAAGCAAAACCTATCCAAGTTCTGAACCACTCAAGTTCTAAACCGCGAGCACACTCACCGGTGGAATAACAAATTTAATGACGTGTGCAAATAAATAACAATAATAATACTAGGGCAGCCGCCGTGGCTCAGTTGGTTAGTGCGTTGGACCGCGAGTCGAAGGAAGCGACCCAGGTTCAAATACTGCCTGTAATAACACCTAAAAAAAATAACGGGACAACTCGTTTTCTCTTTCGGTGGCTGTCCTCTCAGCTGGAAATGGCAAACCTCTGAGAGTAAAAATTGCTTATGAAAGAGCTCCCAACCTGCCGTTCGGAACCGGCATAAAACTGTAGGTCCCTTCCACCCGCGTACAAATTCACACGCACAACACGGGTGGTTGCGGGAAGCTAGGCCTTAGTCTCGCGTAAGCGGGCTGTCGTGCCAGTCAATTAATTAATTAAATAATACTAATACAAAAAAAAACAACAACAACATTAATAATATTTCATACTATAACGATAATATAATTATTTCCCAAAAAACTATTATTTTACTCATTCCCATACAAACTATTCTGGTTCAAAAATGGGGAACTCAGTTCAGTGCTAGTTTAAAGGCCAATTTTTCAGTGCGAGTTCAACTCAGTTTCTAGTTTAAACTTAGTTTAAACGAAAAACAGAATTTTTCAGAATTTTACAGCTCTTGCCTGTCGTGAGCGAAATTCTTGTTTGCACTTTTTCTTAGATTTTCATACTTTGTGCGCAACGTTTTCGCGCACCGGAAGTTATCAACAAATTTTTAATTCAAATCGTCTTAAATTTCTTTCCATTTAGTTTGTTTTTCTCGGCACTCACGCGGTCTGTCTTCTTGCACTCGAGCACTTGTTTATTTTCTTTCACAACTGTATGAAGACATTCGATTTACCGAGACGAAAAATTTGGGCTCCGTTTGCTTATTTTGAATTTTTTTTTATGAAATACATTATTTGAGCGCAAAGAATTTATTTACGAATGACAATCAAAACAAAAGAAAATTATTACTAGATAAAAATATTGGCAGTATTGCCACACTCAAATGACAAATATTTGCTCCAGTTAAACTAGCACTGAAAAACTTCTTTGTCGTTTAAACTTAGTTTAAATTTAAACGCACTGAAAAATTGGCCCTAGGTTAGGTTAGGTAGGGAAGGGTGTGTGCGGCAGGACCGCACTTCCACTCGGAGGCCAGGATGGCCCATTGTGAATCCCTTCTTATTGTGTTCTGGAGCTGACCAATAGTCTCAATCAAGGGGAAACCAGTTCGACCTCTTAATGAAGGAGAGCAGATTCGAGATTTCGACTTTCGCCGCGCAAGCCAGGTCTGTTAGGAACCTTGACCCCAAGGTGCGGAGTCGGCGTTCCTGCAGAGCCGGGCAGTGGCACAGGAAGTGTTGTATCGTTTCTACTTCTTCTTCATCTCCACAGCTACGGCAGACATCACCGGACGAGAGGCGCCATTTGGTAAGCATAGATCCAATAGCGCAATGTCCGGTGATGACTCCAACGAGCTGCCGAATGGAGGTACGACTCAGGGACAGTACGAATCGTGTTTTCGTCAGGGAGAGGGAGGGCCACAGTGTCCGGCAGGTGCCGCAATCGGTCCTGGTACGCCACGACGACTCAATTTCCTTTTTGGTCAACCTGTCAATATACATGTACAGGGCAGATATCGGAGGAAACACAGAGGTATCCACTTCGGTGGCAGGCAAGGCAACCCCCTTTTTTGCCATCTCGTCCGCTGCTTCGTTCACAGCCACTCCTGAGTGTCCCGGAACCCAACAGAGAGTGACCTGGTGGTGCCCAATGCCTTGAAGTGCGGTGCGACACCTCTGCACTACCTTTGATTTCACAACAACTGATTCCAGCGCTTTAAGTGCCGCCTGGCTATCCACGAAAATTGTGACATCTGTGGGTGGTAGCCCACTGCCACGGATAAGTTCGGCAGCCTTCCAAATTGCATAGATCTCTGCTTGGAAAATACTGCAGAGGTCCGGCAGTCTGAATGACATGTGGGTCTGCAGTACATCGGAGTAGAGACCAGCTCCAGTACCCTCCTCCATTTTTGAGCCATCGGTGAAAACGGTGATGGAGGCGTCTCTCGTCGCACCTGTCAGCTCCCATTCCTCCCTTGTGGGATATGAGGCTAGTGCGCGCGTGTCAAAATCCAGGTATGGGATCAGATAGTCCGTGCGGGAATCCAACTGATATCCGATATCTGGTTTCGCGAATAGATTTAGAATTTCAGAATGTTCATAAGCGTGTTGCCTCCACAAGTTGGCCTCCCTCAGTCTGAGAGCGCCTTTAGTGGCGCAACATTTAATGAACTGTTCAATGGGATGGAGGTGCAAGATCACATCCAGCCCAGCCTGGGGGGTGCTTTTGACAGTGCCTGCTATTCCCATAGCCGCTAGTCTCTGCACCTTCGTCAGTTGCGTTACCAGGGTCTTGGTGCCCGTAGCCGGCCACCAGACAATGGCTCCGTAACTTAAGATCGGCCGTATGATCGCAGTATACATCCAGTGAACGATAGTCGGCTTCAATCCCCACTTTTTCCCGAAAGCCCTTTTACAAATGTAAAAAGCATTCAGGCTCTTTTTCACCCGCTCTTCCACATTGCGCTTCCAAGAGAGCTTGGAGTCGAGTATGGTGCCGAGGTATTTTGCCTCGGGTGATAGGGTGAGAGTAGTTTCGCCGAGTTTAGGCAGCCTAAACTTCGGTATTTTGTATTTCCGGGTGAACAGTACCAAGACAGTCTTCGAGGGATTAACCCCTAGACCATTCAGCTCTGCCCACCTGGAAAGTTCCTTTAGAGCAGACTCCATGAGATCGCTGATTGTGGACAGGAATCGTCCAGGGATCAGGATAGTGACGTCGTCTGCATATGCTACTACTCGCAGCCTCCTGGTTTCGAAGATCTCGAGGATGCTATTCACTACAAGGAGCCACAGCAGAGGCGAAAGAACACCCCCTTGTGGTGTGCCTCTTGTAGTTCATTTCCTCACTGAGCACAGGCCTAGGTTAGAGTGGACCCTTCTGCTGCTGAGCATGTCACTGGTCCACTTTACCACCTTCTCATGAACTTCGAACTTTCTAAGTGCATTGATTATAGCCTCCAAGGTAACGTTATTGAAGGCCCCCTCGATATCGAGGAAAGCGGCTAACGTATACTCCTTGACGTTTAGCGATCTTTCGATCGTCTGAACAGCCTCATGCAGGGCGCTGTCAACAGATTTTCCCCTGCAATACGCATGTTGCGCATTGCAGAGTCCTCTGGACTGTGCCACTTCTCTAATATAGACGTCTACCAGCCGTTCAAGAGTCTTAAGTAAGAACGATGAAAGGCTGATCGGTCTGTAATCTTTTGCTGATAGGTGGTTCACTTTCCCCGCTTTGGGAATGAACACCACACTAACCTCCTTCGAGGCACGCGGGACATATCCTTGTTGGAGAGATCCACGAAAGATTCTCGTCAGGACCCCGACCACCGCCTCCTTAGACCATTGTAGCATAGCAGGAATGACACCATCAGGGCCCGGGGATTTATACGGGCTGAAAGAGTCAACTGCCCATGCTACCTTGGCTTCGCTAATTATCCTCTGAACTAGACCATCCGGTCGCGATGTTTGTTGCCTATGCGACGTGGTCGCCTCAGCAACATCCGTGCATCCAGGAAAGTGAGTGTTCATGAGGATCTCAAGAAGTTCCTCCCTCGACTCCGTCCATGATCCATCAGATTTCCTGATGCTGGCAGGAGTGTGTGAAACCCCAGCGAGCACCTTACGGAGTCTGGCGGCCTCGTTAACATTGTCGAGGGATTCACAGTAATTTCTCCAATCGTCCCGCTTGGCTGCCCTAGTAGTTTTCTTAAACTTATTAAAGCTAGCCTTGTAGGCTCCCCAGTCTTCCTCAGTTCGGCTAAGTTTAGCCTTGTTGAAGAGACGCCTAGTATCTGTCCTAAGTTGTCTTAGCTCTGGGGTCCACCAAACTGCGTTGGTTTTCCGCGGAGCTCGACTTTTTGGACACGATTTCTTGAAAGAATTATTAAGAACTTTCGTTAAAAGACTAACTGACCTGTCAATGTTGTTTCTTTCAAAGATAGCTGTCGCCTTGCGCGACGCCAGTTTTTCGGAAACTAATGCACTGAATTTAGGCCAGTTAGTCTTTCTCGGATTCCTATAGGCTGGTGGACTCCCCACCTCCATAGCCACGGAAAACACTATCCGGTTGTGGTCCGAAAACGAACATTCCGTTAGTACCCTCCAGTCGGCTACGGAGATAGTACTCGAGTCGGTAGCCAAGGTTATATCTATAACTAACTAACTATAACTAAAATTGGCCCTAACTGGAACAAATTTTTGCCATTTGAGTGTGGCAATACTGGCAATACTTTTATCTAAATAATAATTTTTCTTTGTTTTGATTGTCATTCGCATATAAATTCTTTGCGCTCAAATAATGTATTTCATAGAGAAATTCAAAATGAGCAAACGTAGCGCAATTTTTTTGTTTCGGGAAATCGAATGTATTTTTGTACTTGTGGGAAAAATCAACAAGTGTAGGATATTATAAGCTAAAGCTGTGCACATGCGCAAGCGATCGTAAAAGTCTATGTCGCCAAATAAATGGAAATGGTCTGGCCGCATTCTCACAATTTTTGATCTCCTCATCACCGTAATATTTAACACATCAAATATTTCTGCATAGCCATGATCTTCTTCGTCAGAAGAAAAAGTCATTGCGGTTTTTGGTCTAATTATATTTATTTAATACCGAAACATTGCAATTGCAATTGCAAATTTCCAAACCAAAGCTGTTGACAGTTTAAACGTAGTTTAACCGTGCAGGGTTGGGCGTTTAAACTAAACTAAGTCAAGTTTGACTGAAAAATTCTATTTTGCGTTTAAACTAAGTTTAAACTAGAAACTGAGTTAAACTCGCACTGACAAATTGGCCCTAAATAAAACATATATTTTGCACATATCGTTATTAGTGGTTTATTTAATGGTAATGGATGTCCTTGTTCAGTGCACTATGCTTTTCACTACCACTAAATAAATTTAGTGATAGCTGAATTTTTTCCACTAATTTTTGTTAGTGGTACTTTTTACCACTGTCACTAAATAAATATCAGCGATTATTTATTTATTTATTTATTTATTAAGAAATTTATATACTAATACAACAAGATTCTTTCGAGTCTTATAATTAGAGTATTAGCAACTAGGATTTCAAAAAAGCTTACAATGGTAATCTTATACAGTAAAGAAAAAAAGAAATAGGAAACATACTACCATATGCATTTTACACTCTCCGAAAAAAGACCATTGCAGATTAATATCATTGCAACGAGCATAGATATTTAAATAACATTGATTTGAATTGCACAACGTTTCTGCAGCTTTTTATCAGGGGAGGTAACGAGTTCCAAAGACGTATGGCGTAGACGTAGAATTGCCTTTCCGAGGTAAGGCTATGATGTTTCAATTGTGTCAGGTTAGAAGTACGATTCGACCGCGAGAAAGTCAATCTACTGCGTAAATAGGCTGGCTCGCCAAAGTGTAAAACCTTCTGCAGCAGCAGCAAAGTCCGGAATTTGAGCACATTATCAAATGTCATGTTACATATTCGCGTAGCATATAGAGAAACATGGTCATTGCGTTTAAGACCAAAGACGTATCTAGCAATATTGTTGAAAGCAACATTGAGTTTTGCTTTGGAAGCAGCGTCACAGTTGGCAAATATCTCACAACCATATAGGAGAACAGGAAGGAGATGCGTCTTGGCAAGCAGTAGTCTGACTTTTAGCGGCGTTAAAAAATGTGTAACCCATAAGCTGCGCAACATTCCGTACACTTTACCAGCAATACTCCTGATATGAGGCCTCCAAGATAAGGTGCGGTCAAAAATTATGCCAAGGTTCTTGGCAGAGTCCACTTGGTCGATGGCGCAATGATTGAGTATAATTTTAGGGAAGTGCGAGGTGTCCATAACTTTTTTCGATATGACTAAACATTTGGATTTTAAAGGGTTAAGACATAAACCATTTTCGCTTGCCCATTTAACTACACTAGCAAGATCATTGTTGAACTTTGAAACACAATTAGATACTGAAAGACGGTGGCAATTTGCATATAGCTGTACATCATCTGCATACATATGTATATTACAATACTTCAAAATTTTAGGCAAGTCGTTGACATATAAAGAAAAAAGAAGTGGCCCAAGAATAGAGCCCTGAGGGACTCCTCGTTTTATAGGCAGAAACGCTGATATTTGCTTATTCGCGCAAACTGCTTGCGTTCTATTTGATAAATACGAAAGCATCATACTAGCCGCTGATGTGGAAAAATTAAACAAATTTAGTAGTTTAGTGATTAGAATTGTATGATCGACAGTGTCAAATGCCTTGGAGTGATCCAGAAGGACTAAAAAATTCACTTTGTTATCGTCCAAGCCAGAGCGTATATCTTCGGCTACGTCAATAAGTGCTGTAACACAACTACGTTTTCTGAATCCTGACTGCCTATCGGTGAGTAGGTGATGGGAAGATATGAAGTTGCTAATTTGCTGATATAAAAGACGTTCCAAGACTTTAGAGAGGAATGGTAAAATTGCAATTGGTCGGAAGTCGTTACTGGATTTAGGAATCGGAATAATTTTTACTTTCTTCCAGCAGCTGGGAAACGTGGATGTTGTTAGAATAGTGTTGAAAGTGTGAGTGGCATAAGGCAAGAGCGCAGGAAGCAGTGCTTTAAAAAATACAGGGTGAATTTCGTCAAGGCCAGTGGCATTTGATTTAATGGACAGAGAGCTTTGAAGCACTTCACATTGGTCAACACAGCGAAACGAAAACCTTATATTCGTATCAAGGTTTAAATTTTTCGCAGTAAAAACGAGTTTTTGCGGTTTTTATTGCAGTGGCTACACCTTTCTTTAGCCGTTTAAATTCCGTGTACAGTTCGGGTATTTTAAATCTGATTAGTGATTAGTTTAAAAAATTGAGTTATCACTAAATTTATTTAGTGGTAGTGAAAAGCATAGTGCATTATGAATTTAGAGCGAAACCCCCATGTCTGATACTTACTGTGAAATCGGCTCTCAAAGTGATTTTTGTATTTGTTTTTAGATATAAATATATAGAGCACCGTTGTTAAATGGTATGTTGCGAAATAGTCAGTCGCGAGCTTGGATCTGACTCAGCCACACCAGAAACCTCTAGAGCAGGTGTTTATGAAAGCAGCCCGTCATGAATTGTAAGTCAATTGGCGGATGGTTGTGAAAAACTTGGTTTAAGTTCACCTTGTATACTCGTACATAAGCAAATACAGTGTGTAAAATCCTTATTCGTACAGACCCGTTTCATAGGTAACGTCTTAAATCCTTCAAGTTGAACGATTTTATTCAGTAAAAATTTCTCATGTTATTTTAAATACATAGAAAATATTGCAAAGACCTAAAAAATTCTTGATATATTATATCAATTTGAATACATCGGTAACATTTTGTTTTGGCTCAAGCAAACTCTGGCAGCGCGTGAATTCAGATGATAATTCATGGAATAGTACGGCAATATAGAAATTTTGAACAAAACTGTGCGAGTCCATGACTTTTTGCTCCTTTACGTGTTGTTTCATTGAAGGCACATTAAACAAGATAGTAGAACTTGCTCAGCTGGTAAAACGTGTTTCTACTTTTCCCCCTAAAATATCACTATGTCCTCTCAAAGTAGAAAAGTTGGTTAAATCGATATCAAAACGTCTTAACTTATTTATTTTTTAACCTCAAGCTCTCAAAAAAATAATATTACCCTATTTTATTTGATTTACTTTGCTTTTTTTGTTAAAAAAAACCTTAATCTCTGTAGTGAAAGGAGATCGTACGAATACGTATTTTGCATAGTATTGTTTGATATTGGCACAGTCGGGACTCAAGTGCACGACTCATAGACTTGCCGTTCAACGTACTAGACTGTCTGATATAGCTGAAGCTACAAACATAAAGCTAAAACTGTGGGTCGAATTTGGAAAATGAACCTCCGTTAAGAAGAGTTTTTTTAATTCGGGGTCTAAAGGAGCAAAACATGAGTTAAAGTGTTGGATGAAGAAACTTTACTTAGTGGGCCTATAGGTTTCAAACTTGGTGAAAATACTCCAAATTAAAAAGTATTCGGCACGTATTTTTTTTTTCGAAAATCAATATCTAACGGGGTTAAGAATGTGTTAAGGTTCGTATACGGCAGGCTACGAAAAAAACATGAACCGATGGGCTAATTAAAGAATTTTTTTTGTGAAAATCAAAGGGGTACACAAAGGGGTAACAGTTTGTATGGGGAAACATGATTTATTGGTTTTTGACTCCAAACTTAGTAAAACCACTTTAAATCAGAAATAATTCGACACATATGTTTAATTTTTTCGAATATCAAAATCTGACCCTATCAACCATGTGTTAAAAGTTTGTATGAAGAAACTGTGAAAAAACATGAACTTGAACATGACTTCAAACTTGATGAAAGTCCTTTTAGTGAGAAATAATTCGACACGTGTTTTGAATTTGTTCGAAAATCGAAATTTGACGGGGTCAACGAAAGGTTCCAAGTTTGTGCGGAGAAACACGATTTAACGGGATTTTTTTACTTCAAATATGGTGAAATCATTACATATGAGAAATAATTAGACAAGTATTTTTCATCAAAATCACGGGGTCAAAGCTTTAAGAAAAACTCAATTTATTGGGCCCATTGACTTCAGACTTATGGGAAGTACTCAAAACCAAAAATAATTCAACGTATGTTTTTCAGTGTTCGAAAATCAGCATCAGACGAGGTAAAAGGTATTTTCTTAGATCCAAAAATGTGTAGCTAGTTAAATGAGTCGAAATAGTTACTTAAGTATAAGTTGCCAAGTAAACCTATATATCCTTCATAACCAACGCAATGCCTCGCCCATAGGGGTTATCCCCTACGTGTTTGCTCAAATAAAAAAGAAAAGTAATTTATGTTCACGTTTTGTTTCCAGAAATATGGGCATCTCTGTGCAGTCCAGTGGTTGCAAATGAAATTAGTGATAATAGTAGTTCTTCTTATACCATCTTAAAGTGCCGAACGCCAATAACACAACAAAAGCCATTAACAGATCTTCCAGCTGAGGATATTTGCCTGCCTTCAGATAAGCAAGCCGAAACAGATTTGTGTGGACATTCTTCTACAGTTTTGAATAACAAGCAACGTCGTTCCCGGACAAATTTTACTTTGGAACAACTAAATGACCTTGAAAGACTTTTTGAAGAAACTCATTACCCGGACGCTTTTATGCGTGAGGAGCTCAGCCAACGTTTAGGCCTCAGTGAAGCACGAGTACAGGTAAACTATATACATTAAACTATAAACTATTATATTAGCCGTATTCACGATCTGTGGTTTTTGCAGTAAATTGATAAAATTTATCAAATTTTACATCAGATCGTGAACGACCTCGTTGTAAATACTTGTTTATATTTTCTTAGAGATGAACATTTTTGGTACAGATAAAAATTCCGCGACACTTTCAATTTGAAGAATTTTCATTAATACGTGCATGTAAACAATGCTGGGAATAGCAAAAAATCCGAAAAAAGCATGAATTCGAACACAGTTCAGAATGAAAATTTATATTTAAGTGTCCTTAGAACATGTTTTGTAAGAATTGACGAAAATTAAATGAAAATACTTGCCATGAGTGGAAGAATTTATCGATAGTAGAATCTATAAAGTGAGATCACTATCAAGAAAATACAGAATACTACGTAATGTTGCAATAGGGTTTTGCGATTGTAAATTTTGTAAATTGGTTGTACTTTCAGTTGCATGGATTTGTTTTTGTAAAGTTACAAAATTTACCACAAAAACCAAGAATACACGATACAAGACCAAACACTATAGATCGTGAATACGGCTATTATTTATTTAAATCTTCCTTGCATAGACTTGCTACTAAGTATATCGTAAACATCAACTGATATTATTTAAAAATTCCATGCAACTTGGTTTGTATTTTATGAGATGTTGTAACATTGATTTAAAAAAATACTGTGAAACAAACAGTACGTAGCTTTTTTCCGGGCTCCCGGAATAGGTTCACTCTTTTTCCAGTGTAGTGTAGTTACATACTCGTACATAAAACCAGTTTGACTTATTTTTTTGCTATCAAGCCTTTAATGGTATGAATCTTAAGTCTACCTAGCCAAAAACCAACTCAAATTTCCTTGCAGCTTCATTTCTACTTCTACGTTTGTTACACTGCACAACACAAAAAAATAACAAGGTTCTGACAACGGATTCTGGTAGAGGGGACCAAACAAAAATATACGTGTATCGCCGTTTTGAAAGTTTACATCTGAAGTTTTTTAGGGGGGGTCAAAGTTTTCCCCCTTTTGCACATTCTTATGGTGAATCGGCATACGAAAACCATGTAACCTTACATTTTAGGTATATGATGGGTTCAGCAATTTGATGTAAAATACTACGAAGAATATTTTTGTGGAGTATTTTAACCCTGTAGCTACTATTTTTATGGGTCAATTGGACCCTTTTTTTCTAAAATGCCAAAAATGTCCTGTAAAACAGGACTTTTAAGGAAAAAATGTACCACGAAAATATTCCCCATAAAATTCTACTACAGGTCTCTGAATACAAAGCTCAGAAATTAACTTCAACGCCAGAATTAAGCCAAAACTGAAAATGTGTATAAAAAACAATATGTATCAATTATGTAAAAAGAAAAAATCGAAAATGGTGCAAATACAAATGAAAGAAGCAGTTATAGAAGTAAGAAGCAAAAATATTCTGTTAGCATTCTTTTAGCTTTTAAAACTGTTGATGTAATATTTGCAAAGATTGTTTCCTATTTGAAGTGACTTCACCAAATTGAAATTTCACCAAACTTCTTAACCTACAAGATTTTCGATTTTCAAAAAAATGGAAAACATGTGTCGATTTATCGTTTAATTTTAGTTTTACTAAGTTTCAGATAAAAAAATTCATTAAATCATGTTTTTCTACAAAAATGTTTAACCCTTGGTTTACCTCGTCAGATTGTGATTTACCAAAAAATAAGAAACACGTCTCTAATTATTTTTGATTTGAAGTATTTTCACCAAGTTTGAAACCAATAGGTCTCTTAACACTAGAATGCCCGACAATCTGACCTACCTAAACTGCCCATATGTAGTCATTTTGACTACACTGGCTTTTAAATTACTGGCTTTTTTAAATTTTATTGGTTTTTAAGTTGCAAATATGAATAAATGTACACGAGATTAAAATAAAATAAGTATTTAGTTTTTATTTTTTATGGCGTACTTTACACATAAATGGGATAAAATGGAATGAAATTTGGAATTTGTGAATGAATTTTGTGAGTGAATTTTTGATTGAAAAACTTGAAAATTGTCACAGCCTATTTTTTTTTTTATTGTTTTTGAAATCTTAATATTTCGCAATTGAAGATGCATATTTGTCTATTATCAGTGAGATTTGCTGAAAATTGTGTAGAGGTAGTAAAATGACTACTTTTGGGCATTTATTTATTTATTTATTTTTAATTATAAAACATCGGCATTTAAGAATTAATTCTTTTGCATGCCACAAGGATAACTTATTAAATAACAATTGATTAGTTTAACAAATAATAACTTATTAATTAACAATCGATTAGCTCAACAAATAACAATTGATTAACAACAATTAATTACACTGTGCGTGAAATTTGCCCTCAAAAATTTAGACATGGGGGGGACCTACTGGGTGAGTTTTCTATAGGTATACTGAGTTGAGATCCACCAGCCGTTTGGTAAGATTGGCTCTAGTTTATGAGAAATCCGACTTTGAAGTTTGGTAATTTTCGTCAAATTTGTCGTTTAAGTAGGTCCTAAATCGTTCCGAATATCGCTTTACTGTCTTCGGCAAGTTTGTAGATATTTTAACGACCAACACATTTGCTTAAGACACCAATCCAAAAAAAATACATTTAAACTGTGTAATTGCGATATGTGCATTTTTGAGCGCAGCGCAACGTGGCGTATGAGTGTCAATTATATGAGTGTTAATTATAATTAAATGACACTCATACGCCACGTTGCGCTGCGCTCAAAAATGCACATATCGCAATTACACAGTTTAAATGTATTTTTTTTGGATTGGTGTCTTAAGCAAATGTGTTGGTCGTTAGTATATCTACAAACTTGCCGAAGACAGTAAAGCGATATTCGGAACGATTTAGGACCTACTTAAGCGACAAATTTGATGAAAATTACCAAACTTCAAAGTCGGATTTCTCATAAACTAGAGCCAATCTTACCAAACGGCTGGTGGATCTCAACTCAGTATACCTATAGGAAACTCACCCAGTAGGTCCCCCCATGTCTAAATTTTGGACTTGCACAGTGTTATTAACCATATATATGAATTCAACGGAATCTTAATATAAAAAAGAGAAGAAAGAAAAGAAAAAAAAGAGTGCAAAAAGTAGAGAAGGACTGAGTTAAGAAAAGTGTTTCAAAATATAATGCTTAAAGTGGCGTCTATTGGCAATTGTTTTAATATGTATGGGCAACGAATTCCATAATCTAATGGTGCTAACAAAGAATAGTCGACTGGAGTTGGGGAAATTGTGGGCTGGAGGTAGCAAGTTCATATTTCGGTGACACTTAGAGAACTGCAGTTTTTCATACAAATACTGGGGCCTTTTGGAATGGATAATTTTATGCAAAAATATGCAATTTCTTGCTTCCATGTAGCTCTGTAAGCTGCAGTCCAGTATTTTGTTGCTGTAGATGGAAATGTGCTCAAACCTTTTGACAGAGTACACATATCGAGCTGCATTATTGAAAGCAACCTGTAGCTTATGCATGGATCTGGAATCCAATTTGCTATACACAACCTCCGAGTATGTCATAATAGGCAACAACAACTGAATCACTAAGGTAAATTTTGCAAAATTGGGGTAAACAATTTTTTTACAATATTTTTAATTTATTTATTTCATTTAGCTTTAAAAATTAATAAAAGTCACGTAAGATATTTTTTTAGAAAGCGATGCAATAAAAATTATTTACAATAAAAGACCTCAATGTAGTCAAAATGACTACCTTGGGCATTCTAGTGTTAAACAACGTTTCTTCTGGTATACTACATCACCCACCACTTTTATCAGTCGCCAATATTTGGATATTTCGATTTGTAATTAAAAAACTCGTCAACAGTTTATCTTAAAAATGTAATAATCTTACATGTACTATACAATGCGTCAGTGAGCAGTTTGAGACCAAAAAAAGTTTCTTTCATAGCAAAGTGTGTCGGGAATCGCAGTAAAACAAACAGGTATATCACATTACTGATAACTTTTTGTTATGCAGGTGAAATTGCTTGAAATTTTCTTAACCAGAATATAAAAATTATTAATTTCCGCCAAATTTCCTTACATTTTTACAAAATTTCCGTACGATTTATGAAATTTACGTACATTTGGACCTCTCACCTACCCTACGGGACATCAAGTTTCCCTACAAAACGGAAATTTCCCTACGATTATCATCACTGATTTTACTTTTACTTTTATTATTTCTGGGCCACCAGAATGTGGCATGTGTTACATTCGAAATCGTTAATTTTGGGGCGATTAAAGGGAGCTTAGATTAAAAAAAAAAGGTTATCACTCTTTTGTTAATTTTTTTCCAACGACTGTCAGAAAATGAGTTTGTCAGAAAGTTAGCTCTGATTTAAAAAAAAACACTAAAATTTGAATATTCTAAAGCGAAAATTACTCTGCGCGTAAAATATAGCGAAAAACAGAGAAAAGTCAAAATGTGGAAAGCAATTATTTGCGGCCTTGAGCCGTTCTCGATAGTCCAGCGGGTAGCGCGCTGGCTTCTCACACCAGAGGCCCTAGGTTCAATTCCTAGCTCGGGGTGATGAAACACTCATCTGCTTCTATCGCTATTCTGATGAAACAGATGAGAATTACAAGACACACACACTGTTAATAATAATTCCCAATTCTAGTAGGAACACAATATACCCAACGACACGACATAGTAGCCAAAATAATACACAAAGAAATAGCAAATAACCTAAATCTAGTCAATAACACATCCCCATATTATTAATATATGTACACCCGAAACGATATTAGAAAACGAAAACTATACTGGGACAGGACAATATACCCCGACAGAACAATACCATGCAATAGACCAGATATTACAATAACAAACAAGAAAGAAAAAACCACAAAACTGATTGAAATAAGTGTACCAAATGACAACAACATACACAACAAATACACCGAAAAAATTTTAAAATACTCTGAACTTGCACAGGAAATAAAAAATCATCTGGAAACAATATGATGTGAAAATACTACCGATTTAAATACATATCAGCAACAGGAATACTACACAAAACATGTATACAAAACATAAAAGCAAGCAAAATAGACGAGAAGATACACGCACAAATACAAAAGGCAGTAATATTAAAAACATGCAACATAGTAAGGTCCTTTCTAAACAATTAAACAAAAACAAATATATAACAGTATAAAATAATAAACACGAAAACAACAGAGCATTGTCCCTTTATATCGCTATCCGGGACATATATTATCACCGGTAGTAGTAGTAGTAGTAATAATAATAATAATAATAACAATAATAATTATAGTAATAATAATAGTAAGAGCGTTTTCCCTTGGTAGCGATACCCGGGACAAATGTTATCTCCGGCAGTGCGGAACCCTGCCGAGATGGAGAAACTCAAAGTTAAGGTTCCAGTGAGAACCTATTTATAAAAATATATTCGGTCGGGCAGCCACTAACAAATCAATGAAAACAACTCGGATTCAAAAGACGTTATAATTTTATTGACGCTCTACTTGAGCTCCCGATTCAGAATCGTACCCATAATAATATCTGCAACCGAAATACTCCACAAATTCCTAATACCCACACTTAAAGAACTAAATATAGACCCAGCGATCCACCAAACAATACAAAAAGCGGTAATCCTAAGTACATGCAACATAACGCGAGCATTTCTAAACCTAAACACGTAAAAATAGATGAGCCTAATTCCTTGGCAATAACCCGGAATAGGTGAATTCCAGCCGATGACTGAGAATGTACAATTCATAATAATAATAATATTTATTTTTTTGCGGGTAAGGAGGTAAAAAATGCCTAACGCATCATCAGAGCTGCCGTCGCAGCAAAGGTATGTGCAGCTTGCATACACTAAAAAACTCCTCCTTTCAAAGAAACCTGTTTCCACCTTGGGACCACTTTCATATTACTTCAAGGTGGGGTTTCTTGTTTGTTTTTATAGAACTTCTCTCGATGCACATGCGTCAAGGTCCCGCTTTTTGGCGCCTAGTAAATTTTCCGAGTAGGTTGCAATTCTGTTCCAGTTTTCTTCGCTGCTGAGCATAATGCCGACTATATTATCAGTAGACACTGTTTCTTCTAAACTTTTGTGCTCTGATTGCCAACGATTGCATATGAAGAATGTATGTTCCGCATCATCGGTTTTCGCATCGCCGTATATGCATGCAGCCGCCGTGGCTCAGCTAGCTAGTGCGTTGGGCCGCTGCTGCTAACCCCGAAAAAAAGAAAAAGAAAAAATTTTCTTTCGGCGGTTGTCTTCTCAGCAGGAAGTGGCAAACCTCTGAGAGTAAAGTTGCCTATGAAAAAGCTCCCAACTCGGCGTTCGGAAATGGCAATAAACTGTAGGTCCCTTCCAACCCTGTACAAATTCGCACGCACAACACGGATGGTTGCGGGTAGCTAGGGCTTAGTCTCGTAATCGGGCTGTCGTGCCGGTCAATTATTATTGCATATCCAATGAGATAACAGTCGCCTGGCATGTCAATTCTCAATATTCCATCGTAGATTGCGTTCCATAAATCTGGTCCGAGGATCGACCCTTGTGCTGCGCCTGAGGTTATTATTTTCCTTTGCCTTCTTTCGCTAGTGTCGTAAATTAATTCGCGATCGCTTAGATAGCTGCGTACCATCTTCATTAGGTAAATAGGCGTTTTGAAGCGTTTCTCGAGTGCGGCTATTATGGTTTCCCATTTTGCGATATTGAAAGCGTTTTTACGTCGATCGTGGCGAGGAGTACCACCGGCCTCGAGAAATGGGTTTCCTGTCTCGCTGTCTCTACACTTTGTATGACGTCTTCAATGGCTCCGATAGTAGATCTGCCAGGCCCGCAACCGTGCTGTCTCTCTGACAGACCCCCAGCGTTGCTTACTGCAGATGCGATGCGGGGTTTAAGCAGCCTCTCTAGCAGTTTGTCTGATGTGTCGAGTATGCATAGCGATCGGTATGCTGATGGCGTCTCCGGGTCCCCTCTGCCTTTGCTGATTAGCCCCAGTTCTTGTCTTTCCCAGACTTCTGGGAACACTCCTTCCAACAAATTGACCACAGAGATCAACCACAGAATACTTGCTGCAAACCGCTGTTATTTCTCGCTTTGTAACCATCTAAAGAGCCAACTATTAGATAGGAAAACCAAGATGTGCTTGTACCGTTCAATTGTACTACCAACATTGCTTTATGGCAATTATTGTGAGCAAGCAATTCGGGCAGTTATTGATCGTTTTCGCACTAATTTTACTCTTCTCGGTTCAAAACCATCAACAAGACAAAGAAATGTGCGTACCGAAGAGAATATTGCTGCTGTATCGCAAAGTGATAAAGAAGACGCCGAAATGTCGATTCGCCGTCGCTCTAAACTTGTTGGCCTTTGTCCTTCGACTACGTGAAAAATTTTACGTAAGGATCTTGGCTTACGTGCCTATAAAATACAGCTCGTGCAAGAGTTGAAGCCAAATGACCATCGTTTGCGTCGCATTTTTGCTGATTGGGCTCATTTGAAACTGGCCGAAGATTTTTTTCGAAGAATTGTGTTTACTGAAATGGCTACGTCAACAAGCAAAATTGCCTTATATGGAGCGGACACAATCCTCAAGCCGTTAACGAATCACCATTAAATCCATTAAAAATTAACTGTTTGGTGCGGTTTGCACGCTGGCGGCATCATCGGTTCTCACTTCTTTCGAAATGAGGAAGGAGCTGCCGTTACGGTGAATGGCGAGCGCTATCGAGTCATGCTGACTGAATTTTCGTTTCCAAAAATTAATCAGCTAAACATTAACGACATTTGGTTCCAACAAGATGGCACAACTTGTATGGCTAGTTAACAATCGCGCGCTTAACAATAGATTTATTGCAATTGTTAATTCTTCACTGGCCCCCGCGTTCGTGCGATTTAACGCCTCTGGATTACTTTTTATGGGGCTATGTTAAGTCATTGGTTTATGCCGACAAACCAGCAACTTTTGAAGCATTGGAAGCCAATATACAAGCCACCGTTAACGCCATACGACAAGATTTATTGGAAGAAGTAGTCAAAAATTGGACTGATCGAATGGACCATGTAACTCGTAGCCGTGACGAACATATGCCGGAAATTATATTTAAGAAATGAAATTATATTATCTACCAGATTATAATAAAATAATTTCATTCCAACAATATTTCTGTCTTGTATTATAATTTTAAGTTCTCAAGCTCTTAAAAGCTTTATTATTAAACTTTTTTATTAATTCACTTTTTGGCAACTTCGACAGCGTACAGCAAAAAACCCAAAATACATGCGAGTGCATAGAACAATAATTGTTTAGTCAGAGTGGTAAATGTTATCTTTAACCTTCACTCTGTGCATGGTTTTCACACCCTAATCCCGTGCAATGGGGAACTGAGTTCCCCATTTTTGAACCAGTAGGTATAGTTTGTATGGGAATGAGTAAAATAATAGTTTTTTGGGAAATAATTATATTATCGTTATAGTATGAAATATTATTAATGTTGTTGTTTGTTTTTTTGTATTAGTATTATTATTGTTATTTATTTGCACACGTCATTAAATTGGTTATTCCACCGGTGAGTGTGCTCGTGGTTTAGAACTTGAGTGGTTCAGAACTTGGATAAGTTTTGCTTACAAAATGTATTGGTATAAATAGCAGGATCATTTATTCCCCAAAGCACAACAAATAGTTTGTATGCAATATGTCGATATACTGGCCCAATCACACTTAAAAAAAAATAACTGCTTATGTTTTTAGAATCTTTTCATCAATAGCTATCCAATGATATATGTATTAATATATCGTTCAGAAAGAAATACCTTCACAAATTTATATTTTCGGTGGCTATGGGGAACTGTATACCCCATGCACAGAGTGAAGGTTAAGATTACTTCAATAATTTTTTAAGTCCATCTCAACGTGCGTCATGATTGTCCAATGTTCGTTCACATAGTTCAGCAGTTTCAAGGTAAGCGGGGTACCGGTTAATTCGTGCGGTTTTTTTTTTGAAAATTGAAGCTTTATTGTGAAAAAATGGTTACAAATTTAATATTCAAAGTATTGTCCATCACTAGCTATAACTTTTTCCCATTTTTCTGGCAATTCACGAATACCCTTTCTGAAAAATTCGGCCGGCTTTTCCGCTATCCACGAATCGATCCAATTTTTGACTTCTTCATAATTGGAGAAGTGCTGGTCAGCCAGGCCATGTTGCATTGATCGGAAGAGATAGTAATCGGATGGCGCAAGGTCTGGACTATACGGCGGGTGGGGTAGGACATCCCATTTGAGCGTTTCAAGGTAGGTTTTGATGACCTGTGCAACATGTGGCCGAGTATTGTCATGTTGCAAAATTACCTTGCCGTGCCTTTGTTCATATTCCGGCCGGTTTTCGCGCAGTGCTCAGCTCAAACGCATCAATTGTCGTCGGTAGACTTCCCCTGTGATCGTTTCATTCGGTTGCAACAGCTCATAATACTACTGTGTACAAAGAATACCCGGAATTTGTTTATAATTCAAAAAATCTTTATTTATTCTTCCAAATCAATTTCATCGCCTTCAAAGTAGTCCCCCCCGATGCAATGCACTTATGCCAACGGACTTTCCAATCTTCGAAGCATGCCAAATAGTCACCTTCCGGTATGGCCTTCAATGCGCGCGGCGATTCACGTTGAATCTCTTCAATCGATTCAAAACGGTGTCCTCGAAGTGGTCTTTTGAGTTTGGAGAATAGCCAGAAGTCACAAGGAGCTAAATCAGGCGAATACGGTGGCTGTGGAACGATATGAGTTGGCGAAATGCTCACGAAGAACCAATGCCGTGTGAGATGGTGCATTATCGTGATGCAAAAACCAAGAGTTGTCTCTCCATAAATCCGGCCTCTTTTTGCGAATAGCTTCACGCAAACGACGCATAACGCTCAAGTAATATTCCTTGTTGACAGTTTGGCCCGGCGGAAGGAACTCATAATGCACAACACCACGATAATCGAAGAAATCGAATTCCGGGTATTCTTTGTACACAGTAGTAGATCACACCCAGCTGGTCAAACTTTTTTGGCTGTCCGGGCCGTTCATCGTCCTCCAAGTCAAAATTGTCACTTTTGAACCGTGCAAACCACTTCTGGGACGTACGCTCAGCTAGAGCATGCACACCATACACTTCCACCAAAATACGATGACTTTCGGCAGCCTTTTTCTTCATATTGAAGTAATGAAGAAAGTACTCCCCGCAAAAACACTTTATTCGGCACAAAATTCGACATTTTCAGAGTAAAAAAAAGTATTGTTGTTTACGCTTCAGCTAAATGACACATACTGATTCTGAAACTATATGACAATAGCTTTCCAACACATATTTGGAAAGGTGAATCACTGTTCATAAAATCAAGTTACGCCATCTGTTAGAAAACCGCACGAATTAACCGGTACCCCTATTAATTATTTTATATCCTAAACTAATAAAGTTAGAAGGACGAAATTCAAGGATGTGGTAGAGTACATATTAGTCCTTAAGATATATTTTCTTAAAAAAAAACTATTAGAAATTTCCAAGGATATTCAAGGATAAAGTTTTAAAAGGACATTGTCAATACCTCTTCGTCCTTTTGCACCAAAACATTAAATTTTCTAAGATTCTAAGGATTTTTCTCTTTCATTGGTACCCATATTGTTATTCTACAATGCGCTCAATTTTTAAAATAATTTTTTGAAACAAACATGTCCTTGAAATTTCAAAGTCCTTTTAAAAAAATCCTGACGTCAGAGATAAAAACTAAAAACGCAGTTTTACTACATTTGGCCCCTAGTTTCGCGAGTATACCGATTTTTTCGTGTGTAAAGTTGATTGTTGCACGTTGTTGTATTTATAAGTGAGGAGCTCATTTAATAGAAAATAGCCAGTTTTGTAATGACAACCTTGTGATCAAAAAAGAATTTTGAATTGCCGCGCTTATCCAATCGGTAAATTTTTATTTTCTCAACGTTGGCAATACTTTTATTGGTGTTCTGTCAAATTTTGACGCATTTCGTAACATTAGTATCCGATTGACGTCTATACGAAAAAGTTGTTGTGGGGCAATTTTTGATGTGGCTGTGCGTCGTGTTGATGTGGCCAAAGAGATGATTTCCAACGCAGACAGCGACCCAAAATTCATCGAACGCATCGTTACTGGTGACGAAACATGGGTTTATGAATTTGATATGCCGACCAAACAACAATCGTCCGAATGGTGCTTCGAAGATGAGCCAAAACCGAAGAGAGATCGCCAAAGTCGGTCCAAAATCAAAGTTTTGCTGACGGTTTTCTTCGATATTCGTGGTGTGGTGCACTACGAATTCCTTTCGGAGGGCCAACGGGCAATAAAGAATACTATTTAGGCGTTATGCGTCGTTTGCGTGAAGCCATTCACAAAAAAAGGCTCGATTTGTGGAAGAACAATTCATGGATTTTACACTACGCTAATGCGCCATCTCATACGGCCTTGATTATTTCGGAATTTTCGGCAAAAAATTCGACCAATGTCATCAGCCAAGCACCATACAGTCCAGACATGGCCCCTTTTTTCTATTTCCCACACTCAAATTGCCATTGCGGGGAACGCGTTTTGAGACCATAGAGGCCATAAAAGAGAATTCGCTGAGTAAGCTGAAGGCCATACCTTTGGCGGCCTATAAAAAATGTATGGAAAATTGGATCAATCGTTGGCATACATGTATTGACGCAGGAGGAGAGTATTTTTAAGGGGATAATAAAGAAATTTATTAAAAATTGAAATTATCATAAGGTATATTTGGAAGAAACATTTGAAAGGAAAAATAAATGATGAACAGTCTAACATTAGGGCCGTTTTCTCAACTTACCTTTAACTTTAAAGTTCACTTTATCGGGCCGATAAACGCATTTTCGTTTTCTCAACCGCTTGTTAAGCTATCCGCCCACTAAAACTTACCGGTCAGATTGAGTGCCTGTTAAACTTTAAAGTGAACTTTAAGTGGAAGTGGTGCCAAGTACATGCATATGTTTGTTTACAAACAAAAAACAGCTGATTATGATATTATAATTTGAAATGAAATTTGAATTTGAGATCTTTCGGTATGGAAAATAGGCGTGTTTTTTATATTCATGCACTGGAAGACGCTTTTGAAGGTACGGAGTCGCAAAATGCGGCAAATAGAACATATAACAGCCGATTTGACTATTTCACTGCTTTGCTTTAACATGTCCCATGAGGGAAACCTGGGGCAGTAGCCCATTTTATTAAAACGATTTTTTTGTATGAGAGCCCTATTAAGGATTGGAGATAGGGAGAAAATATGATAAAAAAGAAAATAAGTGGGGTCAGTCATAGATTTCAATCCACTTCTGAGTACTTGGGAAGCAATTTGTCGAATTTTCTAGCACTTTTGTGAACTTTGACTGCGAAGCGATGCCGTTTACCCCTACTCAAGCCCCCTAAGTTTTGGTTCATGCGCTTTTTCGTCAAACCTCATAAAATGAGAGGTTTCGGAATATGATAATCGAAAAATATGCACTCAATTATGCCTAATGTTCATTTACACACTTTAAAACTTTTTCTTTAATGTTAAATTTATTTATTTTCTGCGAGTTTGGTATTGTAATTGTAAAATGGCATTACCCAGTGGTATAAATATCAATTATATAAGATTAATTACTATTACAAAATCTCGACAGGCTATAATTCACTTATCTCAATACAAAACTTACACTAGATATGTATTGGGGTGAATTTTAAATAGGGGATGACAAATGTGTCCAAGTTGCTTCGAACATTATCACCCACAGAAATATTTAAAATCATCAGCTATCCATTTAGTTCCATATACAGTGGAAAAGTTTCGTGAAAAAGGTGAAATTTTTTGTGTTAAATAGTAAGTGATAAGTTGATAAGATTGATAAGTGCGTTAGACGGAAACTTGTGCACTTGGACGGAATTTAACGTGGATGTGCTTGATGTCCTTATAAGCTATGTACATTTACTCATGAAAAAAATCAAGATCCACGTAAAACTGGCGTTATATAAAGCAATCAGAATACTCATCATGTTTATTTTAAATGAAGAGTAAGAGTAAGCAGTCTTAGGGCCGTTTCCTCAACTTACCTTTAACTTTAAAGTTCACTTTAGCGGGCCGATAAACGCATTTTCGTTTTCTCAACCGCTTGTTAAGGGGGTATTACGATTTTTGAAATTTTTTTTTTCGATTTTTTTGTTATTGTTTCATTCTATTCGTATATGCGTCTAGAATTCGTCCCCCGAATATCAGATCGATCCGTACATTAGAAAAAAAGTTATTGATATATATATTGTTATATGTATGCGTGAAAAAGAAGCGAACGCCGGGCGCGCGCTTATTTAAACGCGTTTTTCTCGAAATCATGTTTTTGAAATCGGTTCCAGCTCGGGAGAAAAACTGTAAAGTGCAATCGGCCTAATTTTTTTTCTACTTATTTTTAAATACAATATCTAGTGCCTGACGAGAGCTTTTTTTTTTTTACTTCGTATTTTTTTTTCTACACGACTTTTCGTCCCAAAAAAACGACCATTTTTCGTATGTTTTTTTTAAAGTGCTGCCATTTTGTTACATTTAAAGTTAGAAAAATTTCCTCTCGTCAGGCACTAGATATTGTACTTATCTTTCAAAAACACTTTGATTTTTTGATTTCAGATATGCAGAATTGCTGATCTAGCTGGAACCGCAACTGATTTGCCGACTGGGATGTCCACTTCAGCGCCCTCTATAAATTACACTTTAAATGAAAATGTCAAAAAAAAAATTTTTTTGTACTCTTGAAGTTTGATACTACGATGTGTAAAAAGATTTGAATAAAAAAAGTTTTTCAGTTTCTCAAAAAAAAAAGTTGAAAATTCATTGAAAATCGCCCAAAAAAATCGTAATACCCCCTTAAGCTATCCTCCCGATAAAACTTACCGGTCAGATTGAGTGCCTGTTAAACTTTAAAGTGAACTTTAAGTGGAAGTGGTGCCAAGTCCATGCATATGTTTGTTTACAAACAAAAAACAGCTGGTAATGCAATTACAATTTGAAATGAAATTTGAATTTGAGATCTTTCGGTATGGAAAATAGGCGTGTTTTTTATATTCACGCACTGGAATACGCTTTTGAAGGTACGGAGTCGCAAAATGCGCCAAATAGAACATATAACAGCCGATTGGACAATTTCACTGCTTTGCACTGCTGACATTTCCAATCACTGCTGGACCGCCACCTGTGCGATACGTCTCGCTCTTGTCCGCTGCAAGTTCCAGCTTGGACTTGCGCTTCAAGCTGTCGAACTTGTCCCTCAACGATTTCCAACGTCGGGACACGCCCCATTTGGCAGTAAAAGCATCAGCAAGATTTTGCCAGGCAAATTTTTTCTTTTTTCCTTCAAAAATAATTATAATTTTTCAAAAACAGCTGATTGCGCCGCCAAGTGCTGCCCATCGTAGACCAGAGTTGCCAAAAAATCAGACTTGTTAAATTTATATTTATCAGGCAGTTGAGAAAACGAAAATAGTTACCGGGCACTTTAAAGTGACCTTTAGCTAAAGTGACCTTTAGCTAAAGGTCACTTTATCGGTAAGTTGAGAAAAAAGTTGAGCCCTTATGCTCTCAAACATGAAAACTATCCAAAAAAGTAAATTTGTAAGAAGTTGCAAGTTTAACGTTTGTTTACATCAATGTGACTTGTCACCAGTGGCGAACGCACGATTTCATTTGGGGAGATGGTACGTACAACCAAAGAATATACAATATAAAGAATACGCATCTTCAAAAATTTTGCAAGCGTGTTTGTTGACGCGGGGGAGAAGAGATGAGCGGAAGCATAGGTTGCGGCAAAGGCAAATAACAATAAGATGTCTTACGTTTGCAATATGTTCATTATCGAGAGCAAGCAAGCGTCGGTACAGTGAGAGCGTAATAATATTAACGCTCTCTGTTTTGCTTTCACGAAGCACAACGGCTCCGATTGCTGCCAAGCAAAAGCAAAATTGTGTGCGCTCACTTGACACGCGTTGAAATCAGTGGCACACTCAGGACTTCATTTTGGAGGGATGTTTCACTACTAATTCTTGTATTTGAGGGGGTCCCAAATGTTCCCGCCCCATGTGTGCTACTGATTGAAACAATCAACCACCAAAAAAAATCAACACAGAGTGAGCACAGATGCAGCATTCGTGTTGCTATGATTTGCGCTCAGAGCATTGTGCTCTCATTTCAAGTGTTCCCTCTTCTTGCCTACCCCCCGCATCGTGAAGACGGGTGGTGATATCAGCACCCGCATTCAAATTTTTGCTTGTAAGTGATGCACACTCTTTATGTTCTATACTTTTTGGTACAACGTACGTACGTACGTTACGTACAACTTTTGAGCCAATACAATTCGAAACTATATTTTGTACCAGCAATTTTTGTGTTTGGAGGGGAAGGTTTGAACCCCAAAAACCCCCCGGACCGGTTATGGTTTTAATCAAAAAAAGTCAGATTTTAACTGTTATCTTGTAACTTTTATTTTTCCCGACAAAAATAAAAGTTATGTTGTGCCCATTTGAGGCAAAAAAAAATTATTTTTACTTTTATTTTATTGATCAAAAATCAATACTTATTTTTGGGAATTATTTTTTCAGTCAAACATATCAGGCACTGAATTTTTTCAAAGGCCGTTTGACCGACTAAAAAACTATTGATAGCATTTTTTCGTCTCATCAGCGTGCACGGCTATAAAACTTGTTTTAGTCTTTAGTACAACGGCCGCAGTGCAAAGATTCCTCTAAACAAAATCCGTCAAACGGCCTTTGAAAAAATTCAAATGATATGGATATTTAACCGAAAAAAAGTCTCAAAATAGCTGTTAATTTTGACCGATAGCATCAAAGTCAAAAGTAATAGTTATTTTTGCCTAAAATGACGAAAGGTACAAAATAACAGTTAATTTTAACTTTTATAGTAAAAGTCAGAAATTTTAAAGGCGTTTAATATTCGTGAAGCTGCGGCCATTAGGATCATAATGGTACATTTGAAAAAGTCCACTGGCAACTTTTTCTTTATGCCTTTTTGATTTTAAAATTGTAAATTGTAGGGGAAAAATAAATACATATGAGAAAGTTTGAAGTTATAAAACATAAAGTTTGCTTTACAGATTCAATTTCAGGTGGTAGTGAATCCCAAAGTTTAAGTGCAAAGTTTTCGGAATTATGAGGTTTAGGGTTCACACACTTAGGCCGGATTTTAGATGTTTAAATAAATAAGAGGGTGTTTTTGTAATTAGGTGTATGTGTTAAGGTCATGGCCGAGTATTTTCCTCACATAAAAAGAAATGTGATCATACTTCTTTTTCGAGAAAATGAATCTAGCGGTATTGTTTAATGCCATTTGTCTTATTTGTTTATGTCTCAAAACGCTATCAAGATTACAATACACAGCTCAACATAAGCATTTTTTGGAACTATGAGCTCTTTCGCCAATTACAACTTAGTTTGCTGAGGTAGCAATAATACAATACGGTATAGTTTGCGTAGTGTATCGCAAATTTTGGCAACTGTAAAATTATTATTATTATTTAATTCTTTATTATAATTAAAATTACAATAAAAAGATAAGAACTAACTGCTAGGGCTATCGGCTTTTGTGTGCTGTACATATATTTTATGTTTGTATTTGTTTATTCATACTAAGGGTGAAATTTGAATTTTGTTTAAGAAGGAAAAAAGTAAATTTATATTAGAGTATGTTCGGGTAATGTGATATGGTCGGGTAATGTGATATAGTGGCTTATTTCACAAGTGCGTTGACTTTTTTCAAAATTAAGCTTTTTAAAACATCATAACAGCTAAAAAACTCGTGCTGCATGATTTTGGATGTGTTTGCGTAAATAGTTTAGTGAGTGTGATAAAGTGCTTTGAGTAGGCTTGCACAAGTTTTTGGTCACGAAGTTTGAAAGCATAAAAGGTACAAAAAAAATATTATTAAAAAGTTCGAGGCTAATCAGAAGTAAATCAGTGATATCGATTATGAGTTTGCGAGGTACGCTCTTCTCAACAAAATTATTATTGTTTTTTTATAATATTTTTTCGCAAAAAGTCAATTTCGGGTAATGTGATATAGTACATCACAGTACCCAAACTTATGACAGTAATACTATTTGTATACAGAAATGTATATATACTTTATTTTATAATATTTGAAGTGGAATATTCTCAAAAATCTGTTATGGTTAAGTTTTAGATAAAAAAAATCCATGAAATCATGTTTCTCGATAAAAATTTTTAACCCTTGGTTTACCCCGTCAGATTGTGATTTTCCAAAAAAATGAGAAACACGTCTCTAATTATTTTTGATTTGGAGTATTTTCACCAAGTTTGAAACTAATAGGTCTATTAAATAGCGTTTTTTCGGGTATATCACATTACCCGCCGATGGTATATCACATTACCCGCCGCTTTTATCAGACGCCAATATTTGGATGTTTTGATTTTTAATTAAAAAACTCGTCAACAGTTTATCTTAAAAAGTTAATAATCATAGATATACTAAATAATGCATCAGTGAACAGTTTGATACCAAAAAAAGTGTGTTTTAAGGCAAAATGTGTCGGGAATCGCTGTAAAACCAACAGGTATATCACATTACCCGAACTTACTCTAGTTTCGGTTGAGGATTTCAGTGCGTCTAGGATATTGGAGTTTTTGAATATTAAGGAACGCTGTTGAGTTAAGTTGGGGCACTCAGAGATAATGTGGGCAAAATCGACATATGGGGGTCGATGTTTTTAAAATTGCAGGTGCAGGTGTGTGTCGTGTGTCCTAGTCGGAACCCTACAAGAACTGCCTGACCAAAACTCCAACACATTCATAACATTTTTTAAATTTACCAATACATTTGCATGAAATTTGGCCCATATGAGACAAAATATCGCTGCAATTTGTCTCGCATAAGAACTCGCATAGGAGTTAATATAAATGATTAAGAGCCGTCGGCTGCCGTAGCTACGTAGCTCGGCTGACTAACGCGTGCGGCCGCGAGGCAAATACGACGCGCGAGCCCAAGTTCAATACTTCGTTGCTTCAAACGTCGAAAAAAAAGAAAAACAGAAAGAAGGTAAGAAGGTAATTAAAATTTAATTTAAATAATATTATTTGAATATTTAAATAATTCTGCACTTTCAGTAACTTCAATATTGGGCCATAGCAAGTACCGAAGCGCAAGACCAAGGAAGCCGATGTCAATGATGGCGGCAATATGGAGTTGAGTAAGCAGCAACGCCTTTGATTGCGACAATATGGGAGCAGGACCGCAAATGAATTTTTTTTTTAAATTAAATTTTTTTATATTATTTCATTTAAATTAATTTTAAATAAATTCAGGCAGAAGTAAGCAAACGGGTTTTCCAAAATATTTCAATAAAAACCTGCATTTTTTTAATATTGACTTTTGGTCATGAATGACCGATTTATACATCAGGCCTGGCTACCCGCACGGTTGGTTGCGGTGTTGTGCGTGTGAATTTTTTCAAAAGAAAAATTGAAAAAAAGTTGTTTTTCTTTTTTTTGGTGTTAACGCAACTGAGTATTGAACCCGCGGAGTGTTGACTCGCAGCCCGCGGCAACGCACTAGCCAGCTATGAGCTATGGCGGCTGCCGCGGCGGCGGAGGTGAGATAGCCATATAAACAAAAAAATCACACGTATACAAAAGTTTCTATCATTTTTGTTAACTCGCCTGTAGAAAAATGATAAAAACTTTGTTCCGAGTGCTGACCGATATTTCTATCAGGCCTGACTATCAAATGACCGGTCATATGACCGAAAGTGTTCTTGTAGGGAAACGTGTAAAGCATTTGTTTTTGAGTGTGTTTGTTGCAGTGGGTAAAGCGGCCCATACACGATACAATCTGGTCGTGCGAAAGTTGGTCGTTAGGACACACACGTTGCGATTTCCGACACAACTCGTTCGCCCAACTTCATTTTTCTCATACATTTTGTTGAGTGCAGACGAAATGACAAGCAAAATAATTGCGCTTCTGATCATCAATGAAATTATAGAAGAGGAAAAGAGCAGTGGAAATTCAAAATTCAAACGCAGTGTTTTCTTAAACGCAGTGTCCGTGGAAATATTCTGCAATTCATCGTCCGAATTTTCATTTTGGTGAATTTTTTTCATTCATCTTCACGCCCTCAATAGTACCATTGAGATCAATTTTTTATAGGCTCTCAAAAGTTTTTCATGTGCGGTATGATGAAAACTTTTGTTTTAGTATTTTCCACATTTGCTGTTCCATAGTTCCGGCAAATTTCGATAAGCTTCGATAAAATCGCTCCAGTTTTCGTTGCGCTCGTCCATTTCGTTCGCAACGCACAAAAGCTGAAACACGAATGAACTCAGAAAATGGCACGAAATTGTACAACATACCCATACATGTTGCGACCGCTCACACAACACGACCGAAATATCAAAATATTGTTACGAATATGAGTTTTAGTGGGCTAGTACGTATCTCTGGATTGCGTAATTTGAAAATAAAACACACTTAGTTCCTCAACCGCAGTCAATAAAATAAACCAACAATCACTTTATTTCACAGGTTTACACTTTACTGTCTTTACACTTAATTATTCGCTCAATTACTCCGTGTGGCACCTTCACTAGTCAAAATCAGACTGACACGCTGCGCCGCACCCGGCTGTCTTTTATACCTGTCCGGCCATCGCGCAGATCGTTCTCGCACATTCCGGAGTGGACTAAAGGTTTCCATGATGATCGCGACCATCATTGCCAGATTGGACTAAAGTTGCCATCATTGTCGCGGCCGTCGTTGCCAGATTGAATTATAGCACGGCGCGTAGCGACAGGGTTGCTTTGCACAGCGACAAACTGTCTTATCGTTACACTGCCCACCACTTAGACTTGTTCGTCCCGAACAAGTGCCGAGGTTCCGCTGTGATAAGGCGCCAGGCGCTGCAAATGGACTACCTTCAGCTTAGCGCCTTTATTGCTGCAACGTTGAATCCTGTATACCACGTCGTTTATCCTAGTCACGACTTCGTAAGGTCCTTCCCATGACGCTTGAAGTTTCGGAGACAAACCTTTCCTCCGCTGCGGGTTGTAGAGCATTACCAGATCGCCTTCTTGGAACCCTGCTGAGTTGGCCCGTAGATCATATCTGGCTTTCGCCTTATCGCTGACCAGTTTGGTGCGGCTCCTTATAAACTGGTGAATCTCCTCCAGTTCCGCCCGCTTATTGGCCACGTAGTCCGTCTTAGCGCCTCCCGTCGTGCTGACTATCCCGAACTTCAAGTCAGCGGGTAACCGTAATTCCGTGCCGAATACTGCTCGGGCTGGAGTGAGTGATGTCGTGTCGTGCGGGGCTGACCTATACGCCATTAGGAACAAGGGGATATGCGTGTCCCAATCCTTTTGATTCCTGCCTACCACTTTCCGCAGGTATTCCTCCAGTGTCCGGTTAAAGCGTTCCACCATGCCGTCGAACTGTGGGTGCAAAGGGGTGGTACGCGTTTTCTTTATCCCCAGCAGCTCACACACTTCCTTGAATACCGCAGACTCGAAATTCCGGCCTTGATCTGAGCGCAACTCCAACGGAACCCCGAACCTGGCTACCCAGTTGTTTACCAGCTTTTCCGAGATCGTAGTGGCCTCCTGGTTAGGAATTGGGTACACTTCGGGCCATTTGCTGAAGTAATCCATTACCACCAGCACATATTTGTTGCCTTGAGTACTAGTTGGGAATGGGCCGGCCACGTCCATAGCAATCCGCTCGAAGGGCGCTCCCACGTTGTACTGCTGCATGCGGCCTCGAGATCTTCTTGTTGGCCCTTTCGCTGCTGAACATCGGTCGCAGCTCTTAATCCACTCGGCTACAGACTCCTGACATCCTACCCAGTAGAATCGTCTTTTTATTTTGGCGACGGTTTTGGTGATGCCTAGGTGCCCTCCACTGGAGTCGTTATGGTATGCCTGGATGACCTCGTTGATTCTGCATTTCGGCACTACCATTAGGGAGTTGCTGGTCCGTCCATCCGCGCTCTCCCATTCGCGGTACAGGCATCCTTCCTTCAGCCGCAGACTTTTCCACTGTGCCCAGTAAGCCTTAGCGATCGGGCTTTCACCGGCCATCTCCTGCCAGTCTGGACGTGCGCCTTGCTCCTTGCCTTCGACGATTTTTGCAAGATCCGCATCCTCACGCTGGTCCTTTTGTAGCCTCTCCGCAGACCACTCTTCCTCTGGCATAACGCTCACCAACCGGACGTCCACTATCTGTTCTTTGCTTTCGGCTCGCGAGCACGCCCTGCATTCGACTTTGCACGGACGGCGTGACAAGGCATCGGCATTGCCATGGCTACTGCCCTTCCGATGCTCTATCGTGTAGTCGTAGCTCTGCAGTCGCTCGATCCACCGCGCCAATTGCCCTTCAGGATCCTTAAAGTTCAGGAGCCATCTCAATGCCGCATGATCTGTGCGCAGGCGAAACCTTTGTCCATACAGATATTTGTGGAAGTGTTTTACGCAGTCCAATACCGCCAGCAGTTCTCTCCGTGTCACACAGTAGTTGCGTTCCGGTTTCGATAGAACCCTACTGTAGTACGCTATCACTTGTTCCTGGCCGTCTATTATCTGTGATAGCACACCGCCAATACTATGCCCGCTCGCATCCGTATCCAGCACAAACATCTCTCCAGGTACGGGGAAGGCCAGAATTGGAGCAGTGCACAGTTTTTCCTTCAGACGTGCAAAAGCCTGTTCCTGCTCCTCGTTCCACTCGAAAGCTTGGCTCTTTTTCGTCAGTTTGTGCAAGCTGCTGGCTATGTTCGCGAATCCCGGAACAAATCGGCGGTAGTATGTGCACAGGCCCAGGAAACTGCGGAGTTCGTGTAGATTGCGTGGCCGGGGCCACTCCTTCACCGCCGTGATTTTGCCTTCATCCGTATGTACTCCGCGGGCGGAAACCGTATGACCCAGATACTTGACCTCTTTTTGGAACAGCGAGCACTTCTTTGGGTTGAGTTTAAGCCCGGCTTTTTGTATCCGCTCGAATACCTCCTTTAGCTTTCCCAGGTGGTCGTCGAAGCTATTACCCATCACGATTATGTCGTCGAGGTACACCAGACACGTCCGCCAATGCAGCCCTTTTAGCACCCGTTCCATTAGCCGCTCGAATGTTGCTGGGGCGTTGCAGAGTCCAAACGGCATGACGGTGAACTGCCATAAACCATCGCCAACACTGAAAGCCGTTTTCTCCTTGTCTTTGTCTGCAAGCTCTACCTGCCAGTAGCCGCTGCGTAAGTCGAGCGTGGAGAACCATTGTGTGCCTGACAGCGTGTCCAGGGTGTCATCGATCCGCGGTAGTGGATAACTGTCCTTCTTGGTCACATCATTGAGCTTCCGATAGTCCACACAAAACCGGGTACTGCCATCCTTTTTCTTGACTAGCACGACCGGCGAGCACCAGGGGCCCGAAGAAGGCTCTATGACCTTTTCTTTCCGCATGTTTTCGATCAAATTTGTGACCTCTTCCCTCTTGGCCAGAGGAACTCGTCTTGGTGGTTGGCGAATCGGTTTTGCACTTCCGGTGTCGATGTTGTGCTTCACTATGGCTGTTCTTCCGCCTGCTTCTGCCGCAAATATTGACCCATAGTGCTGCAGGAGTGACCTCGCCTTCTGTTTCTGATTGGCCGTCAATTCGCTGTTCCACCGATTCTCCTGCGGTATGACGTCCATGTTAAAACCGCTCTTCTTATTTCCTCCGGGTGGGCTACTCTCGCAATTGACCACTGCTACGGCTTCTCTACACTCGCCAATTACCTCATCTTTCCCGACATATCTGGGTGCATTCAGGGGGTTCAGTATTCTGACTGGTATTCTGCCATTCTTAGGTTCCACTAATGTACGTCCGATGATGATGTGGTCGTGTCCTTGTTTCGGTGCTTCTACGACCCACAGCCGACTTGTCCCATCGTCCTCGTCCACCTTTGCCCACACAACCGCCTCGGAATTCGCTGGTATCCTCCGGAGTTGACACGAGACAACTTTCCTTACCGCCACGCTTCGCTCATAGCCGGTGTGCAGGGGGAATTCAACATTGGCATACCTCAGCACATTTTCTTTCAGGTCCAGCGTAAAACCGTGCCTAATCATGAAATCCACGCCGATAATCACGTCGTCCATTATATCCACGACGATGAACTCATGCTCCAGGCTGCTGGTGCCGATAGCAATTGTTTTTGTTACTTTCCCTCTTACCAGCGCACGCTCGCCAGTCGCAGTCCTCAGCTGTATGCCATGCAGTGGTTCCCAGTTCTTCAGAAGCTTCCTTTTTATGATCGAATATGACGCTCCAGTATCCAGTGTCAACACGAACAACTTTCCATCTATCTTTCCCTCAATCGTCAAGCTGCTGGGTTGTCGTTTCAACTGCGAGACAAGGACGGTGGGGCAGCAGGTTGTGGGGATCAGCTCACGCCCCTTTGGGCTGACCCTTTTTAGTTTAACGGCTCCTCGTCCTCAGCCCTGCGCTTGTTGGCTGAGCCTCGATTGTCAGCATTCCTCGCTTCAGGCGATTGCGATCGAGAACGGGAACGCCTCTTTCGTTGGCGGCAGTCTCGTGATATGTGACCCTGCTTGCCACATACCCAGCAAACAACTTTAGTGGAGACCACCCGTGGCCTGCCCGGTGTCTCAGAGCTTATGGCCTGGATCGGAATGTCGCTGTCTGGCTGGATTTGGCGTATCCTTGCAGGTGCATACCGAGTGGCCCCGATCCATGTCGCCTCATATGTCATCGCGCTGGTCACCGTCTCCTTAAATGTCGGCTTGCCCATCATCAACGCACTGCGACGTGTTTCCGGATCATGAAGACCTTCAATAAACGCCTCGATCTTCATCCTCTCGAGATCCTCAGCGCCGAATTTTGGGTAGCACAACTGTGCGAGCCGCTCAATGTCTGCTGCATATGTCTGCAGCGCCTCGTTGGCTCTTTGCCTGCGGTTCTTCAGCTCACAGTAGTACAGCGTTCTGTTGTGCTCGTCGCTGTACTTCGCTGCCAACGCCCTTATGACGGTCTCGTACTCACTTCTTAAACATTCTGGAACTGATTTTATTACCTCAGCCGCAGCACCTTTTAGAGCCAGCGCCAATCTCCGACCTTTCCCTACATCGGTCCACTGATTTTCCAGAGCAGCCAGGTCGAATTGTAGCTTGAATGTATCGAACGGCGTAGTCCCATCATAAGTAGGCACTTCTGCTCGGGTGGCAACACTTTCCGGAACCGGCGGCAACCATTCTCGCGGCTGTACCTCCCTAAGCCGCTCGTCCATTTTTCTGTTCATCGAGTCCTCCAGACTATCAACTCGTTTATTCAGGGAATCATCAAGATCGTCGACTCGTTTATCCAAGTGTTCCACTCGAGTTCCCAGGTGCTCCACCTTCACATTTAGCTGGTTGGCGATTTCTTCCACTTTCTGCTCCCAGCGCGCAGAATTTTCCTGAAGCTTGTTTTCCATTCGCTCTGCCATTTCCCGATTCGCAGTCTCGACTTTTGCCGAAATTTCGAGATTCGTAGTTTCCAGCTTCGCTGCCATCTCTTGATTCGCAGTTTCCATTTTCGCTGCCATCTCTTGATTCGCAGTTTCCATTTTCGCTGCCATCTCTTGGTTGGAAGTCTCGAACATGCCTTTAAGTGCAACCATTAGCTGGCTCATGTCCAATGCTTGTGGTGGCGCAGCCGCTGCAGCCGTACTTTGCATCGACGCAGCACCCGCAGGCGATTCCTCCACTTTGGCCGACGAATCTAGCTCCTGCGTCCCGAACTCGTGCGCAGTCCAATCAATGCCTCGTGATTCACACGCCTCTCGCAAGCGCAGCTGCAACTCCACCTTTCCGCCAGCAGTCGGCAAATTCCAAGCGGCCAGCTCCTTCTTCAGCTGGTCCACCTTCAGTTGCTCCAGTCTAACCAGGTCTGCGTTTTATAATTAATTTTTATTTTTCTTACTTTCAGTAACACAATCCCACTTCTGACACCAAATGTTACGAATATGAGTTTTAGTGGGCTAGTACGTATCTCTGGATTGCGTAATTTGAAAATAAAACACACTTAGTTCCTCAACCGCAGTCAATAAAATAAACCAACAATCACTTTATTTCACAGGTTTACACTTTACTGTCTTTACACTTAATTATTCGCTCAATTACTCCGTGTGGCACCTTCACTAGTCAAAATCAGACTGACACGCTGCGCCGCACCCGGCTGTCTTTTATACCTGTCCGGCCATCGCGCAGATCGTTCTCGCACATTCCGGAGTGGACTAAAGGTTTCCATGATGATCGCGACCATCATTGCCAGATTGGACTAAAGTTGCCATCATTGTCGCGGCCGTCGTTGCCAGATTGAATTATAGCACGGCGCGTAGCGACAGGGTTGCTTTGCACAGCGACAAACTGTCTTATCGTTACAATATTTTCATTTTCATACAACCAGTTGTGCGACACGTACAACTGCGCTACACACGATGCGATTTTTTGTACAACCTTGTCCAGTTGTACAACGAATCGCAACGTGTATGGGCCGCATAAGAATGTGGGTTTCATTTTCGGGCTTATATCCTTTTATATGTGTGTGTAGTTTGTCCATTGTGTGATTGATTGATTTTTGTATACGGAAAGTCCTGCTTTGATTAGGTATCTGCTATTGTGCGGAATGAATAGTTTAACAGGGTGTTGTGGTACAGTTTTTGCTGCATTATCTGCTTTTTCGTTTCCGTTTATGCCAGCGTATCCTGGTATCCACATTAGTTTGACCTTGCCGTTCAGTGATATGAGTGTTTGTTTGCATTTCGTGATGTCTTTATTTTTGTTTGTTTTCATTTTGGTTTCTGTTGCTTCAAATACTGCCCTACTGTCCGTGCAGGTAATGGTTTTATTTTTCGAAAGCGTGCAGAGTTCAATTGCGATTTGGACGCCTTTGGTTTCGGCTTCGAACACTGTTGCGTTTGCTGGTAAGAGACCGTGAGCAAGAATAGATCCGTTTTCATTTACAACGGCAAATGAGGTGTTCTCTTTCGTTTTTGAGCCATCTGTGAGCTGTGATGTTGGCTTGTTTTGCAATTTCGAAAATGTTGTGAATTGCCGATGCTTTTTTCATTTTCGTTGTTTTGTTGCTTGCGTTGCGTTGAATAGCAGGTTTGATCGTGGAACGAAAATTTTAGGTATAAGACGACATTTCATGTTAGTAATACGATCCTTTATTGATTCAAAGCCGCCTTCTGCTAATATGTTGAGAATTTTTGTCGTTCTAACGGCGCGAAGGCTGAAGCGGATTGCAGCGTGGTATGTAGATTTACTACGTTTAGATTTTTTTTTGCTGTGATACTGTGAATGGGTAGCCTATAGTCGATTTTGGCAAGAACGGTTTGTCAGGTAATTTGTAGTAGTGAGTTGGTGTGAACTTGACTTTTATTGGAGGCTAAGTATTTGATTATGTTTAACCTGGCAACTAGGCTTTTTTTGAGGTAATTACAGTGGTACTTAAAACTACAATTATGATCTATGTATGACCCTAATATTTTTAATTGCTCGACGTTTTCGATTACATTGTTGTTGTATGTAAGGTTAAAGTTGTTGCAGCTTCTCTTTTTGCAGATGTGGAGATGTTTTGTTTTTTCCAGTGAGATGCGTGCACCAGAGATCTGCAAGCGGTCATATTATTATGACTTAATATGTATTCATGTAAAATGTGTGAATATGTGCCACTACTCAAAAGAACGGATATGAGTATGTATCGCCACCGCAAACGAAGCATTCATTCTGTATACCACTAAACCGAACAATCGAATCATCAGCTTGCAATCAGTGTGATCGTTTTGATCCAAGTGGATCAAAAGTGATACATTTTGCGACGAATTTTGGAGGGACAATTCTTTTTTTCATCCAGTACAAATTTTGATACTTTTCCAAGTACAAAGAACAAAATCTGTACATTTTTATGCATTACAAAAATTTTGTACACCTGTGGCAGCATACATCCAAAAGTTCATTGCCTTTCACTGAACGAACCTTTTTTGTATTCTGAATGTAAATGTGAAGTTTGTACTACCCTGTAGGAATTCGGACTGGTCCAAATGTAGTTTTTCAACTGGTTGCTTGCCAGTCATAGCTGACTTCAGACCCATTCGTTTCCTTGGAGCAAACTCACGCTTTTAACGTGGCGGTGTCCTAGGCGACAGTCAATTGTCCCCGTCTGCATCCATTTGCAACTAGTCCAAAGTCAGTCCTAAGTAAAACAGTTTCTAAACCAGTTGCGAAGCGAGTAGTTTGCGAACTAGTTTATTCTGGATTCGTTTTCTAACCAATTGATTTTTGTGAGGAAAATAAAACAATCCAATTTTTCAAAAATTATTTAATTTCAAAAATACTTTCAAAAAACAACAAAATTCTGCCGCCAATGAAAAACAAGAAATATTGGTGCACGTAAAGATGAGCCAAGATGAACTTGGACTTGCTGACACACTTCTGTCGAAACTGTTTGGAGCCTGAAGAAATACAACATCCTGACTTCGCCTGCAATTAATAAATAAATAAATGAATTAATAAATAACTACATAAATAAACAAATAAATTTATTAATACATACCTTTCAGCTGCTGCTCCAATTCCTTGCTTCACCCAACCACACAAAATTCTAACTGAAATCATTCAAGGCAAAACGTGCAAATCGAGCGAACTTCGAGTGATAAAAAAAGACATGTTCGAAAAATGCAAATATTTCTACGTTGTTGTTGTAACAAAAGTATCGGCCTTAACAGTATTTTGTTGATAATTTCACCTCTGTTTTGTCTTTCGTATTATCATGTCTCTTCTCACCTATGAACGCGCACACAGAACGTGAACGATTAGACGCGAACTGACTGACTTCTGCATTCGCTGACAGTTACTTGGACAACTACTTGTCAAATTGACTTACAAAAAACCAGTTAAGGTTAGGTTAAAAATAGGCCCGTTGTGTTACCACATCGAAAGAAAGTGGCTGACCCCACAGCTAGTCACCCCCCGGAAGGTGGAGGGAATCCATCGCGATTCCCTGATGAAGCGGGCTATACCGCTAATATGGATGGTCGACAGCTCTGGTAGATCAACCAGGAACGGGACCCCTAGGTGCCGAATCCTAGTCCTGGCTAAGGCCGGGCAGTGGCACATAAGCAACGCTCTCCTCCGAGTCAACCGAATTGCAACTGCGGCAGTGTTCGTTGAAAGGGAGACCCAGTCGCTGGGCATGTCTGCCGACGGTCCAGTGTCCTGTTAGTACCGCCACAGTGTTAGCAACAGCGCCGCGCCCTAGGCGCAGGAGTTGTCTGGTTCGGTTGCGGTTTAGCGAAGGCCAGGTTTCCCTGTAAGCGCTTTCTTCCGCCCATGACCTGTTTGACAGGCGTAGATAAGCCTGTTTTATGTTCATTTTGACTGACGCTAACGGCGCACCTACGGATTCAATTACGTCCGGCCGCGTGGTGCCATTTCTGGCCAGCTCATCTGCCTCGCAGTTGCCGGTGATGCCCCTGTGACCAGGGACCCAATGTAAGTGAACATCCTTGCGCTCCGAAAGGTTGTTGAGAGCGGTTCGGCACCGGTCGACTAGTTTTGAGGTGGTGTAAGTACCCGCAAGTGCCTTGATCACCGCCTGGCTATCGGAAAAAATGTATACACAGGAGGAAGCGAAACTAAGCTCACGTAACCGCTCAGCTGACATCAGTATCGCCATAGTTTCCGCCTGGAACACGCTACAGTGGTCGGGTAGGCGGGCTGTTGCCCTAATGTCTAGTTCCTCACAGATGACACCACAACCAACCTTATTATCCAGCTTCGAGCCGTCGGTGAAGACTTCCACTGAATTTGGGACCGAGTTACGGCCCTGTTGCCAGTCCTCCCTACTGGGAATTTTCGTGGAAAACCCATGTGCCACAACAGGGGTATAGACTGCATAACACTGTGCGACAATTTTGGGGTCATGGAATCTAACCCGGAACCGACCAATACTAATCGATAGTACTCTTATAGAGTAACAAAACCCTAGCTGGGTTTTGCAAAGTTAGTTGCCTTTTAAAAGTTACAGCCGTGTAAAGTTTGTGTGTATTAGGGTTTTTATAACCAGTTTTTTCTTTATAAGTCTTAAGATATTCAAAATTTTGTATTGCTGTCTTCAGCAAACTTGCTGCTAATGCTAATGGTTTGCCTTCAAGCCGCACTCCGCACACCATGCGGAGAGCTTCCCCAGTGAATAGGACATCCTCTCAGAGAGGGTACTAAGATGTTTGCCTGCAATACCAATAGCAACATCATCAGCATAGGCCACGACCTTGCAGCCAGAACGGGAAAGGTCCGAGAGGAGTTTATTTAGGGTGAGGTTCCAGAGTAGCGGCGAGAGGACCCTCCTTGCGGAGTGACCCTAGTGACGCTCCTGCGGACGATGGCCGTTCCCAAGGTAAACCTGATGGAGCGGCTTCGCAGTAGTATGCTGACAAAGCTTATGAGCCTGTTGTCGACATTCAACTCGGCCAAGGCATTCCCAATCGCTTGAGGGCGAACATTGTTAAACGCCCCCTCGATATCTAGGAAAGACACTAGTGAGTACTCCTTGAGGGCCAATGATTTTTCGATAAAGCCCACAAGGGAGTGTAGCGCTGATTCAACAGATCTGCCCCGAGTATAGGCGTGTTGGCATTCTGAAATCAGGCCAGGATCAATATTGCTCCTGAGGTAAAGATCTAGAATTCTCTCCAGCGACTTCAGGAGAAAAGATGAAAGGCTAATGGTCCTGAAGTCTTTGGGCTTAGCGTGCGTCGTTTTCCCCGCCTTGGGTATAAAAACGGCGGTAACGTCTCGCCAACCAAGGGGGACATAGCCCCACTCCATGCAAGCTATGAAAATCGGGCAGAGCCAAGGCACAACCCATTCCGAGCCCTCCTGGAGCTCTGCAGGAATAATGCCATCCGGCCCTGGTGACTTAAAAGGCTGGAATGTCCCGATTGCCCAGATGACTAAGTGTTCACTAACAGTCACCCCTGAGGGAAACCTTGAAGCCGGCTCGCCTTCTACTCTTCCTCCAACGGATGCATCCGAGCTACCCGGGAAATGAGAGTCGCAGAGAGCATCCAAGGTCTCCTGATTGGACTCTGTCCATCTTCCATCAGCCATCTGAATAGACGCGGGAATCCTGCGGAGTCGGCCGACATCAGCCACGCTCTCGATGCTGCCGCAGAATTCTCTCAGGATTCTCTTTTCGCTTTCCTAACAGCGAGCTTAAAGGCCCGAAGGTCCGTTCTATACCTATCCCAGATGTTTGATCTTTTGGCAGCGTTGAAGGACCTTCTGCATGCTTGACGTAGCTCCGCGATTTCCCTATTCTACCACGGTGGCTTCGGTTTGCCGCGGACGATACGAGGTTTGCAGGACGCCTTGGAGGCGTCGCAGATTGCTCTAGTTAAGGTACACACCGCAGACTCGATGTCTTCAAGACAACAGAGTGGCGGCGGAGAAAAGTTGAGATTGGACATGAGTGCAGAACGGAACAAATTCCAGTTCGTACTCCTACGATTACGGAAGAAAGGTCTGTCCGATCCAGCTGTAACCAGTCGGAAACGGATGTAACGATGGTCGGAGAAGGAGCATTCGCTCAGCACATTCCAGTCCGCGACCAGATGTGCAGCTAGCTCACTAGTCAAAGTTAAGTCAAGAACCTCTCTACGATTAGAGGTAATGAGCTTAGGTTCCCTACCCCTATTGTGAATACACAAGCTATTTGCTAGAATGAATTCGAACAGTTACTCACCACTTTCGTTGCAGTCACTGCTGCCCCATGCATCGTGGTGGGCATTGGCGTCGGCTCCAATTATGACAGGAATGCCACGCGCGTTAGCTGCTGCAACTGCGCTCCACAGCAGCCTGGATGAAGGGTTGGAACCATGGTCGTGGGCCATATAGCTGGATACAAGCTAGAATTCCCGGGACTGTATCACAGCTGATATGGCCACGCAGTCTTCGTCGCAGTACCTGGAAAGTATGGACACATTAATATCATTTCTGATCAAAATGCAGGCCCTAGCCTTACCAGTTCCGCCAGGCGATATTAGGCTATACCCCTTCATGCTTAGCCCTCGAACCCGGTCATTCGCGACCCATGGTTCTTGGACCAGCACCAGTGACAAATGGAGGAGAAGAGCGGCTGACGCCGCCTTGGAGTGGTGGAGGTTAATTTGTAGGACCCCCACCATCTTCGACCGCGCCGACCACCGTCATGTCGTGGTCCTCCAACTCCGAGAGGGAGATATTGGGGTTCTCATCGGACAGGGAGATGTTACCTCCAGACTGGAGATCCAGTCCCGAGAAGAAATCCCCCATGAGTTCGGAGGCGGATATGGTGCTGCCTCGGAGACAGCTGCCGGTTCCGCCGCGTGCTCAGCAGAGGGCCCCGGCTCAACGCCTACTGGGTCCTGCGCCCTAGCCCTATTTTGCGCCCCACCGAATTTGTCGTTCCGGTAGACGCAAAGCGTGATGGAGTCAAAGCCATAGCTCACAACTCCACCACAGGCCGCCAGGGGTTTGAGGGACTCCTCATTCAAAATAATGAGGGCCTCACGAAGATTGCCCTGTGGTTCGCTCACCTTAGCAACCTTCCAGTCGTGAGCTGGGAGATCCGGGTTGCCAGTCCGGAGGTAACGGGCAATCGTGGCTGGATCCGACGGTTCCGCCGGGATCCAGGCTTTCGAGCGCGGCCTGCTGGGTATTTCGTCCCGCGGGACTGCTTTCAGTTTGGCGCCCGGCCAAACTTCACCCAGCTTGTCCACAGCCAGCCTGTAAAAATCGGCCGATCGCTGGTCAGAGCACGCAATAAGCTTAACGTGCCCCTGGTGCCAACCGATGTCCCTACACCTGGGGGGCGGGCCTGGATTGGCGGCCAGGACGCCATCGTAGACCCTCAAGAGGGCCATTTTCACCATCTTCCAGTTGTCCGGAGAGATAGTGCCGTCTCCATTGCTGGAGTCGATGACCGCCCACATCAGGTTATCTTTGACGGTCTCGCTAAATGACCGTGCAGGTCTTGCCACCGAGACCGCCAGTCTCGGCTTCTTGGTGGCCTGAGACGCTGGCTGCTGAGGCTCCTTCGACCTCTGCTGTTTAGAAGCTTGTAGTGAGACGTGTTGTGATGTGTTTCTCACATCAATGTTTCTCCTGGCCCGTTCCAGGGAAATTTTGTCCCTCGCCGAGAGCTCACTCGAGGGTATCCCTTCGAGCCTCCTCAAGGTCCTGAAGGCTGTCCTTCGGGTCCTGTAAGCCCGCGTAGAGAGATTGACGGAGGAAGGATTGACGCGTGAAGTGGACGGAGCGTCATGGGAGGCAGCGGTGGAAGCGAAGGCTGGCTTATTCGCCTGAACCCTGCTACCGCTTTGCGCAACTGCGGGCCTAGGGAGCACCTTACTACCAGCCGGCAACTGCGCCTTTTTGGTGGGAGCTGTGCTCGAAGAAGGGAGAGGAAGGCTGACTCGACTTTGCCTGGCAATTGGAGCCTTAGAATTGCCAGGAGCTGAACGCACCCCTTTCGGGTAATGCGAAGGCCGCACCCCTTTCGGGCTATGCGACGAGGATGAAGAGGGTTGCCTATTCATTTCAGTTGGGTCCCCACTCACGGCCGCTATCGCCACCCGAATGCGTAGTCACTATAGGACCCCATGGTTATCTGTGCAGAAGCAGGGAGGCCATGCGAGGGTTGGCAACAGCCCTTATGGGGACAGTTGCTCAGAGCCGGGTCCAGTGCAAGCCAGGAGTTGTCTCAACTGGCGCCTACGCCGCCAACCTAATGGCGACGGGTCTTGAACGTACCGTGAGGCCTGCCAGGGTTTTAACGGGACGGAGGCCATCGTGGCATTAGCCTGAAAGCCATTACCACTGGATGTCACTCCAGTGTACTAAGGTAACAGAATACCACGACAACCAGCCTAGAGACAAACGAAACCAGACGGAGTTTGAAGAAGGTCTGAGGACGAAGCCAGGGTCGTGCCAATCGATACGTATATCGCTCGGGGGGGTCGGAGCAGATCATTTAGCGTGACCCAGGATGCACCGCGAGGAGGCGATCTGCACTACATCCCAAAAGCCCAGTTAAAAAACCAATGAATTTTGGAAACCAGTTGTCTCAGTTCCGACAGCTTACTGTCAAGAGCAGTGTTGCAACATATTATTTTAAATGTAACATATTAATATTACATATTAGTGGCATCGAAAAGTAATAATGTTATGTTACATATTACTTGAAAACCAAAGTAATATATTAGAAACAAGTTGTATTACTTCCATATTGGTAATAATATACTTGTACTTGTGTAATAATACTTGTAATATATTACTAAAAAATTAATATACAATAGGGGTATTCACACCGAGCTATTATACTAGTACCGAGTTGAACTGTTACATGTAAGACATTTTTGTTATTATTATACTAGTAGGTACCAAGTAAAACTGAATATGTCTTCGATACGTGTACTTTTTTGTTTCCAAGAAATATTAAATGAATTTAGAAAGTGTTTTTTCTTAAAAATTATTGGGTTTATTCCATATTGATATACTTAAAAAAAAGAAAGGTGATACATATTAATACATTTTAGGTCTCTTCTGTGCTACTGCTTGCAATACTAAAAGAAAACAAACTATCGCATCTTCATTTCACTTCGGCTATGCGGTGGTGTCGATGATCGCATACGAACTATGCAAACACCGCATAGTGCAAAAATAGCGCCACACTGTCCCATAGCTATATATAAATTTGTGATCCATATATCGTCAATATTAAAAATAATGTGACCCTTTAAAGCTAATAGCCTATTTCCACCGGGCCTTAAATGCATTTAACGCTTAAATGTATTTAACATCGCATTTTAATGCTCAAATTTCCCATACAATTGTTTTTGTATCAAAGTGCGTAAACTCACTTTCAAAACTGAGTTAACTCAATTTTGCCGTTTACAGACGTCTAACAGAAAATGTTATGTTAAAAGCGGTAGAAATACTCACAAATGTACAAATTTTGATAGCATGCTTTAAGGCGCCGCAAGAACCGTACGAACACAAACGAAAGATCGGATTTGAATTGCGTTCGGTGTGGTAGATTTTTTGCTAAGACAATGAATTTTTACTGAGTTTTTCGCAAAAATACATATCGTCTGTCATAATCAAAGACAAAACTTCTATTATTTGCCAATAATAAATGCTGGAAAAGAAAATAAAAAACGTGGAACTTCTCATGAACCCTCTTGACATTAAAAATTCAGACAGCTCTGGTATCAATCAGCTGACAACTTTCACAAATCAAATAAACATTGACAAATGAAATAAATTTTCACAAATTAAATAAATTTTCACAAATATGAAAACGCAGACATTCCTAGACTGTTGAGAAGGAAAGCGAAGTGGTTTTCATGCAGTAGATGGGCTACAAGAAACCACACATACGTATACAAGGAGATGGCAGCGATAGGTATAGCTGTGGCTGCCCAGAAATAAATGCAGCAAAGAGATTGGCCTGTAGGAGTCAATAGAATCCAAAGGTTTGTTGGGTTTTTTGATGGGAACTATTATTGCAGTTTTGAATCTCTGGTATATTGCCTGAATATAAAATCATGTTGAATAGGTGCAGTATGCGTAATTTAAAGCTTTTAGGTGTGTTTCTGATCATTGGGTATGTTATCATGTCATTCCCTGACATAGTTCAAGCTCTAGCAGATTAAACGTAGATTCAATGATTTCGGCTTTTCGATTAAATTCATGGACCTGGGGTGGTTTAGGATGTGTGTTTTTGATTCACGAAAGTCAGGTGAAAAGCTCAAATCGTGAGAGTTAGCCTACCATTGCCTAGCAAATGTATCAGGCAGGGGCGTAGCCAAGGGGGGGGAGGTTTGGGTGTCAGAATCCCCATAGCCTATAATTATTAAAAATTATTAATCAGTATGCATGGTATGTACGTTCCCTCATTAGCAAAAAGGTGTTTTTACCTTTAAACATTTGAAAGAATAACAAAATTTTTTTTTTGTAAAACCGATATGATTTTTTTAAATAGTCCCCTTCAGGCTCAGTACAGCTATGTGCATGATCTAAATCGTCGGCTGGAAAGTCCTTCAGGATGTCGGTGCAAGCCTTTTGGATGGCTTCTACGTCCTCAAAACGCCTTTGTTTGATCAGTAAATGCATTTTTTTGAAGAGGTGATGCCGCTGAGCTCCTTACAGAAATCAGCCAAAGCAAAAATTTATTCTAATTTCAGTTGTTAGCCAGCGACAACAAAAACCACTGGCTGTCGCCTTTCCCCTGTACGCGTTTCCTCCATCAACATGCATGCGGCACATTGCTTTGTTGTCCAACAACAACAACCACAGTGTGTGGTGCATCACTGTTTCATACACCGGCATGCGATCAATACTTTTATCTGTTTGCTCTCCGTACATTTGATTTTGCGCTCTTAAAGCTGCTCATTTTACGCTCTCACGCTCTGTGCGTTCTCGTCCTCTTTACTGCTTCTCCCTCGTGTTCATCTCGGCCCAAAAATGGAATTAAATCGTGAACATTTTCGTGCGATTATTTTTTACAACTTTCGACGTGGATTAACTCAGCAACAGTGCATAGATGAACTTAATTTAATTTTTGGTGATGAAGCTCCATCAAGGACCAGTGTTTATCGATGGTATGGTGAATTCAATCGTGGTCGTAGTTCACTCCAAGACGAATTTCGTGAAGGTCGTCCAAAATCAGTTGTTGTTGCAAGAACAACGAACTGATATTGCAAGATCGTCATGTGACCTATCGTGAGATTGAGACAACTTTAGGCATTAGTGGGACCAGCATACATTCAATATTGCATGAACATTTGACTGTAAAAAAAATTTGTTCGCGTTGGATCCCACACAATTTGTCACCTGCTCAAAAAAAGACTCGTGTCGATTGAATTTTTGAACTCACTGTAAATAATAAAAATAGCGCTCGTATGTCAAAATGTTCTGAGTACTTATAACCTCAAAAATGTCCAACTTTACGATACAGCTGTCAGTTTCCAGATTGCACCACCAGAGTTGCCAAATCCCGAAACATAAAAGGCAACCCTCGTATTATAGATTTTTTCGAGTAAAAAATCCGTTTTTAAAAAATTTTTATAAATATTTTTTTTTTGCTTAAAATATTTTATTAGTGCATGTTGCGTATCTAATGTTGTACATTAATAGAAAGGTATGAAAAAGACCTTTCGTTTGATACCCATATCGTGTAAATCAGTTGGAGATTAATTGAGTTTTTTTGATAAAAACTTTGAACTTTGACCCCGAGCCACGCCTTTTGTGGGCGTTTCCCGGAAAATGTTTAGTTTGTTAGATTCCCAAAAATACGCTCTATATGGCCCAATTTCCAGTTTTTTTTCATGAGGGTTCGCTATACTGCATTTGTTCCAATAATTATAGCAATTACAAAACTCAAGTGAAATGAAAACTCTTTACTCTCTTTACTCTTTAGTTGAAAGCAAGAGTATATAGATATATGAAATGTAGTGGCGCAAGCAAGGTGGTTGGGGATCCAAACCCGCCCAAATATCTTTTTTACAAACAATTTCGGGGGCACTTATGGTTTCAAATAATATTAGACTCAAAAGTTGTCTCCCCCCCAAATGAAATCCTGTATGCGCCGCTGTGTGTTTATGCGGTTACTTGAAAATAAAAAACAAGAACAAATAAAAAAAGAAATATCTAATTTTCACAAATTGAAATTTGTTTGTCCTCCCTATGAATTTTCGCATACTCAATATGAATTTGTATTTCTCAATACAATTCAGTGAAGAATATTATTATGCTATTTAAGTAACAATAAGAGAAAAAATTAAACATATAAAATGAGTTTGCGACATCCATCTGCAGATACAAACTTTTACAAAAATTAGTTCCAGCTGTGTTTTGGAAAACCCTGTAGATATATTGCCTGTTTAAACAACATTTATTAATATGTATGTAATAATTACAGCTTATATTTTATTTTTAGGTTTGGTTCCAGAACAGAAGAGCGAAATGTAGGAAACATGAAAATCAAATGCATAAAGGTATGTATAATTGTATCTATATATGTACATAAAAAACTAATTATTTTGTGTGTAGAAAGTGTTCGCGAAAACAGTTCAATCTTTTGGCAAAATTTGTTTGTGTGTGATGTGGTGGTGGTTTATAGCTATATAACATGTTTGTACGACAGGTGGGCGGGGCACCTCCCATAGAACCTAAATTTTTAATATGGAATATCTTCGGAATTATAGGTCGGACAGCATTGAAATTTGGTACAGCGTCATGGCGTAGACGTGTCGTTCCACCGGTAAAACTTAATGGGGGTTGGACAAGGGGCGTGGCACTTTTTAAATTCCGGTGTAACTTTGGAACTATAGCGTTCACATCAATGACACTCGGTACAGACTTACGATTTAGTCGTGTCCTTCGGCAGGGGGAATAGGGTGGGTTTTGGACAAGGGGCACATTTCTTATGACCCAACATTTACGCAGTACTGTAAGCCACATCAATGAAGCTTGGTACGATCTTTCCACTTAGTAGCACAATTTGACTAGAAGAAAGTTGTGAGCATTGGGCAATGGGGCGTGGTACCGCCTCCATTTTTATATGCATAGATTGTTTATCTTGACTGACTGACTGATTGATTGAAAAAACACTTTTTTTCTGTTGCATGGAGTTTTTCTACTGTTTCTTACTAATTTGGGTGCGCTGATTTCGAATCTATCCTCCGATTTTTTCTAGCAGCTCTAGTTAGTGAGATATAGGTACCGTGTCATTTTTTCAGTTTTTCCTCTACTTTTTCCATATTTTTGATTGTAATTTCTAAACCAAAAAACCGATAGACATGATTTTCACCTTATCGCATTAACAACACCGCACGGCTTCTTTTCCGATGCAACTTATTTTTATAAGCTTTAAAATGCCGCGGTAATTGGCCCTCAAAGTCGGAAAAAATGGGATTTTAAGGCGTTTTCTTTGATGGTCAAAAACATACACAATTTTAGTAGATCAATTAACGAGTTAGGTGTATAATGAAAGCCGACACATCAAACATTACAACACAGCCAAATTATTTGGCGGAATACACATTCGCATCGAAATAATAGCAAAAATGTACCATAGTCATCTTCAGTCGTTTTCCTTAAAAAATTAGGAGCCTCAAAATATGCAAAGTTTTTAATTTTTTTGTTTCGAGCAATTCAAAATATTTTTGTTTTTTGCTTGTATTTCAGACTATAAATGGAACATATAAAAGAGCATATTTTGAGGCCCCTAATTTTTTAAGGAAAACGACTGAAGATGACTATGGTACATTTTTGCTATTATTTCGATGCGAATGTGTATTCCGCCAAATAATTTGGCTGTGTTGTAATGTTTGATGTTTCACCTTAAGATATTCATATACTTCGTAACTGGATTTATGAAACATCTGTAGAATTTTCGCCATCAGAAAAAACGCCTTGAAATTCCATATTTTCCTACTTTGAAACCTCATTACAACGACAATTTAGAACGCATAAAATTGATTAATGTCAGAAAAGATGGCGTGAGATGTTGTTAGTGCAACTGTATAAAAATCATGTCGATAAGTTTATTAGTTCAGAAACTACAGTCGAAAACGAGAAAAAAGCCGAGGAAAATTCGAAAAAGTGACACGCCCATTTTTTGCGAAAACTAGAGCTGTTACATAAAAACGGAGTATGGGTTTGAAAACAGCGTGCAAAAACGATTCATATTCATGTAAAAAACTCCATGCAACAGACATGCTGTTGTGCAGTGTTATCATCGCTCAGCTCAAACGGCTACAAACATGAAACTAAAACTGTAGGTAAATCTTGAAGAATGAAGCTCCGCTAAGAAGGGATTTTTTGAAATTCAGGGTCTTAAGGGGCAATACATGTGTTAGGGCGTTGTATGAAGAAACGTGATTTAATAGACATAATGATTTTGAACTAAATCAAAAGTAATTCGATAATATATAATTCGATAATATATAATTTTTTGAAAATCAAAATTTAACTGGGCCAACAGTGGGTTAAGGTTTGTTTACGGAGAGACTCTGAAACAAAAAACATGAACCGATGGGCCTATTGACTTCAACAATTGTAAAAATAATTTAAATAAAAAAATTATACACGAATATTTTCAAAATCGAAATCTAACTGGATCAACGACGGGTTAAAATTCTGTATGGAGAAACAAATATTTTTGAGCCTGACTTCAAACTTGGTGAAAGTACTTGAAATGTAAAATAACTCGATACGTGTTTTTAATTTTTCCGAATATTAATATCGGACGGGGTCAATGATGGGTTAAAAGTTTGTATGAAGAAACTGTGAAAAACATGAATTAATTGGCCAATTGACTTCAAACTTGGTGAAAGTACTCTTAGTGAGAAATAATTTGACACGTGTTTTTCACGTTTTTGAAAATTAAAATTTAACGGGATCCACAATGGGTATAGGTTTGTATAGAAAAACAAGATTTATTGGGCCTTTTGAATTTAAACTTAGCAAAAGCACTTCAATCGGGAAATAATTAAAATGTGCTTTTCTTTTTTTGAAAATCGAAATCTACCGTGTGAACCAAGGGTTAAGAATTTGTTTAGAGTCAATGTGAAAACACATGATTTAATAGGCCTTTTGACTTCAAAATTTTTGAAAACAAAAAGATAAAGATAACAAAGCACGTGTTGTTTTCTTAATCAAAAACTGACGGGGTCAACAATGGGTTAAGTATTTGTATCGGGGGAAACATAAGCGCGCGTGCAAAGCCGCGGGGCCCAGCTAGTTATTAATGATAATACCGCGTGACTTAAGGTGACTTTGAGTGAAGAATGTTCCAAAGTCGAATAAAAATCCTTCTTACAAGAGGTTTAGTATTACTTTCAAACAGTTTGAATTTACTAATGACTTACAATTGATTGGAAGATAGCCCCTCATCTATACTTATATATGCCATATATGTAAAATACACCAATTTTACCATAATAAATTTTTCCCATGTTTCTATCCTTTCAAAGTTATCACGATTTTAAATCTCGAAATCTTGTACTTGATAATATGTATGCAATGGTATCGAAAATTAATCAACCTGTTATTTTGTTCTACGGCACTCTATGCAAACTCCACAATTTTTTTTCACTATGACCAATATTTAGGGGACACCGCTGTACATGCGCGAGCATGTATTGGTTCTAAACACATAGGTTAAGGGGGATAAAGAACTTGCGAACGTCCTGCTTGAATTTATCAAGTTTATGAGCGTCAGGATAAATATCCACAGGGGGTATTTTCCATAATTATGCGGTATAACCAAGAAACGAATACCGGCTGATGAGTGTTGTGCTCCGAGATTGTAGTACGAGATAATGAAGATAATAAAATAAATAATAAAGTTGCATTAGCTAGTAGGAATCCCGCGATTCTGTTCATTACCGCTATTCCGAAGTCCCGTGATTTATATTCCATAACCCGGGATTTTATTTAAATAACTTTTTGTATTACATTCTTTAACTTTCCACAAACTAATTCAAAATTTAAATGGGATGTACCATATGAAGCAAATAAAGGTTCCTAAGTATTAACAGAAAAGTTTAAATTAGTTCTCCAATTCTTCCAATTAAATTTCAAAATTCTGTCTGATGAAAATTCTGTATGAGAAATGTTAGCTATTCCTTAACACTAAAAAGATTACATTTGCTTTGATAACTTTTATTTCTTCATTGAGTTTCACAATTGTGTGAAAATTAGCCAAACCCGATATGTACTTTTCGAATTATCAGTGGATATACAGTACATTCCGTTTAGCTGCCTATTCACTTAGGTGCATTTTCTGCTTAGCTGCATGATTTGGCCAAAATACTACTTCGCAAACCGAATTTTCTTTGAAAATTTCACATTTAGCTGCATTTCACTTAGTTGCACTATTCCGTTTAACAGCCCTGTTTTTGAGCAAGTTTTCTTTGATTTGTATGAAAAATACTTCGTTTAGCAGCACTGGAAAATGTTTGAGAGTTCAATTTTATTAGCAATCTACCTCAATTCAACACGCACGCTTCGTCATTTCAACGTCGCTTTCGAAATGGAAATGGTTGTGAAATTGTCAAAAAAGAAATATTCGCAGGGTAAAATTACCGATTATTTTACATAAAAGCATATCAGTATCTGTATATGTATATGTAGCATATGTATATATAATAATTAATAAAATAATAATTGACTGGCACGACAGCCCGCTTACGCGAGACTAAGGCCTAGCTCCCCGCAACCACCCGTGTTGTGCGTGTGAATTTGTACGCGGGTGGAAGGGACCTACAATTTTATGCCGGTTCCGAACGGCAGGTTGGGAGCTTTTTCATAAGCAATTTTTACTCTCAGAGGTTTGCCATTTCCAGCTGAGAGGACAGCCACCGAAAGAGAAAACGAGTTTTCCCGTTATTTTTTTTAGGTGTTATTACAGGCAGTATTTGAACCTGAGGTTGCTGCCTTCGATTCGCGGTCCAACGCACTAACCAACTGAGCCACGGCGGCTCATTATATCCAGTGTATACATACATATTATGTATGCATAAGCATTTAGATAGATAGATAGATAGATAGACAGATTGATTCTTTATTAAATTTTCACATAACAGTAATAAAGAATGTACGACAATGACTTTAAAAAGTCGTCTGTCGGAAAAATAATTAACTTTACAATAATAGACAATCGTTCATACATATATAGAGAGTTAACAATATTCATTTACAATCAGATTCCTGTATTTCAAAGCATCAGTGACATACAAAACAAGACAATTCCAACCATTTAGACCTATTCCATTTAACACATTCACAATTTCATCGTCATTTAAGAACATACTGCCCAAATATCTACATCTAATTCTTTTCAAAATTGGACACCTACCCAAAAAATGAGTTAAAGTTTCTAACTCGTTCAAGTTACAAATAGTGCAGTTTAAATTTCTGTGACCGCCAAGGTATATCATATCACATCTAGCCTTTAAAATCCACATTATCTTATGTTTCCCGAGACTGTCATTTAAATAACTTTTACCTATGTTATGGTCTAATTCTTTGTATATGCGTGCGCTTTTGAGAGCCCTGTCCCACAATTTCTGCCTATTTGTCAAACTCATAACCGATAATAGTGACTCTATGTTTCTATTCCAATTTATCCTGCTTAACATGTTGTAATCCCAACTAATATTAAATTTTTCTTTTAAAATTTCAATTGCTTTGACCCAGAATACTTTTCTTTCCAATATAAGTTTTGAGAGCCGATGCGGCAATCTGCTGTCATCATACTCAAATAAAGTTTTCGAAATGTACCTAAGATGAAGCCGCAAAGTATAAAGATGACAGTTCGGAATGTCTGTTTCTAATAAAATGCAATAAGAGGGCGCGTTTGTTGGTAAATGCAAAATTTTCTTCAAAAAATAAAACTGAATTTTGTCCACCTCCTCAAACATTTCATAGCCCCAGACTTCCGCAGCATAACTCTGTGTAGCCCTGATTACTGCTAGAAACAATTTCCATTTAGACGACAGTTTGATGTTATTTTTTACTAAAAATGAGCGCCAAGTTGCATTTATGCTATTTTTTGCTATACAGTTTCTATTCTCTACATGTTTCTTAAAACTTAACTTTGGAGTCAATTTTACACCGAGGTAATTGTACTCCGCCGTTATCGGAATATTTTGGCCTTTAAACTTCCATTTTTCTTTAGCTGCTAGCTTGCCTCCTTGTCGAAAAACCATAATGGCTGATTTTGATAAGTTCACTTCCATGCTCCACAAATTACAGTAGTGTTCTAATTTATATATCATTCCTTGCAGATCTTCGACACTATCGGAGAGCAAAACTATATCATCAGCATATAGTAGTAATCGCACATTTAAGTCTTCTATCCAAATTCCCCCTCCCAAACTGTCATGTAAATCATTCAGGTAAATAGAAAATAATAGTGGCGACATCAAACATCCTTGCCTTACACCTGTTGTAATATCAAATTTATTTGAAATTGCACTACCAGTCCATATTACTGAGTCCGTATGTTTGTACATAATTTCAATGAACTTTACCATCTCATAGATGCATAAGCATCTATAAGATAGCGGTTAATTTGCTAATACAAATTTGTTCAGTCATACACTGGTGTAATCTTTTCAATAATTCAATAGATTCGTTCATGCAAAATTTTGATATATATAATACTAGCTGACCCAGCGAACTTCGTCTCGCACAACATTTGTTTTTATTTTATAATGAAATACGCGAGATGGCGAATCTATGGCGTTGCAAATTGACGAAGAAAGCCAACTAAAGGAAGCGGAGAAGCTACTGATTAACGCAATCGAGGGCCACAAATCAGCAATGTTACTGCTAAGTTTCAGTGAAGAAATGGACTGCACTTGAACCAGATTTAAGTTATATGGGCGGTACCACGCCCCCTTGTTCAATACCCGCACCATTCCCTCTGTCGAAAGATATGAATAAATGGTAGGTTCGTACTTAGTTTTATTGCTGTGCGACTTATATTTCAGCGGAATATTTGGGTCACAAAAAATGTGCCACGCCCCTTGTTCAACGCGCATAAAATCTTGCCAGTAGAATGACACATCTATGGGACGACGCTATACAACCCCATGGAAATCAGCCGGTCTGTTTGAGCGTGATGCGCTTACACACATACATCCACTTTCGTTTATATATATAGAAGAAAGATATCAATATTGATAAAATATATATACTTATATATTATATATATTTTGATATATTTTGACAATTTTATATAGGTGCGCTAAGGATCTACATCAAACAAATTTAGCTTTTTCCAAAAACTTTTTTAGATATTTCGCTTAGCTGCATTTTTCGTGTAAGTACCCCAAATCATGTGCATCGAAGGTGAATGCAGCTAAACGGAATGTACTGTACCTAGAAAGATCAAAATAAACGAAGATTTGCTTGAAATTGTATCGGTGTAAAGATATTGCTTGCAAAATTCGGAACAAATGCAGTGTAGCGAGCCCTCATGAAAAAAAACCGAAAAACCCCTACATGGACCTTCTTTTTGGAAATCTAATGAACTAAAAATTTTGCCTGGGAAACGCCCACAAAAGCCGTGGCTCCGAGAACAAAGTTCAAAGTTGGTATCAAAATAACTCAATCAATTCTCAATTGATTTACACGATATGGCTATCAAACGAAAGGTCTTTTTCATACCTTTCTACTGATGTACAACATTAGATACGTAATATGTACTAATAAGAAGTTTTAAGCGAAAAATATTTTTTACAAAACAAATACAAATTAAAAAAAACGGATTTTTCCTCGAAAAAATCCAGTATTAAGGTATAATAAGTTTGTTGCCGTATTGTAGCCTGTGGAATTCCCTTTACAATCAAATATAAAAATAAATAAATATAAAATAAATATACTTTTGTTTTTTATGAATATATTTCTTAATTTTTTCTAACTCGACTTTTGGGCAATGAGGGCTGAAGGGCATTGTACAAAGAACATTACTTTCTTACTTAACGGGCCATAACAACCCGTTATCGGGTTACGGCCTGCCGCAAAAGTTCTCTCCAGGCACCTCTGCTTTGCGCGCGCCTTCTCCAGTTGGTCACACCAAGAGATAACAGGGCCTCTTCAACTTGCTCCTTTCACCGGAGACACGGCCACCGCATCGAACACCTTTTTCGCCGGAGCTTCGTCATCCATACGGCAGACATAACCAAGCCAGCGCAACCGCTGGATGTTAATTCGCTGTGCTACGTCCATGTCCTTATACAGCTCGTTATTGGTTCGTATACGATAGTCGTCGCCAATACGAACAGGGCCGAAGATTTTACGAAGTACCTTCCTCTCGAACACTCCAAAGGCCGCTATGTCGCTTCATGTCATTGTCCATGCTTCTGCGCCATAGAGGAGCACAGGCAAGATAAGCCTCATATAGAGAGCAAGTTTTGTCGGTCAAGAGAGGTCTCAACTTCTCAATTGCCTACCGAGACCGTAGTAGCACTTGTAGGCAAGAGTAATCCTTCGCTTTATCTCCAGGCTGACATCATTGCTGCTGCTCCTTAACAACTTCAAAAGTACATCTGTCGGCCTGGACGAGAGACCCTAGCCGCTGCGAGTCCCTGCGTGTAGACAGCATATACTTTGTCTTGCCCTCATTTACCACCAGACCCATTTTGGCAGATTCTCTTTCGATAGCCGCAAAGGCAGCGGTGACATCTCGCTTGTTACGCACGATGACATCAATGTCATCAGCGTAGGCAAGGAGATGGACACTTTTGTTGAAAATTGTGCCATTACGATGTACACCGGCCTTGCGCAGAACACTCTCCATGGTAAAGTTGAAGAGGTCGCAGGACAAAGGATCGCCCTGTCTGAATCCTCGAACGGTATCGAATGGCTCAGAGAGGGCACTTCCAACCTTTACGGAGCTGCGCTTATTGCTCAACGTCGTTCTGCAAAGTCTCACGAGCTTTGCAGGGATACCAAGTTCAAACAATGCGGCATATAAGCGATCCCTTATCGGGCTATCGAAAGCTGCCTTGTAATCGATAAAGAGATGGTGTGTATCGATTTGATTCTCATGGGTCTTCTCCAGGATTTGGCGTAAAGTGAATATCTGGTCGATGGTGGACTTACCAGGTCTAAAGCCGCACTGATAAGGTCCAATCAGCGCCTTGGCGAGTGGCTTTAATCTTTCATATAGTAGTCTCGTCAGGACCTTGTATGCAATTAGAAGTAGGCTGATACCCCTGTAGTTGGCGCATATTGTTGGGTCGCCTTTCTGCAGCACAAAGCAAAGGGCACTGATGTTCCAATCGTTGGGCATCCGTTCTTCCAGCCATATTTTGCAGATGAGCTGATGCATGCACCCAATCAGCTCACCGCCGCCGGCCTTGAACAATTCAGCTGGTAGCCCATCCGGCCCTGCAGCTTTATTGTTCGTGAGTCGCTGGATAGCAACCCAGACCTCATCATAGCTGGGGGTGGCACATCCACACCGTCGTCGTCGATTGGTGTCGTCTGGACCTCTTCACCACTGGCGGTATTGTTCCCTTCGTCGCCTGCGAGCAGCTTGGTGAAGTGCTCCTTCCACAACCTCAGTACACCCTGCGCATCTGTAACCAGATCCCCGTTTTCCTCTCTGCAGGAAGATGCTTGACTTTTTGGAAGAATTTTCAGGCGTCATTCCTGCTCCTACACTCCTCGATTTCCTCACGCACGTGCCTTTCTTGCTCACGTTTCTTGCGTCTAAAAAGGTACCTCTCTTTCTTCCTCTCCTCCCGGTATTTTTCTGTCACGGCTCGCGTGGCAGCCGACTGCAGGGTCTTCTTGTAGGCAGCATTCTACGCTGCAGTGGCTGCGCGACACTCTTCATCGTACCATTGGTTTTTTGGTGGTGGGCGACAAAAACCAAGGGCATGTTCTGCAGCGGTGCGCATAGGGTGGGATAAGTGAGCCCATAATCCGCCGATGTCATCAACTAGGTTGCGCGGTCTTCGCTGCGCAAAGACGCATGCATACCTTGGCTGCAACAAAGTAGTGGTCCGAGTCGATGTTGGGTCCTCGGAATGTGCGCACATCTAGACTGCTAGAAGCATGCCTTCCATCAATCACAATGTGATCAATCTGGTTGCGGGTGGATTGAGCGGGGGATAACCAGGTGGGCTTATGGATATCGAGGTGCTGGAATCTGGTGCTACTAACTACCATGTTTCGTGCCGCGGCGAAATCGATCAGCCTCAGACCGTTGTTCATAGTGGTCGCATGGAGGCTGAACTGCCCGACCTTTGCATTGAAGTCCTCGAGGACGATTTTGACGTCATGGGCCGGGAACCCGTCGTAGACGTCCTCGGGCTTCGCATAGAATGCATCCTTGGTCGCATCGCCCTTCTCTTCCGTCGGGGCGTGCGCGCAAATTAGGCTGATGCTAAAGTATTTAGCAATGATGCGGATCGAAGCCAGCTGTTCGTTCACCGGAGTGAACCGAGAGACGTGGTGGCGCAGTCTCTTGCTGACCACAAATCCGCAGCCGAATTCGCGCTTCTCCGCATGGCAGCTGTAGTAGATGTCGCAGTCTGCTCAAGTCGTGGGATTAGGCACGCTGCACACATTAGTTTTCTATTCAGCGTTCTGGAGTTCGCCAGGTTGAACGCAATCAGAGGCTTTACCTTGTATGTCCGCTCCCAGGTACAAAGTACCTGTCATATTAAAAACCCTTTTTAGAAGATCTAGATTTCTAGCCTTACAAAGCTTGAATTTCGCCATATAGCCATTAACCCTAGAAGGATAATCATATTTTACGTACGTTGTTGGTAATCTTCGTTGAATCGACGAAGTCCTTTTCAACTCCGATTTTTGGAAGAATTCGAAATCGTATAAACTCCAACTTCATTATATAATTATACTTAGACATTTTTTTGTAAATAATTCGCACCGTATATATTTTTAAAAATTATTTGTGTATTAAGTAATTTTTGTTGAGGTACATTTATTTTTGAGATCAGAATGAGTATCAGAAATTAAAAAATGAATTAAAATCAAAATAAAGTGAAAAACAAAACATAACATCTCTATGAAGACAGAAACACAATTATAATTCCTTAAAAAACGAATGAAAAGCAAAACAATCAATAAATGTAAATAATTTATACAATTCTAATTAACTATTTAACTAACTTACTTGCTTACTAATGAACTAACTAACTAATTAACTTAACTAATTAATAATTAATTAATTAACCAATTCCAAAATTTTTGCAATTAATTCTTCTGATAACCCCGCAGGAGGGGCGCTTTTACCCCCTTCGTCGGCCCAGAACCATTTTGTGGCTTGGGAAAAGGAGCTCAATCGGTCCTAACCAGGAAACACGAGATATTCAATAGGAATCAATACTGGGATAACCAACCAGGACTAGAACATTCCAAGGCGATTATCGGGACGTATAATAAAAAAAGATTCGAGGAATGCATGAGCTTTTAAAAAAATAATCTAAGGATAATTACAGGTATCCTTACAGAGCATTGTAGATAAAACTGTCATCTAACTAAACTAGGAATTCGCGAGAACGAAAATGAAAATGAAACCGCAATGCATATACAGTACATTCCGTTTAGCTGCATTCACCTTCGATGCACATGATTTGGGGCACTTAAGCGAAAAGTGCAGCTAAGCGGAATATCTAGAAAAGTTTTTGGAAACAGCAAAAATTTTTTTAAAGTAGATCCTTGGCGCACCTATATAAAAATATAATTCCTAATAATTCCTCGGCATAGCCAACAAGCGATGGCAGGAGGAGAGCACTTGCTCAATCACTAAACAACTATGGCCCACTTTAAACCCCGGGCGTACTAGAATTCTTGTCTCTCTCAGTAGACAACACATCAGTACGATCGTCTCGATTCTGACGGGACATTGTACATTTGGTCGTCATGCCTACAGACTAGGTATTGACAGTCGGGACTTTTGCCGAAGTTGTCAGAATGAGGAGGAGGAAGAATCCATTATTCACCTCCTCTGTCACTGTCCGGCTCTCTCTATACGAAGGTGGAAAGCCTTGGGCTCTACTTACTTCGACAATCTGGACGACCTTAGATCAGTCAACATTAGGGACTTGCTAGGTTTTATCCACAAGACAAAATGGCTTGTATAGGCACTTAACTTGCAGTAAGACAGATCATTCCCTCTTTGTGGTATCACAACGGGCCCTTTTCGTGGCCTAAGTGTGTCTTTCGGCAAGTCCCGTGCCTAGGCAGCCACTTTAACCTAACCTAACCTATATAAAAATATCAAAATATATATTATATATATATATATTATATCAATATTGATATATTATATATATCAAAATTTTGCATGAACGAATCTATTGAATTCTTGAAAAGATTACACCAGTGTAAGACTGAACAAATTTTTATTAGCAAATTAACCGCTATCTTATAGATGTTTATGCATACCTAATATGTATGTATACACTGGATATAATGAAAATATTTATATACATATTCTTACTGATATGCTTTTATGTAAAATAATCGGTAATTTTACCCTGCGAATATTTCTTTTTTGACAATTTCACAACTATTGCCTCCATTTCGAAAATGTGGAGATTTGTTTCGATACTATTTTCCAAAAAAACTTTTCGAAATTTTCAAGTGCTGCTAAACGAAGTATTTTTCATACAAATCAAAGAAAACTTGCTCAAAAACAGGGCTGTTAAACGGAATAGTGCAGCTAAGTGAAATGCAGCTAAATGTGAAATTTTCAAAGAAAATTCGGTTTACGAAGTAGTATTTTGGCTAAATAATGCAGCTAAGCAGAAAATGCACCTAAGCGAATAGGCAGCTAAACGGAATGTACTGTACTAAGAGAATGCCCTGTACTTATGCACAAACGAAAGAAACACCTGGGGGCTTTATTATACCAGGTACGGACTGGGTTTCCAGAGGTTTAGGTAATATACTAAAATTCCTCTCGGATACTGGACTTACGGATGAACTGTAGGTCCATGAAGGGGGTACAATAGATATTTTAGGTCGCAGTGCACTATTCCTCATCAATAATAATAATAACCCCGCATTTCGAGAAATTTTGAAATACTGAAATGCAATGTACAGTATTCGTATTCAATTGCAAAAAGTCACGTTAAAGGTAATCTTCGTCGTTTCGACGAAGACTAGTTTTGTTTTTCTATAAAAAAAGAAAACTTATGCTGCGGTCGTGCTGCAAAATGTGTGTATATCGAGAAAGCACATCGCCAACTGAGATCACACGAAAAGAGAAAGCAATCAGATGGGAGAATAAGGAGAAATTTGAAGAAATGTATGTGGTGTTTGTCGAATCGACGAAGATTACCTTTCTAGGGTTAAAACCTTTTTCGCTTTTATGGTATTTGTGGGTTGGTTATATTTTTCCATTACATGGAGGTTGGTAGTAAACTGCAGTTTTTCTGTATTCAAATCAAATAACTTTTGTGGGGCCGGCCTTCTGCCAGGCTTCAAAAAAATAGCCCTCATGGGAGTTACTACGGCATCAGGATCAATAAAGTGTTTACAGAATTTTTGTATTCGAAACCTTGATACGCGGTCGGTCGCTCAAAAGCAATAACCTTTAGAATCGTAACTTCGGCTTCACGGCCATAAGTATTTCTGCATTCAAATATCTTTTGTGGGGATATGTGCTTACAGTATTTTTGTATTCAAATCCTATGATTCTAAAAGATCGCGCTTAAGCAATATTCTTCATAAGCGCCATTTCAATATTGCAAAAAAGTGCTTTTAACTCAATTAAAATTTAAATATAAAAGCAAAAATACAAAAATTTCAAATGTTTTATATTTCATTGTAAAGGGAATTCTACAGGCTATAATACGGTAACAAATTCATCGTAACTTAATAAAAGGAGTTTTCGAGAATAAAATCCGTTTTTAAAAATTGTATATAAAAAAACATATTGTTTGTCTATATCTTTTTATTTGTACATACTATATATCTAATGTTGTATACAAATAGAAAGGTATGGAAACCCATATTATGATACCCATCTGAAACGCCCCTCATACATTTTCCCGGTAAAAACTAAAGGAAGCAAACTATTTGGCTTGGATACTGTGCCACTTATTGTTATGAAGGTATTCTATTATAGATTTAAACATTGGGTCTTGCGGGCGATATTACGCCCCCTTCGAATAAGAAACAAAAAGCATCCAGAATTCTTTCCTTGACCAAAGCACATACTGTGCAAAGTTTCAGCTCAATCGGCCAAATAATCCCTGAGTTTATAGGAGGCAAACAAATACAAAACCTTCACTTTAATGCATAGAAATTTGATCATATCTCAAAACTTAAAACTCAAAAGAAGCACATTTTTTGCACAACGGTAAGAGAAGATAAGATCTCCAAATGGCAAAACTAGTTTAAAAAAAACTTCAAAAAATAATGTGGGTGGAATTAAAAAATGAAATCATCACTTACATTATCCTTTTTATCTTATTTTGATATTTGAAAACAATATATTTAAGTTTTATTGCCTTTTTTAATGCAGTAATATTTGACAACTTTATTTGCATTGATTTTTTTAATAAATGTAAAGGATTAAAGGGTTTTTACGATCAATGTGCCCCGGTCGATGACTGAAAACTAATAGCCCTCACATACATAGTCCACGGGAAAACGATAGCACTTTTCATTTTTTTAATCTGTTGAAAAACTATGAATCTTAAAACTTTTTAGTGGCAACACTGCAAGAAAGTTGAGATTTACAGTTATCTAGAAAGCTTTGATTTGAGATCTATCCCACCGTAGATACCGTTAACTAGTAAAATTCTTGAGTGTAGTACGACAAAACGATAGCATATTTTGATGAAATCGAATTTAGTTTACATTGTGCGGTTGCGAATGGAAGAGTTGTCGTTTTTTTTAAGTATTTTCTTCGCGCTCTATTTTATGCACAAATTAACTCTGATTTGAACAAAATGGGACGATGAAATCGATGTCAATCTTAATTTGCATAAAAAGCGCATGAAAATTAGCGAAATAGCAAAAAACTTGAACAGAAGTCGAAAAGTTATATATAATTTATTAAAAGATCCCAAAAACTATGGGCAAACACGTGTTGGTGGACGACCGAAAGCAATATCTGACAGAGAAAAACGAGCTATACTACGAGAAGCTTCTAATTCTCACCTCACTGCTAGGAAAATTGCTGAAAAACTAATATTAAAACATATAATATATATATATATATATATATATATATATATATAAGAAATGTGCAGAGAGTTTTACACGATTGCCAGCACATCAAACGTCAAAAATTACAGCGCCCCTCACCACCCCTTACCACCGCACACAAATCAGCAAGATTAAATTTTGCACAAGCACACTTAAAATGAAAAAAACGCTGGCGGCAGGTTCTTTTTACGGACGAAAGAAAATCCAACCTCGATGGCCCAGATGGTTGGTCATATTATTACCATGATCTCAGGAAAGACGAAGAACTCTAAAGCCGCCGTCAATATGGAGGAGGAGTGTAATCATATGGACGAGAATTGGTTACCGAGGGAAGATCGAAATAAAATTTGTACAGTACATTCCGTTTAGCTGCATTCACCTTCGATGCACATGATTTGGGGCACTTAAGCGAAAAATGCAGCTAAGCGGAATATCTAGAAAAGTTTTTGGAAACAGCAAAATTTTTTTAAAGTAGATCCTTGGCGCACCTATATAAAAATATCAAAATATATATTATATATATATATATTATATCAATATTGATATATTACGAGTATATACATATATCAAAATTTTGCATGAACGAATCTATTGAATTCTTGAAAAGATTACACCAGTGTAAGACTGAACAAATTTTTATTAGCAAATTAACCGCTATCTTATAGATGCTTATGCATACCTAATATGTATGTATACACTGGATATAATGAAAATATTTATATACATATTCTTACTGATATGCTTTTATGTAAAATAATCGGTAATTTTACCCTGCGAATATTTCTTTTTTGACAATTTCACAACTATTGCCTCCATTTCGAAAATGTGGAAATTTGTTTCGATACTATTTTCCAAAATACTTTTCGAAATTTTCAAGTGCTGCTAAACGAAGTATTTTTCATACAAACGGAATAGTGCAGCAGTGAAATGCAGCTAAATGTGAAATTTTCAAAGAAAATTCGGTTTACGAAGTAGTATTTTGGCCAAATAATGCAGCTAAGCAGAAAATGCACCTAAGCGAATAGGCAGCTAAACGGAATGTACTGTACCACCAAAAATGAAAAGCGTGGATTAATTTAATTGGTAATGAAGTATTGCACCGAGGACATCAATTCGTCAAAGGCAACCTTATATTTCAGCAGGATAATGCGGCTTTTCACACGGCGAAAGTAGTCAGGGATTTGTTCCGAGACAATAATATTACGCTTTTAGAATGGCCAGCTCGTTCTCCTGATTTAAATATTATAGAAAACTGTTTGGGGTTATTTGGCCAGAGAGGTGTATGCAGGTAACCGCCAATGCGTGTCCGAAGAAGATCTCAAAAACAGCATATTAACACACTGGGAAGCTTTACCTAACAAAATAATTAAAACATTTTTTAAATCATTACCAATCAGAATGCTTGAAGTTGTGACAAAGAAAGGAGGATCCACTCATTATTAGAATATAAATATTATTTAAGTTTTCTTATATAATATTAAAAGAATTCATGTTACAAAAAAGGTGTGCTATCGTTTTGTCACACCATGAAATGGATTTTTTCGTTACATTGAGAAATGTGTTTATTTATTTTTCATTCTTTGTAAATAATTCTTTTTTTATTAGTTTTAAAAAAAAATACTATGAAATAAAGTTTGTTTGATTAATGCATATCTTTTAAAATAAATAAAAAATTGTTGTGCTATCGTTTTGTCGTGGACTGTATGTAGATTCAAATATGTATCATTATGTAAAATTTATAGCCATGTGATAGTTAAGTAGGCGGAGACAGTAACTAAGCCAGTGTGTTTGGACACTTATAGTATACGCTCATACGAGTATACATGCATAACTATGTTGTCATTAGGTGATTACAATTAAAATTCGGTGTGGCGGTACATATTTTTTTAAGATTTACACATGTGTTCATTTGTGTAGAGAAAGCTACATTATTTGTTTTATTCAAAAACTGAGCGTAATTTGTTATGCAAATATATCCAAATTAGTGTATTTGCATGGCGCCGTTCTGATTCGCGTGCCGATTGTATGGTGTGTAAAATCTTGTTTTGTTCTGACCACGGGGGTGGAACATCACAGTCGGATATAGAACCCCACCACAAGTCGTTATTTGTAGCGGCAACGCACTTACATCCCATTTTACTTCTGAAAACATTTTGAGTTGCCCTTTTAACGGCTCTTGTATATCTTAATTTGATTATGTTGACGATTTGTTCACTTGCATCCGGATTAGCATTGCCATACGGTAGTTTGGTTTGGCTTTGCATATAACCACACGTCATGCTTGTTCGAAAATGAAACAGATGTGATTTTATTTGAATACTTTAATGGTATAAAAAGCATAACACCACGAAAGAAGTAGCGCATTAAAATTCATATTGCCGTAAATGCTTAATTGTAGTACAGTTACAGTTACTTAACGGAAAAAAATAATAGTTATGGTACTGAGCTGATACTAGAAGTTTGGCAATCTTTTTGATCATTTCACTGCCAAACATCAACTAGTAAAATAAATTAGTAAATATCCTTGGTACACAAAAATCAATTTCTGTTCATTTAAAAGCATTTCATACTTACACTCAGTCACATTTTGGAAGTGAACACGTTCACAGGCACAAAGTACTTGAAACCGGGCCCTGACAGCCCTATTGTAGAAACAACACCATGATCTTACGTTTCTATTGGCATCTCAACTTTATTTCACGAAAATATAATACTTCATTCCAACATCACTGTACTCCGATATCAGTGTGCTTAAATTGTTAAACCTAACATCGGGTTGAAGATTTCGACTCGAACAAATTGATTCTGCTGTTGATCCTGATTACTGATCAATTCTGCTGTTGATCTCGTATCAATTCGAATGTAGCCTGACGCCCCCATGTAAGGATACCATCGTAGCTTTGGAACAAGCATCCGACTTGTTTCAAAGCATAAATCAAAAAATACTTAACTAAATACTTAAATTAACAATGAATACATTTTTTATAATTAAATATTATTAAAACTTTAAAAAATTAAACATAGACATTTTTTGAAAATTTGTTTTTTATTACACTTTATACACCCACAATGTTGAATTTTCGGCTGTACACACATATCAAAAACAATTATTTTATCCTTTGTTTTATTTACAATACCACATTGATAAAAATGTTCTCAGAATTCACTCGAAAAGTTAAAAATACAAGTTTGATTTTCAAAATTTATGTTTATGGTACTTGTTTCCGGTATATTCATTAGTGCCGGCTTCATTTTCATTTCATTCATTTCATTTCATTTTGGTATTATCTCCTTTCGACTCCAAAAATGCGTTCCCCGTAACAGTTTTTTCGATAGAAAAAAGTCACAGGGAGTTAATCAGGTGAATGCATTCGTTGCGGTATAGCATTCGTTACGTTTTTGGTGAGAAATTTGCGGATAATAATAGCATTGCGGACGGTTTTTTCAAAATACAATTTTATAGAAATTGTGCACTTTTGAAATGCAATGGTTCGCTATTTGGCCCCAAAAATTGTCAGTCAATTGTTTATAACAAAAAAAAAACATTAAAAAAACAGCAACCTACTGCCTCCACAAGGGTCACCTTGTCGTGGTGTGGGGGCTTGCCGCGGGCAAACTAGTCCAATCCGAGTGATGAACGGAATGGAATAGTCTAGGGCGGAGCCTGTACTAAGCACTACCCCCCTAATCCAGGGTGTTATGCGGACCGTGCCTATTGGGCGGTTTGCAGCCAGGAGGTATACCGGCTGCATTCTTACGGTGCCTTCCTGATACCGGCCCACCTCAGGAAGTACAATGGCCTTGCCATGGTATGCGGGCTCTGCCATGGTCGACCAACCTTGTCCATGCTAGAATTATTGGCCGCCAGTGCCTTCGCCTTGCGCGCGGGCAGGCGGCCGCACCGCAATCATGAGTACAACAAAACGGAAATGCGGTAAAAATAAGCGAGGAATTCCACTCGGTCTGCGGGACTACACCGCAACACAGCTAGCAGCTGTGCCGGAGCATTCGCTCCGGACCACGAATGAAGACCTGAGGCCAAGCACCAGCCGAGGAAGAATACCTTCCAGGGTGGCGAGGGGCACCCTCAGGGGCGGTCGAAGGGATTGGGGTGCGGCCAGGGGGGCGTCAATACGGGACAGACCACTGTTTGACATTTCTGCTCTGACTGCATCTGCCAGCGCAAGACCCACCACAAACCAGGTGAGCACGGTCTTAGCTCTTCCCACTGGCCCCGGGAGCATACCTTCCGGACCGGTGGTAGGAGCAAAACCTATAGGCCCTGTCCCTAGTACCGGTGTCGCTGCGGTCGTGCGGGGACTACCCTCGTCAACTTCCGCTGCGGCTCCGGTGGTAGGGCGGGCTGCTGACGTAGTGGCCCCTAGTACCAGTACTGCTGCGGTCGCGCGGGGAACACCCCCGTCGACCTTACCGGCAGTAAAGCGGGCCACTAATTTGTAGAGAAGGCCTAAAAGGCAAAACTTAGAGCACCCCAGGTTCACAGGCACAAAGTACTTGAAACCGGGACGTATGACAGCCCTATTGTAGAAACAACACCATGATCTTACGTTTCTATTGGCATCTCAACTTTATTTCACGAAAATATAATACTTCATTCCAACATCACTGTACTCCGATATCAGTGTGCTTAAATTGTTAAACCTAACATCGGGTTGAAGATTTCGACTCGAACAAATTGATTCTGCTGTTGATCCTGATTACTGATCAATTCTGCTGTTGATCTCGTATCAATTCGAATGTAGCCTGACGCCCCCATGTAAGGATACCATCGTAGCTTTGGAACAAGCATCCGACTTGTTTCAAAGCATAAATCAAAAAATACTTAACTAAATACTTAAATTAACAATGAATACATTTTTTATAATTAAATATTATTAAAACTTTAAAAAATTAAACATAGACATTTTTTGAAAATTTGTTTTTTATTACACTTTATACACCCACAATGTTGAATTTTCGGCTGTACACACATATCAAAAACAATTATTTTATCCTTTGTTTTATTTACAATACCACATTGATAAAAATGTTCTCAGAATTCACTCGAAAAGTTAAAAATACAAGTTTGATTTTCAAAATTTATGTTTATGGTACTTGTTTCCGGTATATTCATTAGTGCCGGCTTCATTTTCATTTCATTCATTTCATTTCATTTTGGTATTATCTCCTTTCGACTCCAAAAATGCGTTCCCCGTAACAGTTTTTTCGATAGAAAAAAGTCACAGGGAGTTAATCAGGTGAATGCATTTGTTGAGGCCGAGAACAACTTCGATAGGCCCGCACGAAAGGATGTACAAAGCAAGAATTTAAACGTTATAATTCGTGGTTTTATTTGGTGTTAATTCAGTGTGTAAATACAATATGTTCGTGAAGGTAGACAATGTTGGTATATGTGTGTGTATTATATATGTACAGTGTGTGGTATTCTGATTGTTTAATATGCAATATTGTGACAAATGTTTAATGGAATGATATTCGAGAATGTATGATGTTGTGATCAATTAGAATTATATAGTGTGATATTGTGGTTAATTGGAGTTATGCTGGATGTTCGTATGGTGTTGGATGTTTTGTGATTGTGATGGTGATGTGCGGATCGCGTGGTGTCGTCGCCGGTGTTCAGATGAAGAGTGCCCGCCGGTCGCGCAAGCTCCCTTCGGGATGGCCAGGGTTGCCATCCGTACGTATAAATACATAAATTGACAAACACAATACAATAATATTGACAATATTAATTGCTAAGAGCTGCGTGGCCGGCAGTGTTTAGCGATCTAAACAGCATTCGTTGCGGTATAGCATTCGTTACGTTTTTGGTGAGAAATTTGCGGATAATAATAGCATTGCGGACGGTTTTTTCAAAATACAATTTTATAGAAATTGTGCACTTTTGAAATGCAATGGTTCGCTATTTGGCCCCAAAAATTGTCAGTCAATTGTTTATAACAAAAAAAAAAACATTAAAAAAACAGCAACCTACTGCCTCCACAAGGGTCACCTTGTCGTGGTGTGGGGGCTTCCCGCGGGCAAACTAGTCCAATCCGAGTGATGAACGGAATGGAATAGTCTAGGGCGGAGCCTGTACTAAGCACTACCCCCCTAATCCAGGGTATTATGCGGACCGTGCCTATTGGGCGGTTTGCAGCCAGGAGGTATACCGGCTGCATTCTTACGGTGCCTTCCTGATACCGGCCCACCTCAGGAAGTACAATGGCCTTGCCATGGTATGCGGGCTCTGCCATGGTCGACCAACCTTGTCCATGCTAGAATTATTGGCCGCCAGTGCCTTCGCCTTGCGCGCGGGCAGGCGGCCGCACCGCAATCATGAGTACAAAAAAACGGAAATGCGGTAAAAATAAGCGAGGAATTCCACTCGGTCTGCGGGACTACACCGCAACACAGCTAGCAGCTGTGCCGGAGCATTCGCTCCGGACCACGAATGAAGACCTGAGGCCAAGCACCAGCCGAGGAAGAATACCTTCCAGGGTGGCGAGGGGCACCCTCAGGGGCGGTCGAAGGGCTTGGGGTGCGGCCAGGGGGGCGTCAATACGGGACAGACCACTGTTTGACATTTCTGCTCTGACTGCATCTGCCAGCGCAAGACCCACCACAAACCAGGTGAGCACGGTCTTAGCTCTTCCCACTGGCCCCGGGAGCATACCTTCCGGACCGGTGGTAGGAGCAAAACCTATAGGCCCTGTCCCTAGTACCGGTGTCGCTACGGTCGTGCGGGGAATACCCCCGTCAACTTCCGCTGCGGCTCCGGTGGTAGGGCGGGCTGCTGACGTAGTGGCCCCTAGTACCAGTACTGCTGCGGTCGCGCGGGGAACACCCCCGTCGACCTTACCGGCAGTAGAGCGGGCCACTAATTTGTAGAGAAGGCCTAAAAGGCAAAACTTAGAGCACCCCAGGTTCACAGGCACAAAGTACTTGAAACCGGGACGTATGACAGCCCTATTGTAGAAACAACACCATGATCTTACGTTTCTATTGGCATCTCAACTTTATTTCACGAAAATATAATACTTCATTCCAACATCACTGTACTCCGATATCAGTGTGCTTAAATTGTTAAACCTAACATCGGGTTGAAGATTTCGACTCGAACAAATTGATTCTGCTGTTGATCCTGATTACTGATCAATTCTGCTGTTGATCTCGTATCAATTCGAATGTAGCCTGACGCCCCCATGTAAGGATACCATCGTAGCTTTGGAACAAGCATCCGACTTGTTTCAAAGCATAAATCAAAAAATACTTAACTAAATACTTAAATTAACAATGAATACATTTTTTATAATTAAATATTATTAAAACTTTAAAAAATTAAACAAAGACATTTTTGAAAATTTGTTTTTTATTACACTTTATACACCCACAATGTTGAATTTTCGGCTGTACACACATATCAAAAACAATTATTTTATCCTTTGTTTTATTTACAATACCACATTGATAAAAATGTTCTCAGAATTCACTCGAAAAGTTAAAAATACAAGTTTGATTTTCAAAATTTATGTTTATGGTACTTGTTTCCGGTATATTCATTAGTGCCGGCTTCATTTTCATTTCATTCATTTCATTTCATTTTGGTATTATCTCCTTTCGACTCCAAAAATGCGTTCCCCGTAACAGTTTTTTCGATAGAAAAAAGTCACAGGGAGTTAATCAGGTGAATGCATTCGTTGCGGTATAGCATTCGTTACGTTTTTGGTGAGAAATTTGCGGATAATAATAGCATTGCGGACGGTTTTTTCAAAATACAATTTTATAGAAATTGTGCACTTTTGAAATGCAATGGTTCGCTATTTGGCCCCAAAAATTGTCAGTCAATTGTTTATAACAAAAAAAAAAACATTAAAAAAACAGCAACCTACTGCCTCCACAAGGGTCACCTTGTCGTGGTGTGGGGGCTTGCCGCGGGCAAACTAGTCCAATCCGAGTGATGAACGGAATGGAATAGTCTAGGGCGGAGCCTGTACTAAGCACTACCCCCCTAATCCAGGGTGTTATGCGGACCGTGCCTATTGGGTGGTTTGCAGCCAGGAGGTATACCGGCTGCATTCTTACGGTGCCTTCCTGATACCGGCCCACCTCAGGAAGTACAATGGCCTTGCCATGGTATGCGGGCTCTGCCATGGTCGACCAACCTTGTCCATGCTAGAATTATTGGCCGCCAGTGCCTTCGCCTTGCGCGCGGGCAGGCGGCCGCACCGCAATCATGAGTACAACAAAACGGAAATGCGGTAAAAATAAGCGAGGAATTCCACTCGGTCTGCGGGACTACACCGCAACACAGCTAGCAGCTGTGCCGGAGCATTCGCTCCGGACCACGAATGAAGACCTGAGGCCAAGCACCAGCCGAGGAAGAATACCTTCCAGGGTGGCGAGGGGCACCCTCAGGGGCGGTCGAAGGGCTTGGGGTGCGGCCAGGGGGGCGTCAATACGGGACAGACCACTGTTTGACATTTCTGCTCTGACTGCATCTGCCAGCGCAAGACCCACCACAAACCAGGTGAGCACGGTCTTAGCTCTTCCCACTGGCCCCGGGAGCATACCTTCCGGACCGGTGGTAGGAGCAAAACCTATAGGCCCTGTCCCTAGTACCGGTGTCGCTGCGGTCGTGCGGGGAATACCCTCGTCAACTTCCGCTGCGGCTCCGGTGGTAGGGCGGGCTGCTGACGTAGTGGCCCCTAGTACCAGTACTGCTGCGGTCGCGCGGGGAACACCCCCGTCGACCTTACCGGCAGTAGAGCGGGCCACTAATTTGTAGAGAAGGCCTAAAAGGCAAAACCTAGAGCACCCCAGGTTCGATTCCTGGCTCGGGCTGGTAAAACGCTCATCTACTTCTATCGCTATCCACATGAAGCAGATGAGAATTACAAGAATCGCACAAGTGCGCTCTTGGCAGGCAATGGCAAAACCTCCAAGTGTGAAATAAAAACTGCCAATCGCCGTTCGGATTCGGCGTTAAACTGTAGGTCCCCTCCCTCCCTTCCCCATCCGTTTGAAATGTGTGTTGTATCACATGTTGGAAAAACAGTGTTGCATACACATTTCAAATGGGTGGAATTTGCCCATAGGGCAACCAGGTGGCCTGGACGACCCCCTAAGACGCGGTTTAAGCGGTGCGAGGGTAAAGTGGTACCTCCGCTACCTCAGGCAAGGCTTGAGCAAGGAGGAGGCGAGAAGTAGAACGTTAGAGCATGGCGGGGTACCCGCGGCCACGGCCACAGCAGCTCAACCTAATTAAGCTCAACCTCAAGCTAATGTCAAAATTTAAAATCGATCCATTCAACGGTTATCTAGGAATCTGCCAACCCAGTTTTGAAGTGTGAAGTTTTACGAGCGCTCAGCGTGCGCTTTAAGACGCTGAAGAAAAATCGAGAATTGAACCTTTTAGATTTTGATTTCACTATAGAACCAACTACATAGGTACAGTTGAATCTCCCTCAACGCAACTCCACAAAACGCAACTATCCAATAAACGCAACCGCTTCACAGAGATAATATATTACTCTAAAAAAGCAACTTTTGGTTGCTTGCAGAAATTTCTGAAAAACTTACATAGTAGCCTTGCATTTTAACGAACATCTTTGTCAATTTTTGCCGATTAGCAAATCAAATTTGTTTGCCTCAAAACAAAAAAACTAGCTACTTCAAACCAATTAAGATGAATTTATATTAATCCTTTTTTACTGAAATATTTGTTTTTGTACTAATTTTTTTTAAATTAAATACATTTACATATTTTTGTTTCTGAAGTTGTCCTATTTTAAATATATGCACCTCTTTCTCAATAAAATCCGTCCAATAAATGCAACTATTCGTTATTTGCAACCACCCCTGGAACAATTTGGTTACGTTTTGCGAGCTAAAAACATAAAATCTATTTAAGTAAATATATACGTGGATCTGCCAATTCAGTGCCATTGCTTTGTAGAAGAAAAACAGGGAAAATAAGCGTCCCATTGAGCGAAAGCTTGGTCTGTGACATCAGGCACATGAACATTTTAGTTCTTATGTCCGATAATATCAATATCGTCAGTGTACGCAAAAAGCTGGGCGTGCCATTACGGTACATACAAGCCTTGTGCAGAAGCAGTGCTGTCGCCGTCACTCCAATTGGAGTTTTTCACTCCGATTTAGGGTCACTCCAGCTTCTGCCAATTCATTCCACTTTTCAAAAAAATCATGATTGGACTTAAACTTCTGTGTAGCTGACACTCAATTATCAATTATGTATGTACAATAATGTAGCAATCTGGCATTATACGCGTTAGTAGCAAATTCCCTTCTTGTAGGTGTTGGTTCTTCTAGATGTTGCCTCAACAAGCCCTTGAAAATGTACGATATAGATCTGTTATATTTAATTCAGCCAATTTGGCAACATTCTTGAAATCAATCATTGACACCTTTTTGTTTTAAAAGTGAAAAACAAAAACATTATTATTAACGAAAAGCGACAAATTTTCTCTTTCGTTTGATATCTATACTCATATCAGGGGCGTAGCCAAGTGAGGGGTTTAGGGTGTCAGAACCCCCCCCCCCATAGCCTATAATTTGTCAACATTTTCAATCACTATGCATCGTATGTACGTTCCCACAAAAAGGTCTTTTCATCTTTAAATATTTAAAAGAAATTAACAAAAATTAACAAAACCCTTTTTTAGCGAAACTAATTTGTTTTTTTAATAGTCACGTTTAGGCTTAATGCAGCGATTTGCATGTTCTAAAAACATGTCTAAAGAGTAGTTTAGTCCGTCGACCGGAATGTCCTTCAGGATGTCGGTACAAGCCTTTTGGATGGTTTCTACGTTCTCAAAACGTTTTTTCATCGGCAAATGCATTCTTTGAAAAGGTGAAATTCGCACGGTGCCACATCATGTGAAAAATTTATCGTGAGTTTTAATCAAAATGGTAGCAAAAGCGCCTGGGATCACCCAGGTACATTTGTATAAAAAATTACAAAATTCAAGTTTAAACATGAACAAAATTTCCCAAAAAAATATTTTTTCATGTTATTGAAAATTTCCTTCAAATTTGTGCAGATATTAAACATGAATATTAAAAAGATCACCCGGGTGGGTATAAGTAAAGCGAAAGTTAAATCCAATTTCAACAATTCCAATGAAGAGTTTGGCTAATCTTTTATGAATTACCGCCCAGTTTTGATCTACGGTGATCGCGGATTCAGTTGGCTAACACGTTGGTCATCATTTATGTTCTGACAATCGTTTTTAAATCACTTATGAACTCCACCACGGTATAAAGAAAAATCACCATAAACTTGGTTCATCAATTTAAATGCTTCGGTTAAAGTTTAAACATTTTTAAAACAATAGTTAATATTGGATCTTTGTTCGATGCACATTTTTGTACGATGACACAAAAATACTTCCACTTCAGATGCAATAACTTCGCTTTCAGTCCACCAAATTTCATGAAATTTTTACTAAAAATCAGGGAAAAAATTTAATTTTTAATGCATTAAGTCACATAAGCCACAACAAAATGCCCTATTTGGAAAGTGCAGTTTACTTTAAAAAACATGTAATAGATACTAAACTGGCAAAAAAATTTTTTTTAAAACCCCCCCCATGCCCAAGTTCTGGCTACGCCCCTGACTCATATCATCGCATTAGCGAAAATATTTAAAATAATTTTTTGAAATCGGTATGCCACTAAAACTTTGAAGTCCTTTTAAAAGGAAAACGGATCAGAATATGAAAAATTGAGTATGCAGTGTTACTATGAATGATGTCTAGTTTCACGTCTATATAGATTTTTTATATCACTCCGAAACACTCCACTTTTTCAGAATTTTCACTCCGGTCGAAAACTTCGAAACGACAGCACTGTGCAGAAGACTGTCAGTGGTAAAGTATCACCTTGTCTGAAACCTCGTGTGGTGTATGTGTCGGAGAGGTAACTTTCACCATGGACGAAGCAGCAAATTTTACTCAACATCGCTGTGCAAAGTCTTCCGATTTTCGCAGGAATAGCGAATTCAGAATATAGAATAGTGAATTAACCCATTTTCGGCCGCTACCAGAAATAGCCAATATTTTTTTAATTCCTTTTAAGGACTTACATTTAGGACCTTCAAGAATATTTTTGGATTTTTTTTGTGTTTTTTTTTTTACATAATTTTTTTTATAAATTAATAAAAATTGAATTTCAAACAAAAACAAATATATATGTATATAATTTTGGTCAAATCATAATCAAGCATGAAAATAAACAATTGTTGGCATACATATGTACATACATGACGACTTCTGGCCAATGGTCGATTTTTCGACCACTGAAAAGTACGCGGTGCTGAGAGGTAAAAATATTTTCATAATCTTATGGATATCAATTGATTGTGGTAAGTTGGTCTTTAGGCTTCGTAAATAATCAATAATAAATCAGTAATTTGAAAAGGTTATATATTTTTCAGAATATTCAAAATATGACTAAAAAAATGCTTTTTTCGTGCCTTCGCCAACATCTCTAAATTTATCTTTTTTAAGAAAAATTATTATTTCGAGGGGTTACCAAAAGACCAAAGCTATTTTATGCATCAAAAGTTCACAGATATAATGTCTAAGTGCAGAGCTACTCTCCTTCAAAGTGGCTGGTCGAAAAATCGACCAGCGGCCGAAAATGGGTTAAGATATATTAAATATTACATTATATAGTAAGCAATACCATTATCCTAGCTATTTATTATTTTTTTGTATCTAAATAAAGTTGGTTTTTTTTGTGCAAACAACAAAATTTTCACCGAATAATACATAATATTCATTCGAATACCAATAAATCTCGTAAATTAAGTAATGTGTTACATTAAGATGAAATTTGTGAATATTCGTTCTCCCCCTAAAACGGTTTCTACTTCTCATTGTACGTAAATGTCATCAACCCCTCATCTGGAAACAGAAATCAATTACACTTTACGCACTCCGTGCGCTGGATGACCTTCCAGGGTGCGAATAACATTTTTAGCAATCAGCAGTAGAGAAGTCATTTGTAAATTGCGAAGTTGTTTAACACATTTCACGCTCACTTAACTGCTTTCGAGTAAAACAAGTAACACGAACACCCTACAACCTAGAAATAGGAATGGTTATTTGCTTTAGTAGCTTAGCCCTTAGAGTGTAGATAACGCAATATAATGAAATGAAAAAAAATTTTAACAATCGAGGACTGGAACATCGCATTCGAAACAGGATTTCGTTTAATAACGGATTTCTGGAAGTTTATTTATCTTTTTTATAGCATTTTAAAGATAGATTTTTAACGTTTGAAAGTATAAGAATCAGGTGTCATAAAGTCTTTAAATAAAAGTCTCAACACATCGAAGAAAGCGGATTTTTACATCGAAAGCTGATTTTAAAATTTTTAATAATTATTATTAGAAAAAGCATTCATGCAGGACCCCAGGAGTGAACTTTTTGTCAAAACTATTCACATTTGTTTTTTAAAGTAAGTCATAAGTAGTCGGGGTTTCCACAAACACGGGTGCGGATGCGCAAACGAATTTGAGTCTAAAATTCATTAACCTTTATTTGTGTGATGGGGTTCCCGGGTACCCCAGTATACATTGTATGATAGTTTCTCAATTTGTATTCGCACTGTAAGAAAGTTTGCCGTTTTTGATTCGTTTTCAAGCTCTCAGTAATATAAAAGTATTGTTACGAAAATTAGTTCTCTAGGCTTCGTCTCTCTGGATTGTGCTTCAAAAATAAAACACACTTCAATTACTCAACGCAAAACGCAGTCAAAAACCAACAACTTATTGGACTATTCCGTGTTTCACTTTTACTTGCTCAAATAAGACTGTCCCTCTGCGCTGCACCCGGCTGTCTTATATACTTGTCTGCTTATCGCCCCGATTGTTCTCGCACATTCCAATTGGACTACCTATCAATTGCTCTCGCACATCCCATTACCATCGCGAGCTATCCTTGTCATATCGAAACTATAGCCAGCCGGCCGTACTCTAAAGTGCGTGCCTAAAAGTATGCCCGTAAAAGCATTCATGCATAGCACAGCGACAGGGTGCCTCATCGTTACAGTATATTTTGGAATTCCCCTGTGTTTTTTTCAGCACACACACTAGGGTTAAGAAAATCATAACTAGCACAAATACGATATTGTATAACTTTAATAAAAAATCAATTTTTGCATAAAGGCCCAAAATTTAAAGTTATTTCGTTGCCATTTTTTTCTTTTTTAAACATACGGCAGCCCAGCCCAACAATTGGGTTCACTTTTTTAGAATATTCCTGGTGAGTAACATGATTACAAATTTGTTAACGTCGGGCGGAAAAGATAATTGGGACTTGTGTGAAGTTAGCATCGGGCGAAGAATTGACTTAACAGAGTTCACTTAACAGAATGTTAAAAACTTAACATTAACAGAACAATAACAGACAATTAACAGAGTAATAACAGCGCTTTAACAGAGACACCACAGACCCATTCACGGCGAAAAATGTGTTTTCGCCGCGGCATACCAAAAACTTCGCTATATAACAGATTAACAAAACTTCAAGCATGCTGTGTTTGGTCGACAGTGTACCGTTTTTTGCTTTCATCCCAGGGACACAAGTTCAAATCTCAAGGCAGCGGTTTTAATTATAGAAAGATACTTTCCAGGCAAATAAAATCAAATTTCAGTGCAAATATTTTTAAAATAAATAATAAAGGTGCACTATCCTCGTCAAGAATAGGTACATAATAATAAACATCTATTATCAAAGGACATCCAGTTACATAAACATTTTGATCTGAAAAAAAGCTGATTGACCAAAAGGAAATACATAATTAGAAATCCTTAAAAAATCATTTTCAAAAATAGTTTTAAGGCCGATTATCCCACTTACGCATTTAACGCCCCTTTGAATATTTTTGGAGAAACGTAGCCAAATCTGAACCGACAATTTTTTTAATTACTTTTTTAAATGTTTCCATATGACCTGATCACTGTACTGGCTATTGCTCCAAAACGGAGATGTGACCGGATATCTCACCTATATCAAAAGGTGACCAGGACGGCTATGAAGAGATCTGAGCAAATGTGGCCAAGTCTGAACAGACGATGACGGGTGAGATATTCGGTCACATCATTTTGGAGCAATTGCCAGTACAGTGGTGAGCCCATATGGGGGAAAAAAATGCAAAAAATGATAAAAAAAATCGTCTGTTCAGACTTGGCTAGATTTGCTCAGATCTCTTCAGAGCCGTCCTGGTCACCCTCTGATATAGATGAGATATCCGGTCACATCTCCATTTTGGAGCAATAGCCAGTAGAGTGGTCAGCCCGTATGGGGGAAAAATGAAAAAAATTATTAAAAAAAATCGTCTGTTCAGACTTGGCTAGATTTGCTCAGATCTCTTCAGAGCCGTCCTGGTCACCCTTTGATATAGGTGAGATATCCGGTCACATCTCCATTTTGGAGCAATAGCCAGCACTAGTGTCCGACCGAATATTCGGTTTCAGCCCAAATAAGTGGTTTCGGTCAAAAAATGCCCGAACGGCCGAAACCGAAACTTTCTAGAATATTTTTTACAATTTATTGTACTTGCTAAAATGCTTGATATGGTGATTTTTATTTCGACTAGAAAGGTTCGATTTCGGCCGAATATTAAAAAAAACCGAAATTCGGTTTCGGTCAAAAAAAGTGGTTTCGGTCGGACACTAGCCAGCACAGTGGTCAGCCCGTATGGAAAAAAATTCAAAAATAATCATAAAAACTTTCTGTTCATATTTGTGTCCATTCGTGTTCACCCTCTGACATAGGTGAGATATACGCAGTTTTGGGACATATTACTTTGTAACGTAATTTTGTTGTATTACATATTACCGGCTTCTAGTAGCATGTTAAAAATAAGTTGTGTTACTTTCAAACATGTTGGTAACAATATTACTGTTAAGATATTACTTTCATTAAAAGTATGGCAAATATTTGACTAGCAATTGCGGACAGCTTTATCTGCGTTGATGTAGTACAAATTATTCTTGCTGAATACCTATTCGTTAAGTTCCGTATACCCTTATTTTAAGCTTTGTGATATTTGTTCAATAATTAAAACTTAACAAAAAAAGAAAACTATTCCTCATAACGATTTGATCACCCTCTTTAACCCTTTCGCTACAGGTTTTTACTGGGGAAAGTTAAAATTTTAAATTTTACGTCATAAGCTAAGGTCCCACGATTGCCGCAAATGCGCCGATCATAGCCCGATCTGGTCGGGCATTGACTACGCAGAAATTGTCAATTGAGCAAAACGTTTTTTATTTGGATCACACGATTGCCCCAATTTCGACAAATTTTGTCGGCTCAACCTAGCGAACAGAAATATCGCACCGAACGATTCATGGGTAGGTCACACGATTGCCCGAATCGAAAAAAAAATTGAAATAAATTCTCAAAAAAATTTCAAAGCACCGATAAAATTGGTGCTCGGGGTGCCGAAACAATTCGTTTAATTTTTAATTTTTTGTCTGGCTTCAACTGTTCACACGATTGGCATTTGACTTTTTTAAAATGCGTAAAATTTCTACGCATTGCGGCAATCAAGGGACCTTACCTTTTGGCTTCTATGTGGTTATATTAGCAACATTCCAGAAGAAATTTTTTAATTTTTATACTCGGACCCTGTATTTTAGAGTGCTTTTCTATTAGAGCAACCACGTCGTTGTAGTTGTAATAATTACTTAAACATAAAACTTTTTACGCATAACGAAAATTTGAATATTTCTTCATTTACTTCAGCCAAAATTAAAAAAAAAGTATCTAAATTGAACATGACACGAGGGTCACGAAGGCAACGAAAAAGCTGATCGCCTTGCCAAAAGAGGCGCAATGCGCCCACTGGTGGGCCCTGAACCATTCTGTGGACTATCAAAAGGACACACACAAGAATGGCTAAGGAAATGGGTAGACCTAAACTTTGCCGAACAATGGACCAACAGCACGGGACAACGCCAGGCAAAGCGGTTTATAACCCCAGACAGAGGAGTATCCAGAAGACTCCTCATGCTAAAAAAGGAGGACCTCCGCACCCTCACTGGATACCTAACTGGCCACTGCTCACTAAGGTATCATCTCAGTAAAATGGGAATTTCCACTTCGGATGTCTGCAGGAAATGCAATCAAGAAGCAGAAACCTCTGTGCACGTTCTCTGTGATTGTCCTGCACTCAGCAGAAAAAGATTTCTCCAGCTGGGGGCTATCACCATAGCCCCGGAAACCATCTGGAACCTACAACCCCAAAGAGTGCTTAAATTAATAAAAAGCCTCAACTTAGAGGGTTAAACCAGGCTTGCACAAAAGATCTACACTGGTCGCAGTGCCTAATAGCCTCAATATTATTATTATTATTATTATCTAAATTGAAAGAAAACGTCAAGTTAAAAAGGTCTCTAATTTTTTCTGCTTCTTCTTCCTTTACTATGTCAAGATATACCATTATAAAAACGTTTATACTTCTCTTCTTTAAACTTAAATATTCAGTTTATTAATTTTGTATTTTTTCTAAGACTTCAAACTATTCTAAAGACTAACAAAAAAATGTATTCTTGAAACCATAGAGGATGCAGACGTCCACAAAGTAGCATGTTGCCATATGGCAACAAAATAGCGAAAGGGTTAACGTTTGATTCCCGAAAAGGCTTAACTTCTGCTGTAAAGTATTTATGCTGACTCAAAAATAATTTACTCGTAAAACTACGAGTTGTTTTTTAGTTTTTTTCTTTTAAACTATACTCCTATTCATCATTACGACTCAAAAGTTAAATTTCTTAAATTGAAATAGAGAAGTTCTTCTTTCATTTGATACCAATATTGATAATATCCCACAATGCGCCAAAATGTTTAAATAATGTTTTAAAATACGCATGTTTTTTTAATTTAACAGCCCCTCTAAAACAAATCCAGATGTCTGAGAGGAAAAAATTAAAAACGTAGTTTTACTATATTTACCCCCTTGTTTTCCGATGATATTGATTTGTTGGTGTGTTTTTAAATACTTATTTTGATCTTTACCGCACGGTGTTATTTCTGATGGTTATTACTTGCTGGGAAGGTAATATTATTATTGCCGGGGAAAGTGCACCGCGACCTGAAAGATCTATTGTGCCCCCTTCTTGGCCTTCACAGTTCGTCCGTGGGAAGGAAATAAGTTACTTTTTTTCGCTAAAATTTATAAAAGTAAGTTATACCCTTGTGAAGAGAGCGAAAATAAAGCTTTAGTCGCGATAGATGACATACATATATATACATACATATATATATATATATGTATGTACTATATATCACTAAAAACTTTTAAATCGAAAATTTATTTTCGTAAAAATTGCAGATAGAGGCTATTGAAATCGAAAGATGTATTTAAAAAATAAATTTTGTTATCTTTAAAATTACGAATAAAGAAAAAATATCAAGCAATAACGGGGTGTTGAGCTCGCGACCTTTGCGTTGCGACCACTATCAACGGATCGTTGCGTAGAGAGAGTTGTTCTCCGGATGTGGCGCTGCTGTAAAAACCACTCTCACGTGGCTTTATTGAAAAAGCCACGGCAAATTTTTGAAGCGCCACTGATTTGTATGAACGTAAGACATCTTACAGTTTAATTGTCTTTGACCTAACTATAGCAAATAACATTTTTTTGTTCAAACGATTTTCGCCGAAAATTTTTTCTGTTACGATTTCGTCATCTTATGTTGCTTACAGAACCCGTTTAACAGAAAAATTCGATTCTAACTTGAGGTTAACAGAGAGAATCGAGGCTAACTAATAGCCTATTTCCACCGAGCGCTTAAATTCATTTAAGGGCTCTGTTATAGCCTATTTCCACCGAGCGCTTAAATGCATTTAAGGGCTCTGTTAAGCTTGAGAACTGTCAAGCGTTTCCACCAAAACTGAGTTAACTCCAACAGCTGGTTTTTGTTTACATTTTTAGTTGGTCAAGCCAAATTCTGCATTTATTTCTGGGCAGCCAAAGCTTACCCATTGCCGCCATCTCCTTGAATACGTATGTATGGTTTCTTGTAGCCCCTCTACTGCAAGAAAACCAATTCGCTTTCGTTCTCAACAGTCTAGGAATGTCTGCGTTTTCATATTTGTGAAAATTTATTTCATTTGTCAATGTTTATTTCATTTATGAAAGTTGCCAGCTGATTGATACCAGAGCTGTCTGAATTTTTAATGTCAAGAGGGTTCATGAGAAGTTCCACGTTTTTGATTTTCTCTTTCAGCATTTATTATTGGCAAATAATAGAAGTTTTGACTTTGATTATGACAGACGATATGTATTTGTGCGAAAAATGCAGTAAAAAGTAATTTTCTAAGCAAAAAATCTACCACACCGAACGCAATTCAAATCCCTTCTTTCGTTTGTGTTCGTACGGCTCTTGCAGCTCCTGAAAGCATGCTATCAAAATTTGTACATTTGTCAGTATTGCTCCAGCTTTTAACATAACATATTCTGTCAGACGTCTGTAAACGGCAAAACTGAGTTAACTCAGTTTTGAAAGTGAGTTAACTCACTTTGATACAAAAACAATTGCATGGGAATTAGAGCATTTAAATGCGATGTTAAATGCATTTAAGCGTTAAATGCATTTAAGGCCCGGTGGAAATAGGCTATTACGCTTGAGAACTGTCGAGCGTTTCCACCAAAACTGAGTTAACTCAAACAGCTGGTTTTTGTTTACATTTTTCGTTGGTCAAGCCAAATTCCGCATTTATTTCTGGGCAGCCAAAGCTTACCCATCGCCGCCATCTCCTTGAATACGTATGTATGGTTTCTTGTAGCCCCTCTACTGCAAGAATACCAATTCGCTTTCCTTCTCAACAGTCTAGGAATGTCTGCGTTTTCATATTTGTAAAAATTTATTATTGGCAAATAATAGAAGTTTTGACTTTGATTATGACAGACGATATGTATTTTTGCGAAAAATGCAGTAAAACGTAATTGCCTTAGTAAAAAATCTACCACACCGATGCAATTCGAATCCCCTCTTTCGTTTGTGTTCGTACGGCTCTTGCAGCGCCGTAAAGCATGCTATCACAATTTGTACATTTGTCAGTACATTGCTCCAGCTTTTAACATAACATATTCTGTTAGACATCTGTAAACGGCAAAACTGAGTTAACTCAGTTTTGAAAGTGAGTTAACTCACTTTGATACAAAAACAATTGCATGGGAATTACAGTATTTAAATGCGATGTTAAGTCCATTTAAGCGTTAAATGCATTTAAGGCCCGGTGGAAATAGGCTATAACTTCACATCGGTATAAGTGGGGACGATTTCCGTCTAGTAACGTGAAATAGGCATGTGGCCTTGTCGCACGCGATTAAACATTTATCAAATGGCGGTTGGTCTTCACCATATTCTGACCAAAATTTAGGAAAATAGTTTCATATCAGTTGGCCGCTGGCCCTGTGGACATTTAGTGGCCTAAAAATACCTGCGAAAAACGTTCGCTTCTATAAGTACTTGAAGTTTCATTTTTGATGAAGAAGCTTCTTTCTGGTATGCGATAGTATAACTACCCAACTTAGCAGAAGGTCTATGCTCATCAGCGGACTGAATAAGTACAAAAACACAAACACACAACCAAAAAACATAAAAACACCCAGTCGGCCACGTTTGCAAGCCGTCCCCAATGATGTCTGCAAGAAAAATCCGCATCACACATGACGACGACTGACATTTGTATGACGAGTATCGATAACATTTTCATACAAGTGTGACCCGTAGGCGAAAGAAATCGTTTTTATTTTGTTTGTTTATAAGTTTAATAATTTTATTTAGTTGATTTGAATTTTACACGCTAAACCCGCCGACCGCCGCCCGAACGGACCGCGCGCTTCTCTCACTGTTCGCCAACTACCTCTCGCCGCTCTTTTTCTTCCCTGGTGGCCCGTTTACACAAGTGTTCAAATTTTCGTCAATGACCTGTCGCTCAAGCGTTCACCGGTGACCAAATGAGAGACATGTCGTTAAAGCTTTCACCGATGACCGCACGAGCGACCTGTCGCTCAAGCGTCAGGCACAAGTTCATCATCTGCTTCTAACAGTTATGTAAATGCTACGAAGTGAAAATCATGTCAACTGGTTTATTGGTTTAGAAAGTACAATCAAAACGAGAAAAAAGTCACGGAAAATCCGAAAAGGTGGCACGCCCATTTTTTACAAAAACCTAAACTAAGTTTTAAAAACGGTTTGCGGATTCGAAATCAGCGGCCCCTAATTACCCTATAATAATAATAATTTAATAATTGACTGGCACGACAGCCCGATACCGCGACTAAGGCCTAGCTACCCGCAACCATCCGTGTTGTGCGTGCGAATTATTACAAGGTTGGAAGGGACCTACAGTTTTATGCTAATTCCGAACGGCGAGTTGGGAGCTTTTTCATAGGCAATTTTACTCTCAGAGGTTTGCCATTTCCTGCTGAGAGGACAGCCGCCGAAAGAAAAATTGTTGTTTTTTCTTTTTTCGATGTTAGCAGCATCGGAGTCTTGAACCTGGGTTCGAGCGTCGCATTTGACTCGTGGCCCAACGCACTAGCCAGCTGAGCTACGGCGGCTGTAATTACCCTAGAAATTTGTTGCCCTGTGTTGTGTATTCTACTAACCTATCGGCCTATCTGTCCCAACAAAATTAAGATATTGCGCGTGGTGTTTAAACATAAATAAATAACTGACACGAAAGTTGGAATCTTCTTTTGTTTTGGTCGGTCGAAAACGTGTAAGCCAAACAAAAACAATCGTGACAAAACAAACAAAGTTCACATTGATCACACGGTTATATGTCATCAAACACAAATAAAAGTAACCAAGCGCAAGCCGGCCTCGATAGCCCAGCGGGTAGCGCGCTGGCTTCTCATACCGAGCGCCCCAGGTTCGATTCCTGGCTCGGGCTGGAAAAAAACGCTCATCTACTTCTATCGCTATCCACATGAAGGAGATGAGAATTACAAGAATCGCACAAGTGCGCTCTTGGCAGGCAATGGCAAAACCTCCAAGTGTAACCGAAAAAAATGCCAATCGCCGTTCGGATTCGGCGTTAAACTGTAGGTCCCCTTCCCTCCCTTTCCCCATCCGTTTGAAATGTGTGTTGTATCACATGTTGGAAAAAACAGTGTTGCATACTGAAATGCGTATGCAACACTGTTTTTTCCAACATGTGATACAACACACATTTCAAACGGATGGGGAAAGGGAGGGAAGGGGACCTACAGTTTAACGGGTGGAATTTGTGGTATCACAACGGGCCCGTTAAGAGGCCTAAGTGTGTCTCATACAGAGGCAGCCACCGCAACCTAACCTAACCAAGCGCAAACAAATTAATTTTGGTTAAAATTAACCCACTGTGGAAGTCTTAAATCGAGCCTGGCAGAAAGCTTCGCCGCAGTTTCGTGCAATATAAGTCTGTATGGTCGAAAAAAAAGCAAATCCACTCGGTGACTAAAAAGGCCCACTATGATATCCTAAGACAGCGGTCGACACGGTTCAGCTCTTTGAACCATTTGTAAAAAACGCCTTGCTGACATATATCGAACGAGCATGCAATCACGCTCTCACAAAACAAACAATCCGCTCTCTACCAACCACTGCCCTAAAGTATGTGTGTTGCAAGGTGTTGCCCAAAGTCGATTACCTTTCGGTAGCCTTAAAAGGTCAGGACATAGCGAAATAATAAAGTGTACGCAGCAGTAGGAGCTCTCTCTCTTAATCAACTAGACTGTGGGGAATAATGGAAGGAAGAGCCCTGGTGCAACTGCTGTTCCAACAAAAAACTTTTAGCTTTAGCTTTTTAAAGAAATAAATATACGTCATTTACTGCGTACACGTTATTTCACTATAAGACAGGTAACACTGTATCCCGTTAAGACTCCTGCCAGGTTAATGGTCTTCTTTTGGTTCAGAATCTGTGACGATTTAGAAATCTACGATATAGAAATCCGGCAACCAGCCATGGCAACCCATCGCTGGCTTGTTAAATCTCTCCACAAGTGCTTCAACTGCGTATGTTGTTTTCTTTGAAAAAGCCATCGGCGTGTGAAATTAATTATATACATTACAAGCACTGAACGTACACATAGCCATATCCGTTTCACTTGAAGCTTCCAGCAAATAATTCAAAGGAGCTCGGCTATAAATTTCACCTGTATGAACATCCCTCTTCATTCTCACTCTCAAACGCAAAAACTAATCAAATTAAATCCTAAAAAAGCAGTGTCTATAAACATTACTGTGCACTCTTATGTATCATATCAATTTGCAGACCTTTTTTATTACTAACATTGTAAACAAGGCGTTCCTGCCGGAAGGGGGAATTCCCTGAAGAGCAATTTTCTTGGCGTTGAGGTGAAATGCTTTTTTATAATTCACGCCTTCTGCAAATGGGGGTGTTACCAAGGCAATAAATTAAGGAGTAAATTCAATTACATTTGTAGCATGTCTCCAATTGGGCAAAAAGTGGCTAAACTGGACTTTTTTCCCTTGCTGCCAAAATCTCTGCAGCATCCTTTTTACCCTTCATCTCTTCAATAGTACATTGCCCATAAAATGAGATGGAGGATATCAACAATTCTACTTGCGGCTGGTGGCGGACTCACGAAACAAAAAACTCAAAAACCGTATATCAAATGGCCGCTTGAGTCCACTTATATGCAGCTTTTTATAAAGAAATCTGTTGTTATCAATATTTAGACTTAATATCCCATTTTCTTACAAAATTTTACGAAAATATTTATTATGTTATACGTATATGTATGTGTAAGTACGTATAAGTATGTACACACATATATTCAAATTCCAAAGCGCCATGCTTATCGTGGTCTGCGTACTTGAAAAATTAAGGTGCAATACGAGACCGTTAAATATGATGGGTATGATAATTGACTCTGGGGCAATACATGTGATTACATTTTATATAAATAAAAAAGAAGAAAAAGCAGACGGCTGAGGATATACAACTTCACATCAATTATTCAAATGAAATTTAAGGAAAACAATAACTAGGCAACTTTTAATTTACAAGTTTTGAGCTTTTACAATTTTTTTGAGCTTCGGATTTGAACGGGACCAAGACAGAAACCATTTTTATTGAAAAACTAGCTGACCCGGCAAACTTCGTCTCGCACAACATTTGAATTAATTTAAGTATAACGCCACCTGTTGTGGTCTAAACCTGCACTTAGTTTCATTGCACTGTACTTAGTTTCATTGCTGTGCGATTTATAATTCAGCGGAATATTTGGGTCACAAAAAATATGCCACGCCCCTTGTCCACCACCTATCAAATCTTACCAGTATGACTTATCTATGGTACGGCGGGGTACTAAATTTCAGTGTTGTACGACTTACAACTTCGAAGATATTCTATATTAAAGATTTGGCTTGTATGAGCGGTGCCACGCCCCCTTGTTCAATACCCGCACCATTCGCTCTGTCGAAAGATATGAATAAATGGTAGGTTCGTACTTAGTTTTATTGCTGTGCGACTTATAATTCAGCGGAATATTTGGAGAAAAATTTGTCACGCCCATCAAATCTTACCAGTAGAATGACGCATCTATGGGACGACGCTATACTAAATTTCAACGCTGTGCACCTTACAATTTCGAAGATATTCCATTATAAAGATTTTGCATGTATGGGTGGTGCCACGCCCCTTCGTCCAATACCCGCACTATTCCCTCTGTCGAAGGACATGACTAAATAGTAAGTTCGTAGTGAATGTAATTGATGTGTGACTTATGGTTCCAAAGTTCTCGTCGGAAAATTTGGGCTGGTGAAAAAGTGCTACGCCCCGATTTCCTAAAATTTTCTTTCATACATACAAACCTTGTTCTGACAACTACGAATACAACCAATAAATTTTTCGGAATTTTCTTTTCGCATAATCCTGAACTGACTCAAGATGAATCCAACAAAAAACCCCATGGAAATCGGCCGGTCCGTTTAAGTGTGATGCGCTTACACATATACATCGACTTTCTTTTATATATATAGAAGATAGTAAGATTAAGCAAACATATGCACTGCATATTTGCATATTTTTGCATATATTGCATATTTTGCATATATTTTGTTTTTATTTTTAGCCGCATGTGGCGTAAGTATGTACATACACTAGTCAGAATAAGTTTGCGTACAAAAAGTACGTAGTTTTTTCATATGAAAAAGAAATCACTTACAGTAATTTTTCAAAAACAAAATATTTTTTATTTCTTCCGTAAACTTAGTTCTTTTATTCCATTAAGATAATAATATCAAAAACTTGACCAAACTGTATAAGAAGGGCCAAAAACAAAATATGTTATGAATTCACCTCAAAAAAAGTTTGCGTACAAGATACGGTTATGTAGTTAAAATTTAATTGAAACTAAGTTTTGTCCAAAAATTAATAACTTTGTGAAAATGCTTTTCTCGCTTGAACTCCCTGGAGAAGTTTCGGCGTAAATTTTATTAAATTCGGTGTTTTTTCAGCGGTTATTTTGTTATATCCTTGAACTGTTATATTGGTTTACTATATCTATGAAGATGGGGTGTTGCTGGGCTCAGGGTTCAAGTAAACCCCTTCTATACTCAATTAGATGCACGTTAGGTGACTAGGGAGGAACTTTTTTAACTTTTTTGAGCCAGTTAACAGCAAACATAGCTTCACATCGTATGCATTGCGCCCTAAGGTCATCGTAAAGTTGAAAAGAAATGTTGGAATCTGATCCAAAGTTTTGAAACCTTGGCTTACATAAGCTTTTAGAATATGTAAATAACCCCTCGGAAGCATATCTGAATAAAAAAACAGAGCCTGCTCACTCCTTTTCCCGACATGCAGCCCCATACCATATCCCCACATATGATATGCTTCACTGTTATTTTCAGTTTTTTGGTTATTAACAGGATCCTCTTCAAATTAGTTGATGCCTTTTAATGTCAAATATGCCAAACCATTATCAGATAATAATGAATGATCCCACATTCTATAGATAACAACATATCGTCCCGGAAATCCGGTTTTCTAGACTCTTTGATGGACTCTTTTACGAAAGCAATTCTGTGCTCCTTGTAAGCTAAATATGGCCTATGTTTTTTCAGGACTTACCTTATAAAGTAACTGCTACTGGGTTTTATAAAATATTTCTGAAGATATTGGATGCAACTAGCCTACGATTATGATGCACTGATCGCAAAACAATCTAATCCTATTGCTTGGGTAGCTTAAGAAAATGGCCAGATCGTAGCAAAGAAGCAAGAATTTCTGTTTTTTTTTCAAAATTTAAGATGACAAATGACAAATGTGCTCTTCGAAAAGTTTCTCTAATTTCCAAAAATTGTTTGTCAATTTGGGAAAGATTTAGTAAGATTATCCTTTTATCCGTTTTTATTTTTTTTTCGATTGGGTTTCATTGCTTTCTATATAATTTCAAGCACATATACGTTTAAAAATAATTTACAAGTCCGTTTACTACTCAATGGAATACAAATTTCCAAATAAAAATAAAAAGCATAACTGGAAATTCCTGTTATTAGTTGTACGCAAACTGATCCTGCACTTTTTTGTGAGTATATTGTCAATAAATACGAATATATGGAAATTTATTGTTTTAATGCATCTAAAACACAACAAAAAGTGCAGTTAAGGCATATATGAATAATGTGGATAAGTTTTGGTAAACAGAGAACCCATTTTTGAGGTCAAAATTGATGATAACATAATTTTGACTTGCCTGTACGCAAGCTTTTTCTGACTAGTGTATACACATATATACATATTCCAGCTTTTGCGTCAGCTCTTTTACAATTTCCTCTGCCTCCTCCAATCACTTTTGCACCTCATAGTAGCTCGTTGATGAACTGTAAGTGGAGATTATTATTAGGTTTATATGATGTGCATACTTTAGAAACAAGAATACAGTCGTGTCTGGGTATAGTGAACACCCTATATAGTGAACACCTCGATATAGTGAACACCCACATTACATGGAGTACTTTAAATAGTGAACAATCGAAAAGCTCTAAATAGTGAACAAAATGTTGAAAGCAATTTCAAGCAAAAAGCAATCGCATGGGCAACAGTACTGATTCTGCTGGTATACAAGCACTGCGTAGTCTATGCGAAAAAGCGGTTCAAAAGTAATTTTTTGAACGCAAGAAGCAAACGTCTATTCGCCAATTCTTTCGATAAGCATACATTTATGTTTTCGTACTAATTTATATGGCGTTTTATTTAATTAAAAACTTGGACAATTGAAATTTGAAAAAATGGAATATCAAACGATACGCCGCGATGCTGGCTGGTGCACGTCCCGAACTCAACTGGCGAAAACCGACGCTTCGCGTCCTCTTTCGCCTGTGTGGTGCTGCCAGATTTTCCGTTCCCACAACTCGGCCATCCTGCTACGCATTCGCCTCGAATGCATCATCGTCGACATCGCCTCCGTCCGGCCATGGCTTTATATACTCTGCGCACGTTGTAGTCTGCTTTGACCCTTCACCTTGGCCAACACGGGATTGGCGATTTTCATCTTGAATTCTGAGCATCTGCTCTTTGGCTGCCTTTCGCAAACTTTCCCGCTCTTCGCTGAAACTTGCAATGGTTTCGTCTTCAACCAACTGCTTGATGTGGGAGTCATCTGTCGTATGCGTTTTGATGCCCACTAGGAGTTCGAATGGCGTCTTCCCCGTGCTCCTGGTGTACGTCGCATTTATGGCTTGCTGTACGCGATCAACAAATCGGTACCAGTTAGCCGGATCGTGTATACTAAGCTTGGACAAAACGTTGCTAATTGTTGCATTCAGCCGCTCCACTTGACCGTTAACTCTGGGCAACCCAGTGGTTACCTTATAGTGATTGATGTTTTCGGCCTCGCAATACTTGCTGAACTCCTCGGAAGTGAATGTCGAGCCCCGATCGAAGATGATATTCATAGGATTGTCAAAAACCACACTCTGCATTTGTAGTCTGGCAACCACTTCTCTAGCCGATGTCGTCTTAGTCGAATATAGCCAGCAAAATTTTGTGAATGAGTCTTGCTTCCGATTACTGACAATTCATGGTATGTAATTGGCGATGTGAGTCTGGATTTTTACTTCGAGTTTCGGTATAAAGTAGTCTTTGCTCAGCAGCTCTTTCGTCTTCTTAACAGCGAAGTGACCTCTTTCGTGCGCTTGCTTGATGTTCTCCTTTTGCATACCTTTCGGCACAACTAACAGCTCTTCGTCGTCTACTACTTTATACAAAACTTCACGTTTTTTGCAGTAACCATTATAAGACGGTTTATGATTTTGCACTAAACTTAAAATTGTTTCTTTAGCATACGCGCTAACTGTCTCATTTATATCGATACAGTCCTCACTGGAATTTACATTAATATTCAACACTGAAAATTGTTCAACTTGACTTTTTTCGTCTTTATCGAGTTTTCTTATACGAAAACCAGACGGATTGATTGTTATCTCCGCTTGTAAACAAAAGTCCGCACCAATTATGGCATCAACATCTAAGTACTTGGCCGCCACAACATGAAACAATAAATCAAATGTTTCGCTATCTACCTCGACTGTCTGCACCAATGCACCAATTGGCTTGAAAATATCTCTTTTACCGAACCCAATCAATTGTACGTTTGACTTTTTAAGTGTTGGCATGTTTAGCGCCTTGCACACCTTGTACGACAAAATGTTCACTTTGCTGCCCGTGTCCAACAGGGCCACACAGTTTATATCTCCGACTTTAATCGTCGTCCGCATGAGACCGTTTTTCACATCTATCACGTTCACATTTCTTGCAGAACCACGGTTTGTCTTCGACGGACAATCTTTCGAGATATGGCCGAACTGCTGACACGCAAAACGCTTGGTGCCTTTGTCTTTATTTAAACACTCCACTGATTTGTGTCCTTTGTTGTCACAATTGTAACACACGATTTCTTTTCTATCGTTTCTCGACGTGGTCGGCTTTTCCCTTCCGTTGTCTTCTGACCACTGCGCCTGCTTGTTCTTCTCCCGCATATTTTCATAACACTTCAACTTTTGCTTAAGAGAATTGTGCGCGCCATAGAGAATTGTTTTGTTTACATTCAGGTCTTGCACGCCATCAATTACGTACTGCATCAAAGCACTGTCATCAACGTTACCACTCGCTGCTAAGTCTTTCATTGAATAAAAATACTCTTGCACAGTCTCATCGGATTTCATCTTTCTTCCGGACAATAACTTATGTAATTGCGCACTGTTTGTAACCGTTTGAAATTCCTCAAGTAACGCGCACTTCAGCTTGCTCCAGGACGTGACGCCCCGCTCACTCAAAATAAACATTTTCGCTAGCCCTTTAAATGACTTTTTAGCAAACACAAATTTTTGGAACTCGTCCCAGCACATCACTGCTGCTGTCTCTTCAAACTCGCGAATCCACACTTCAACTGGTAGTACACCGTCGAATGGTCGGATAGAATCCTCCACATCCCGAAAATTAAGTGCAAACCGTGCCATTGGCAACGCTGCCACACTTCTGTCATCGTCGTCTACAAATGACACAAAGCCATCATCGTTCGCTCTTCCATCCACTGTCTTCGTTGAACCGCTACGCCTGCGCTGTAGTCGTCGTGTTTCTACTTCGTTGCGGTTTGAATTTGTACCGTTATTTGCATCGCCTACTGTATTTGCGTCGTCGTCGTCGCTGCTTTCCTCGCTTACATCGTCGTCGTCGTTTGTGCTCGCTTTTGCGCATAGCAACTGCCCTTTGCGCAAATTACGCAGAATATGCGCCTTCAAATCGTCAACCTTGTAGCTGATTCCTAGAATGCCACAAATTGTCACCAGATCACCCGCGCTCATATTTGCGTTAATGAACTCGATTTTTTTAATTTAATCTGCCGTCACCGTCGTTGTACGCAAAGCCTTCGAATTCGCGCAATCTTTTCCTATTTGCTCGGTCGCCGTCGTATTCAAAAATTAATTTATTCAAAGTCGCGACGCTTTCCTTACGACACTTTCTAAGGCTTTCGCGAACGTCTACAAATGCACCCAGCGCAGCCATCGTCTTAAACAATTTTGAATCGTACGTGATTTCTTTAATGTTTTCTTCACTGCTTTTCTTTTTCGGACAAGCCCCCAAATTTATGGCGTTTTATTTAATTAAAAACTTGGACAATTGAAATTTGAAAAAATGGAATATCAAACGATACGCCGCGATGCTGGCTGGTGCACGTCCCGAACTCAACTGGCGAAAACCGATGCCGCGCGTCCTCTTTCGCCTGTGTGGTGCTGCCAGATTTTCCGTTCCCACATTTATTTTAATGATCTGTCGAATTTATATACAGAAAGTATATTTTGAGTTAATAAATGAGTTAAACAATAAAACGAGTTTTTGAACAAAAAATTTAACCTTGATAAAGTGAACAACCTCAATACTGTTACGAAAATGCCTTCTCTAAGTTCATATACTGGATTGTGCTTGAAAATAAAACAACTTCATTTATTCAGCGCAAACGCAGTCAAAAATCAACAATCACTTTATTTACAAATTTACACTTGTTACTACTTTACACTACTACTATTGCATGTTTCCCTTTGCTTGCTCAACACAGACTCGACTCTCTGCGCTGCACACTGCTGCTTTTTTACTAGTTTTCTTATCGCGCCGAAGTTTCTTGCACATTCTAGTTGTACTCTCTATCTCGATTGTTCTAGCACAGCTCATCACCTTTCGCGAACCATCCTTGCCATAATTATAGCATCCCGGCCGTACTTCAAAGTGCATGCCTAAAAGTATGCTATTCATGCATAGCACAGCACAGAGTGCTTCTTCGCTACAATACTGTGAACAGGCTTTGCAATAATTAGTTCACTATATCCAGACACGACTGTACTTACTCCGTTTGCGTACTCCTCGATACCATAATTCGGGTGTTTGCATCTCTGCTAGAATAGAGCGTTTAACCCTTTGCACTCGAGCGACGCCGATACGGCGCCTGGCCGATTTGAAGTGTCAATTCGAGCGGCGCTGCTTCGGCGCCCGGCCGAAAAAATGTTGGTGAAAAATTGGTGAAATTTTATTATTTGTATACGTTTGTTTGTTTATAAATGTTTTTAAAGTACTTGGCCGAATTTACCGAATTTGGCCGAAATCGTCTCGAGTTGCTGATTCGCGCAAGCGAAAAAGCCCTCGAGTGCAAAGGGTTAATGAGAAAAGAGAAAGCATATAAGAAGAGCATACATTACCGTTGCGCGAAAGCACCTGTAGTTGGTACTTCGTCTGCTACGTGGATCGCTTCTCTCCTGAAAAGTGGGTTTAATGAGTAAAGAGAATACAAATAAAAATCATTTACATTACCGTTACGCGCCAGCACCTATAACAGGTACTGCATTTTGATTTAGGCGGTAAATTTTATTTTTTACGCCCCCAGCATATAAACGACGAATTTGATAAATCTTGCTCCCGTATTCCGCACTGCGAAAGCCACTTTTCGCGCATGAACTTGTTGCTTGGGAAAGCAAAGAATCGCACACTACTGCCTTTGCAGTTATATTTGCTGTTGTTGCACTTCTTAACTATAAAGCTCATATTTAAAATCGTTTTATGTTCACACACTTTTACTTTTCGACATAAAATTAGACAGCTTTTTATTGTTTGACCATACTTTCAACATTATAGTGTCCACATATTGTACGTCTGTAATGTAATGTCTATAATTTGCATCACAAACCACAATGTAAGTTTGTGGTGTAGTCTTCTAAAAATCACAACGTTTTAATTAATACCGAAATTCATCGAATTTGCCGCATCGGTTGTAATGTTCGATTTGCTGAACAAAATTACAGCAGTTATCCAAATTGGATCGCATCAATTTTTAAAATTAACTACAACTACTATCAACTACTATTTCTGAATAAATTTCCTACCATTCATACTTTTTCTGCATCATTAAAATTGTCTTCTTATTTGTCAAAAAAGCAACTGACTTTTAAATTTGATCGAATAAAATTACCTGAATATTATTCTACCATGGATTCATCACTGACACTTTAAAATACAGAAATTCAATAGTACCTGAATACATACATACCGTGAATTCTATTATTTGTATGCGGAATTGCACGGAAATAATTTTTTCATACCAAACTTTATTTAACGAGTGTTTATTTTTAGGAATCATGCTGAATAATCAAAGTCCGCCTGTTTCAACCCCACTGGAACCATGTCGTGTTGCACCTTATGTAAATTTGGCAACGCTTCGTAATACTACCATTTCACCGGGCAATGCAAACGGCTGTGGTACGGGAAACATTGCAAACACCAATGTACAAGGCCAGTCAGCAGCCCAACACTTTACAAGTTCCGTGGCAACTGCAGCTGCATTTTCTGCATTTGACTCTGCAATATTATCAGCGGCTGCACAGCAGGTACTAGACTACAAATATTGCACACAATTTGTTAGAACCCGATTTTTCTAGTTATGCTTAATTTCTTTACAGTATGCTGCGGCCATAGGGAACAGAAATGCTCCAAGTCTCTTTTCACTGTCTCAATACCCGTTAAATCTGGCAGCAATTGCAGCGGCGCATAATAAAAATTCTAGCATTGCTGATTTGCGAATGAAGGCGAAAAAACACACTGAGTCTTTACTGCTAGGTACCGAGAACGCTACGATGTTGTAAAATTATTCATTGATTTCTGGCTGAGTTCTTTAAAGTTACATCCAATAAAAAAGACTTGCTTCACTGCATTATCTGTAATTTGTTCAATACATAATGATGAATGATTTTTCGGTATTTTTGATATTTTCTTGTGTTAAAAAATCAAAAATCTGTAAGTGAAAGGACAATAAGAGTTAATCTGTTGTAAAGTGCCACGCCCCTTGTCGAACGTCCATTCCATTTTATAAATACAACGGCACGTCTAAATGTCTTTGCCGTCTGAACTTATGGTACTTTGTATTGTTTTAATGAACTTTTTGACCAATTATAATAAAAAAACATTTGTTATCTTTAATCTTTATTATCTTTGTTATCTTACAGATAAATAAGTTAAAAAACTGTTCTATATTTATTTGCAATTAGGGCAACTAGGGCAACTAGGTTAGGTTAGGTTATTTTGGCTGCCTCTGTAAGAGACACACTTGGAAGCCTATTATGAGACCGTTGTGATACCACGTATTTCACCCGTTTTTTAAATGTGTATGTGACACTGTTTTTTCTAACATATCCCTGTGGGAAATCGGACTGGTCCAAGTCTAGTTTTTCAACTGGTCGCTTGACAGTCATATATGACCTCTTGTAGCAAACTCACCCTTTTAACATGGCGGTGTCCTAGGCGAGGGTCAATTGTCCCCGTCTGCATCCATTTGCAACTAGTCCAAGGTTAGTCCGAAGTAAACCAGTTTTCAAACCAGTTGCAAAGCGACTAGTTTGCAAACTAGTTTATTCTGGATTAGTTTTCTAACCACTCGATTTTTATGGGGAAAATAAAACAGTGCATTTTTTAAATAATTATTTTATTTTAAAAATATTTGAAAATTTTTAAATTTTAAATTTTTTAAATAATTATTTTATTTTAAAAATATTTAAAAATAAAAACAAAAAATCATCGCGAATAAAAAAAATTGTTGGTGCATTTAAAGATGAACTGGAACTGTTTGGGGCCTGATGCAATTCAACATCCTGACTTCGCCTGCAATAAATAAATGAATTAATAAATAATTACATAAATAAATATATTAATATACACCTTTCAGCTGCCGCTGCAATTCGTTGCTTTCGTAACCACGAAAAATTCTAACTGAAATCATTCAAGACAAAACGTGCAAATCGAGCAAACTTCGTGTCATAGAAACAGAAAGTTCGAAAAATGCAAACATTTCTACGTTGTTGTTGTAGCAGAACAATCGCAAGATCAGCCTTAACAGTATTTTTTTGCTTCTCTCACCTTTGTTTCGTTTTTCTCATTTGTATGTGCTCTTCTCGCCTATGAACGCGCACACAGAACGTGAACGATTAGACGCGAACTGACTGACTTCTGCATCCGCTGACAGTCACTTGGACAACTAGTTGTCCAATTGACTACAAAAAACCAGTTGAAAGACCAATAAATTTTGGGAACTAGTTGTCTCAGGTCCGACAGAGATGTTACAGCACACATTTCAAGCGGATGGGGAAAGGGGGGAAGGAAGGGCAGTAGTTAACTAAAGCTTTTTTTCACCACATGTATACTTTTTTCAAGAATTGCAAGCAGAATATGCCTTTCGATCGTTTTTGATACCAAATTGGCACCGTGTTCCAAAAGTTCCTTTACTTTTTTACGTTCTGATTTTCTGACAAGGTTTGGGAAATTGGCTGTATTGTTCTATGCAAAATCTTTAGCTTTACTAAACTCAAATCCAAGTGGTTAAGAAAAATTCGCCGCTTGTACTTTTTGTTGTGATTCCAGCTGGGATTGACAGCGATTATTTTTCGTGTGACGGTATAGTTAGTGAACAACCAATTGGTCTAAAGTGTCAACTACTGTTTTTGGCGTATTGTAAAACGATATCATTTCGGATAATTTTTTGTCACCCACATTCCCTGGTTATGATGAAAAGTACTCAAAGGGGCATCTTCCGCGAAAAGCCAGCAATTATTTACTTAGTGTGTCCTTTTTATAGGACGTACATAGCAGTTGTCGCTAAACCCACTTTTCTCATATATCTGTTATGGGTGTTAACGAGCTTCATTCTTGATTCGTTACGTTCTTCGCGAGTGCTTTTGTCACCGACAGAACGAAAAATTGGTCTACCTGTTGTGTAACTCTACAGATTATCAAGAGATTCACCATTCGACTTATAAACGCCACTCGAAATTGAAATACCAAAATATGCCTGAATATCACCAACGCTGATCCATGCACTGCCAAAAACTCGGAAACCTTCAACATTAGTTTTGTCAGTTACTATCTTTAACATTGGTCTTCATTGGCATCTTGTATTGCTGACACACGACTTCAAGCATAGCGAGTTATACCAACTTTAGTTGAAATAATATAATTGGCTCTTACTTTTCCGTTAAGTTCAGGAGGCCATTGATCCATAAAAAAGTTTTGCCGATAAAAGCAGTTCAAAACTTTCAATTCAGTTACGTAAATTTATGGCATTTTGTGTATGTGTTGCGTTGAATTTCCATACAATTTGTATATGGTGAAATTTCACCCGAACGTCGCCCACGTAACTTTTTTTATAATCACCGTTATAATGAAATAATCAATATGTTGTAAATAATTTCTAAAACTAATATTGGTTTGCTACAAATTCAAGAAATCTTAATCATTTTGATAAATATATAGGAAAGTTATAGCATCCCAAAGTTGAAAATGGGTGAAAAATCACTCGAACGACGGGTTAGGGTTAACGCCCCTCAAAAATATTATTCAAATCTTACGACCCATGCAAAATAATTTTTCGATTTCGGTGTTCCCGCATAACAGGATGATTTCAGAATTTGTGAGCATCCAATATAATTTTCTAGCCCCAACTTTCATAGTATGACAATAGGTCTGTTTGGCAGAGAATAATTTGTACAAATTTGTACAAATTTTTACTGGATCCTGTTTGTTGACGCCAAATCTCCAGTAACGAGAGAGAAACTGAGAGCGTAAAGTGACAGTTCATTTCGTGAGAACTTGCAAGTTTTTACTGGAGAAATTTTGTCCAGTAACTTTTTGCCAGTAAGAAGAAGAACAAGAAAAACATATGACTGGCTGCCATATGATCGACTGCAAAGAAACATAAATTTTGCAAACATTTGGAGGCAAATGGAAACAGCAAAGAAATTGTGCGTTCGCAAGTCTGCTGACCCACAACCGTCTTGCTCAGCTTTACCCGCTGAAGCTGAAAGGGAAGAATTGCAGATTGAGCGCAACGAACTATTTGCATTTTGCATTAAATGTCTGATTTAACTTAATTTTCCCTACCACTTCAAACCTCAAATGAAACTTTTAGATCAGCTGTTTCGTTCTTTAACCCTCCTGTTTACACCCTTTTTACTGTGTATTGCGAGTGGGCCAAGTCCCAGTGGTGTAACCAAGAGTTAAAACTTGCAAATTCTTACAAATTGCTGTTTGTTTATTTGTTTTGATATTTTGATTTTAGGGAGCGTACGCTGGCTTACTCTCCTGATATTTTTTACTGGATAATTTTTACTGGAAATCTGGCCAAACAGACCTAATACTTCTACTGAGAGTATTTTGTATTTCAAAATTAAACTCCGTCCCGCAAGGGTTAAACTAGTTTAAATCATAGTACATCTCTGGATTGTGCAATTTAAAATAAAAACACACTTAATTTCTCAAACGCAGTCAATAAAAAACCAACAGTCACTTTATTTCACAAATTTCACACTTTACGGTCTTTACACTTAAATATTTGCTTAATTACTCCGTGTGGCACCTTCACTAGGCAAAATCAGACTCACTCGCTGCGCCGCACCCGGCTACCTTTTATACCTGTCCGGCCATCGCGCAGATCGTTCTCGCACATTCCAGAGTGGACTAAAGGTTTCCATGATGATCGCGACCATCATTGCCAGGTTGGACTAAAAGTGTCCATTATCGCGGCAATCATTGCCAGGTTGGACTAAAAGTTTTCATTATCGCGGTCATCATTGCCAGGTTGAATTATGGCACGGCGCGTAGCGACAGGGTTGCTTTGCGCAGCGACAGACTGCCTTATCGTTACAGTATAGTAACCTTTTTGGATTTTTAAGCCGACAACAGCACTATATGAACTACGTGATTCAGCTGTTATTTCAAAAAATTATTTGCTAAAAAAGCAACTCAGAATCTTCAACTTCTTTAAAAATGTTTAAAATGTAAATATATCAGTTAAAACAATTGTAATTTTAAAAATTACATACCATTTTTCAACAAAATTTTGGGTTCTGTTATCGCGAAAATTCGGTTTTCGGGACATGTCTGGTTTTTAAGTAGTCGCGAAAATCGAGCTTGCACTGTATAATAATAAAGTAGTCTAATCAAAACTCTCCCGCTCAAAATAAACAAAATATTTTGAAATGACGTCAATTTTGATGTCTGAAATTTGTCAGTTCAAAAAATGTTCAACCACAGTCGCAACTTCATTCAAATAAAATCATACTAAAAGCGAAAGAAAAATGCTTAGGTATATTTTAATACAACTTTGTTTACTCTGCTGATGACTTTTTTGACAATATTTGTCAATCAAAATAGAGGTACATTAGGGGTACTCTCTTTCATTAGACTACTTTATTATTATACTATGGTTTAAATGAAAAGAGCTTTTTGTTGATGCAGTGATGAAGTGATTGGAAACTGGGAGAGCTGGTGCCACTACATGCACAGAATTTCACTAATATTATTACATAATAGCAACCATGAGGCCTACTAGTAGGCCCCAAGGTTGATCGGGAAGGTAGATTTTCCTCCATATAAATTTCTAAAACGGGGTTGTTGTTCTAGTTCATTTCACATTGCTAGTGTTGCTGGTGTGAGTAATTTTTTGTGACCAAAGAATTATTTATTTTTATTTGTATTTGTTTTTGTGTGATTTAGTAGTACGTTTGTATAAAACTAACTATAAAAATATATTATTGCCCAAAAGTGCCAAAAGAACCGTTGGGTATGCTTTTCATTGAATTAAATTAATACTACGTTTACACAGACGAGATTATCCCGATTTGCGCGATTAAGTCGTTAATCTCGTATCAAAATGCGCGACTACCCATACAAAGTTAACCTCGCAAAAAGCGCGATTAAAATTTAATCTCACAAAGTAATCTCGTATTTCCCCAAAGCAACTCTGCAAATTTGGCTGAAATCGATTATTTTTGTATCATCACTAAGCGACTGTCATGCAAAATAAACAAAAAAATGAATTGTAGCGCGAAAAGGTTTGTGTGTTGGATTAATCATTGCAAGGAATAATGCGTTTCTTTGTTGGCGAAGGGCAGCAATTCTGCGCAAATGGGATGTTCTTTGCATTTGCAACTGATGTAGCTCAGACTTTCTTGCATTCGTAGAAGAAGTGAAAAGCATTAAAACATTTACAGGCAGGTGCCAGAATTCGATCGAAATCGGATCGAAATCGGAATTACAAATCGAGTGGATTCATTTTTGGTGTGCTACATTCCACTCGTTTTCATGAAATCCGATTCGATTTGCAATCCACTTCGAATGAACTTCGAAACAGCTGATTGGGTAGAATTAGCTGTCAGTTGAAATTGAAAATTAAAATGTTTTCTATATTTGTGCAAAAATGAGTGCTGTATTTATTGCTGCGGTGTTGAATATTGAAAAAGAGAAAATTGCAGAAGAAGAAATCAAGCGTGCATTGAGAGACATTTCAAACCCTTTGGGAATAGCGGGTGCAGTGTAAGTTGCGTGGAATTTTGTTTACTAAGAATTTCTAAAATACTAAATAAAATCTATACATTTTAAGGTTCATATCATATTATCGAGTGAACAAAGATGCATTCAATATGTTGCTAAGTGTTAATACGCAACATATAAGAAAATCTTCAATTCCCGTCCAACTGCAACTAGCTGCTACTCTGCGGTTCTTGGCAGAAGGCAGTTTCCAAAAATCCGTTGGAAAAGATGCCGATATAGCGTTAAGCCGAAGCACTGTTTCCAAAGTCTTGACGCGAATTCTCATCATTTTGGAAAGAAAATTTTGTGCAAGGTGGATCAAATTAGAAATGTCTGAAGACGAGCGTCGAAAATTGAAACGGCATTTCCTTGAAAATAACAAAACTACATCATGATGAATCCTTGTTTTACGATAGAAAAGGATATTTCAGCATTAATGCTATGATTGTAAGTTCATATATCATACATATGCAGATATGAAACGATATATGTATTTACTAATGGTCATTATTTCAAATAGATATGCGATTCAAATATGTTCATCGAAGGGGTCGATGCGCGTCGTCCGGGATCGAGTCACGATGCGTTTATTTGGAGTATGAGCAGGGCTCGAGAATATCTTCTACGGAAATATGAAAGTGGGGAGCGCAATTCTTGGCTTCTAGGGGATGCTGGTTATGCACTGGAGCCATTCGTTTTAACACCATACAGAGATCCGGAAGCGGGAACCTATAAACACACATTCAACGAAAAACATTCAACTATCAAAGTAGCTTCTTGCGCAGAGTTTTTATACTTTCCCCTGAATAAAAAAACCAAAATCATTCATTCACTTCACTTAATTCACTTAAAATAAATTTATTATCGCGAATAATTGCAATCTACTTACATTTTCTTTCCTTTTTCGATTTGTTCTTTTAATTTCACTTCAGCAAATCTGATCGGTGTCAAATCACATATAAAATTGTGAAATCGAAATGTGGCACATGACATTTCACATGAATTCATTTTCGAATATGAAATCCACAAAAGTGAATTGCAGCACCTCAAAAATGTATTTCGATCGAATGCAATTTCGATTTCGAGTGAAAGTGAAATGTGGCACCTGCCTGTTAGAAAGTCTTCTTCGATATCCTACATTTTTATTAAAAATTTCACTCATTTTTATCCAAATTTTACGAAACAGTCTCGTTTGCAAAACAATAACAAAGAGAAAATGTGAAACGTCAAAATTAATCTCGTATTGAAGTTAATCTCTATGTAAACGGGCAACGAGATTATCGTAATCTCGATGAGTTAATCTCGCTGTGTGAACGTAGTATAAGGTTTTATAAGCTGCATCCAAAAAAAACACTTCTGCGTTCGAAATAGAGCATTTATCACCAAAAGCATACCTGTTCTGATCTGATCGTCAACCCTGTGTTAGAGATTTGCTAAATGAAGAACTGCGAAATAAAAAGGACGGCAATTGACCCTGTCGTATTCAACGCATTTAGCTTTGTGTTCTTTGGTATATTTTTCAATAATATTTACATAATGAAACCAAAAAGTTTATATGTTGTGTATTTAATGCAGAAAATTAATGAAAACATACTTTAAAAAGCCAATAATTGAAAGGAAACTGGCGGCATTTTAGTTTGCACAATCATCCCTAATATCGGAAAAAGAGCGGAAACAGTGAAGAGCTGATGACTGCCAGCGCACACAGACTGTGTACGTGAATTGCAAAAAACGCACAAAAATCAGCTTACTCTCTCTCGTTTTCCCTATCGCCTTATCGCTGTTCAATACCAAATCAAGTGATCAAATCAGTGTTCCGTCGCGAGATTATACACAAAAGTTGTGTTTTGGGAACAATTGGTTCCCTTTTTGTGAAAGACATTTTACATTTTATTTGAATATTGTATTTGAAAAAGTCGCAATAAAAAATGCGGAAAAAGTACTAAAAGCGAAAAGCGTGTAGTGACCTGCGATCAATTTTCAAATTTTCTACTTCGTTCCGAAAGCATGTTATGCTTTTTCTGCATGTTAAGGCCAAACTCCATAAAGCGCGTTTCAAGCATATCGTCGTTTTTCGCTTTTCGAAAAAAAGTGGAATCAGTGACTTGACGTCGATAAGCCCGAAACGCGTCAAAAGTTGAACTATTTCCAACTTTCACGCTTTTCTCGCTTTCCAACGTCAAACAGTTGACAGAGTTCCTAATGATGTCATAAATTATGTGGCGATGGTAAAGTCGATAATAAACTTGTGTTATCGAAAAAGTCGAATGCATTTATTTTACACGAAAGGTAATACAGCTAAGAAACATTTCAAATCCAATATTTTAACATAAAATGTGAAGAAATTCCTAAAAATTAGCACAATTCTTTGACAGACGAAACTTAGTCTTCGCTGTATTGGAAATTCGATAGCTTATTCGTTGTATATCGAATTTTGCTCATTCTTGTGAAATAAATTGTTACAAGTTGAATTCAATTGAATCTTTTTTATTTGTTTGCAATGCTCGATATGTATTTATTGTGTTTAAAATGAAATCAGTAAATTCTATTAAGTCTATAACGTCGTTTAGCGACTCCATTTCGTTCTTTTTCACAATTTTCCTTGTTTTTCTCACAATTCACAACGAAATCAATCAGCAGTTTGACAATCAAAAATTAGCATCAGCTGACGTAAGAAGAAGAAGAAGCAGAAGCGTGAAACGCGTGTTATGGAGCATACAACATTGCGAAGCGAATAAAGCGTGAAACGTCATAACGCGACCAAGCCTGAAACGCGCTTCATGGAGTTGGGCCATTAGTCTTTTTCGCGCTTGCACCGGTCTGAATCAATGACTACATGACGCGAAACTGAGAGGGGCCACGGTTGCTAATTCGGTCAAACCAGGCCCCAGAGTCGCAAATTCGGTCAAACCAGGGCCCCAGAGTTGATTAGGGTTCGTACAGCAAATTCTCCATACAAACGCCAGGGCGAGGGCTGCTGGTGCGTTCCATAGTCAAATAATAAAGTCATCCCAATAGTGACATTTTATGTAAAGTACTCTTATTTTGACAACTGTTCTCTCAAAGTATTTTGAATTCAACTCATTCGACATATTTTTCGGTTTTAACCCGTTTTCAAATGTGTATTCAAATAGCTACAAGCAATGGAGTGTATATGTTGTGTACTGTATGTACATATACAAATATACAGAAAACACATAAACATAGATATGCAAGGGTGATGCGTATCATAAAAAGAAATTACATATTTAAATAATGCGAATGGGTTTTACGAAACAGTTTCAAAAAGTTGTCATCTAAATGTATGTCTTCATCAATGTCTTTAGGTGCAGCGTTCATCTATTTCACTGGGTACACAAAACATTTAAACTTTTTGGTCCCATGTGGTTTTGCAAAAGCAGCACGTCGCTGGCATTTTCGATTTTCAGTGCACTGCACTTCAGTTAAAATTTTCAATCAAAAATTTTTTTAATATTTTATATTATGATTGAAAAGGTTAAAATTTGACAGACAAATTTCATTCATGTGAGAAAGTAGAGAAAACATAAATGGCAGCTATCAAAATAAGAGTACGTAAACAAATAGACGTCACCTATCGGGATGACTTTATTATTTGACTATGGTGCGTTCGAAGTTTATTTGCAAATAAAATAATTGTTTTTTTTTTCTTTCATTCTGTAGTACGTTTATAGGAAATTGATTGCAAAAAAACGTTGTTGCTGAAAAACGTCATAAGTATGTTGCAACGTGTTTTAATATGATTTTACTTCAGTTTTTGCTGACTGCCCTCAAAGCCTTAACGTTTTAATTGCTTGAGTTGCAGCTCTGCGTTTGAAAAGAGTTCAACTTGCCATCACTGTTTCTTGCTGCACTAGAAACGGCAAACTCAATGAGACATGAACTGAAGGAAAAAGCAAGCGAATATCTGCTGACTTTAGCGTATGAAATAATTTATTTCTGCTTTTTGTTGGTACGCGTTACAATCAAAATTACGTAGACCAGTAAAACAAGGTGGTTTGCAATGCTATATTTACAGCGAATAAGAAAAGTTATCACTTTAAGATGCAAACAATTGACTGGTAACCGGTGCTGTGCGAATGTTTGGGTAAAAGAACCCGTACACTATCGGACGATTGGAAAAAGCAAAAAATGGTCTGAAAATCATTTCCCTCTCAGTTTCGCGTCGCATAGTCACTGGTCTGAATAGCACACATTTCCAAAGGCATTCGTGCTCCTGGAACATTGTTAGTATTGCTTTAGTACTTGATTGGTAGAAATTTCTGGCATTCTGAACTAATAATTTATAAATGAAATTAATATAATGTGTGTGAAACTATCACAATATTTGTTTACCATTTAAATTTCCCTTTTTCTTCTTTTTCACCGAAAACACCAATATAAAAAAACGCTAGTCATGAGGACAGTCCTCCAAATTACTCAAATGTCCTCCAAAGAGGGTAGAATCTCCTCCACGAGCACGAAACATGTCGATTTTACTATTTCCTAACAACAAACACGAAATGTAACATAATAATCTGAGTTGAATCTAACAATATTTCGTGTAAAAGCTGCCTTAACTAATTGATAATGATTTCCATAAAAATCAATATTTTCGTGCGAATTTCGGTTAGCACTAATCTGAGTTGAAATTAATTTTTTTCTAAGAAAATTTTTTTGGTCTCATTGGCGCATAGTCAGTCGAAATAAAGTACAGTTTAAGATTAACAAAGTATACTTTTAAATAAAGAAGGCTTTAAATCAATCGAGTTAGAGTATACTTTAACGCTTAAAGTATACTCTAACTTTAAAACAAGCAGAAGCTGTTGCTGAACCAGTTAGCAATGAGTCAAAATGAGAAGAAATGTCACTTTTATAAAATTCTCAGTTCGTCGTGAATGTGTTTTTGTGTAAAACGGGAAGAAAATGAAGTGAGTGTTTCGTTTTGAAGAAATTGAAAAAAATTTTAACATTTTGAACGGCGACAGTGTACTGAGACGGCGAAAAATATATAAAAACCGGATCGACCCCTTCGAGTTCGATGAAGTCGCTGCTCAATTTGTTATTGATGACTTGAACATTCAAGAACCATTCAGCAATAGAGGCCTTCCGGTACCGATAAATATACAAGTCCTCTACACTTTGAGATTCCTTGGAAGAAATGTTTATTAAAATGGTATTGGTAACTCACACCAAACTTAAATACAATTGTTCCTTTTGACCCGTAAAGTAAGCAACAATTTTCAAATCAATCAGCTGTTTGTTTATTTCAGGGATGGGCAGATTAATCCTCGGAAAATTGTGCAATCGAATTTTTTACGTCTGCTTTTCAAAAGTAGTCGACCGTAGACGTTCATTTTTAACTGCTAATAAGTGTTTAGGAAAACAAATATTGCAAAATAATTGATTTCAAAATAAATCGGTATTGGCGAAATTCCGAAAATAAATTCTCATTTAGAACTCCCCATCGCTAGTTTTTAAAAGTCGCTGCTACGTAGAAGCATGTTCTAAACCAGTGATGGGCACTAACACAACCACGCATTTTGGCAATGTATGCGTGAAAAACACTGCACAAAATTAAGGCGTAAATTTGTTTAGCTCTAATATTTTAACTTGAAAAATATTGCTAGCGTAAAAATATCAAAGCGGACGGACAAATAACGGACAGGTATAACAGGAACTAAAAAAAAGGAAACGAAAAAAATTTGTATTTCCCATTCAACCTTAAACATTTTCTGATTTACATGAATATTCAGTGTACACAAAAACGTAAATATTCGCAGTATGCGAGCCGCAAACGAGCATGAAGTTGCTTGCATGAAGTCTGACACGACACCCAGTGATAACGTGATTGGCAACTGGGAGGGGTAGCGATTTTTTGACCATTTTTTGCATTTCACATACACAATCTGTGTGAGGTGTCATGGCGTCGTCTACTGGATCAGTGAATAGGTCTGTTTGGGAACTTTTCCAGTAAAAATTATCCAGTAAAACATGTTAATGCAAAAGGCAAATGGTTCGTTGAGCTCAATCTGCATTGTTTTCCTTTTCAGCTGCAGCAGGAAAAGCTTAGCAAGACGGTTTTGGGTCAGCAGACTTGCGAACGCACAATTTCTTTGCTGTTTCCATTTGTCTACAAATTATTCGTTCCTAAACAGACCTATTGGCTGTTAACGTTCAACAGTGTGGTCGCGTTGAAGTTAGAACAAAGCGCAGAGTTGCAATTTAGTGGTAGCTTGTCTTTCGTATTATTTTAGAAAAAGGCGATAATACGATGCATGTTATTATTTTCATAATTGTCAATCATTTCAATAGGAAATGCATACATTTTCTTGATGCATGTTATTATTTTCATAATTGTCAATTATTTCAATAAAAAATGCATACATCTTATAAACTTTGTTATGTTTTTATGTTATTTTTTATGTTATTATGTGCACCCAATGCTGCACAATTGGCAGCCATGCTAGGTCAACCCGTGTTGCTGCAGAAAGCAACTTATTCTTGTAAGCTAAACAGGAGTTGGCTGGCATGCGAACTGATGAAATCGAGGAGTTGGCAATTGGGCGACCGAAATCAAAGTGCTTGCGGAAGAATTGAGCGCATAATTTTAGCATATTTTAATTCCATTACATTTGACTGTTCTGTATATTATTCGTGTAAGGAGTTTGAAATTCTTGTTCGCACACTTGAAAAATACAACAAATAACCTTGGAGCGCTATAACTTTCTATACAGAAGTTTTTTGTTAACAATTTTAAAACCCCCGCGTTATGAATAAAAATGCCATTGTCGATTTCTTCTGGTTCTGACATATATTTTATTATTATTGATCTTACTTCCAAACATCGCCAGGTTTGTTTTATATTTTTCGTTACTCTTTACATGCTTTTGGATAAATACAAAAGTTGGTTGGATATGTGGACCTGCAGATTGCTCTCCAGTGCTAATGCTAAACAGAACAGCACCAATCGGCAGCGAATTAGCAAATGAAGTATCTTTGTATAATCAATTTTTACAGATTCGAACTGGGAAGCCATTCCAGGTGCGCCACTGTGAGATGTCTACAATAGAATATAAACAGTAATTTGTATTCATCTTAACCATTTTGCAAACTTTACTCAGAAGCACATTGCACCTTCGTCTTCACCTGTGAATTAATCTTTTGTCAGCAAACGCAAATGAGCTAACTCGGTAACCAGCATCAGGGGGTCCGTTGCTAACATTACGCCGTACAGCCGAACAATATTCTTGTGCTCAATGGAATGCATAATGGCAGCCTCCCTTAAAAACTCCATTGGATTTGATTGCATTCGCTCACGGCAGAGGCGCTTAATGGCCACCTGAATCTGCGGAAAAGAATAAAAAACCCGGTTTAACAACAGTGACTAGGTACAGTGGTGACACACACTCGTTCTCTGCTCCGAAGCAGCATGCGGAGACGTGATACACACACACATCAGAGACTCAGAGTCGAACAACTTTGCCGAAGTCTCCGTTAAGGCCGTGACAAACATGGTGATGTTCTTGTTCAGTTGCATATCATTGATGCCGGCTGCGTGGTCGTTTACCGAATTAATCTCCCTGCCGCCCTTGCGTATGTCCCAGATAGAAATTTGTCCATTATCATGACCTACAAAAATAAACTGTAGTACATATTTTTCACTACATTCAACAATTTATACACACCTGTGATAATGGTCTCATCCAGTGGACCCCTCAGCATTGACGGTAACATGGCTATGCGCAGCCTTGTCCGTCGAATAAGCTGCCTGATTGCCAGAGTAACTGAAATTGCAGGTGCGCACCAACGACTTGGCCAGCATCAAAGGGCACTAAACACGCGACACAAAATCATCACAAAAAGTAATAATAATCATATCCACACGCTTCTATAAGCTTTGCCATAAATACTTGGCAAGCAACGTGTGAATATCATACATTTTAAAGTAAAAACATATGAAATAAACTCACCTGCCACCGTCAGTTCCGGCGTCGGGAAAACTATACAACATTTGTGCTTCCAAGCACTTCCGGATACAATTTCGCTGGCGTGGCATTGCTGGATGCACTTGCTTGATGTGTTATGATGAATTTTATCTGAAAAGAATGAACGTATATTAATAAAATGCAAATTTTATAAAATTCAACTTCTCTCTGATTGCTTCCCGCGCTGTTTGTTTACAAATTAAACACCAAATCATCGCAGTTCAGAGATGCTTTTGGTGTAAAATGTAATGAGTAATGAAATGTTTGTAATAAGTCAATGAAAACTTAAATAATGACATGTTAGAGACATATTCAAACAATTTTATTACATTTGTAAGCAATAATAGAATTTTATATTCATTTTTCTATAAACGTTTCACAGAATTCTGTGCCAAAAAATTCATTAATATTCTATGCAATTAAAAATGAACCACAACGATAACCCTCACACATGAAAATTGACCAACACAACAACCCTCAATTTGCAATTGACCAACACAACAACCCTCCATTTTCAGTTTGTATGGAGGCGCGAATATCAGCTGTGGGGCGAGAGTATCAGCTGTGGGGCGGGAGTATCAGCTGTTATGTGAGAGTATTGGTGCATTTTATGTGTGTATTGTCGCTTTTTCACACTTCTCCTCCGAGTTGCAAATCACGTTATCACTGACGACACTGAAGCTGCGCTCGGAACTTCGCTGCTTTGTATTCGTATACGCGAGTAGGCGTCGCTGCTACTCTCGAGTAGCAGCGTGCCCATCTGTGTTCTAAACTGCCTATGGTATCTGCGAAATTAAAGTCTACTATATCTTTTTAGTCTTTTGCTAACTAAAGCCGGTTTTTATGCGGGATTATGATTATGCGCCATTATTATTAATTTTATGATCTCATTAAATGCAATATAAGTCTGTTTAAGCAGCAAAACCCAATGACAAATATTTATTTAAAAGAAAATAGTCTTTGAAAACGACATATATTTATGTAAATGAATTAATTATTTTTTTAAATTGTTTTCGTAGTTATGTTTTATGCTTACTTGTTTTGTTATGTTTATGTTTAAATGTTTAAGTTTTTTGTAAGCTTTTCCTGTATACATATCTACTATATTTGTTTGTATACCAAAGTTTAAATACATGTATACTCTCCACTCTGAAAACGAAAAATTTATGATTGCTTATACTACGTTTACATTGAGCCCAAATGCGTGATTTGGGCAAAAATTCTCAAATGCGAATCCAAATCACGCATTTCCCCATACAAATTCAAATCTACGAAATGACCCATTTCAACAAAACGACGAAGCAAATGCGATAAAACATGACCAATTTTATCGAACGCATCACAAAATGAAGACGCTTTCAAAAGCTTCAAAAGTTTTGACTTCTTTTTGACAGTTCAAAATCAAAACAAACGAAAATTATCAAAATGGAAAATTTGAATTGAAATTTTCGTCTGCTTTAAATATGTAGTAGTTAAATATGTGTAGAACATAGAGGCAGCAAAAAAGAAACAAATGATTTAGTCAGAAGCCGGAAAAGAGCTGATCTATGAGCTACGGCAAGAGGACATGAGCATTGAGCATTTGACATTAGCTGCCAAAAAAATGCAAATGCAATGCAAATGAGGCAATGTAAACACTTTGAAATGACTCATTTGAAACTACGCATTTGGGTTCAATGTAAACGTAGTATTACAGTATCTTTTAGAGTCCTCCACAGCCATTTTAAAAAGGTGGCAAGCCTAGCTGCTACCAACCATTCTCTTGCTTGCTGCAAACAAAGCGTGTTATGGAGTTGCAACATTAGGCTACTTTCCCCTTTATACGCATGATGGCTGCCGAAGACAGTGATAAGGCGATAGGAAACTGGGAGAGCTGGTACCACTACATCCACAGAATTTCACTAAATTATCACATGATTGCAACTAAGGTTGATTAAAAACGTTGATTATTCAAATTCCCAATCTCTCCGGCGTGTCATTTTTTGTGACCAAATTCTTATTTTTATTAGTAATTTTTTTTGTGCAATGGCGTAATACGTTTGTATAAAACTGACCATAAAAATATATTATTGCACAAAAGTGTCGAAAGAATCATTGGGTATGCTTTCAATTGAATTAAATTAAGGTTTTATAAGCTGCATCCAAAAAACACCCCTGCGTTCGAAGCAGAGCATTTAGCATCGAAAGCATCCCTGATCTAATCTTATCGTGAACCTTCAGCAAGGCGAATTCATACAGGTGATAGCATAACGACAGCAACATTATTTCAATGTATTTTGTTTTTTTTTTATTTAGATTGTTTGAAGCTTGATTTTTTCATTTTTAAATTGTCACCTGCGTCTCCGTATACGCCTAGGCTTAGTCTCGTAATCGGGCTGTCGTAATGGGAAATGTTCGTAATGGCTATGATTTCATTTTAATTATTTCAGTCAATTCAGTCGCATCAAAGATATTTAATAATGAATACGAAAATGTTCTTCTGAACACATTCATCATCTTTTGATTTAATTATCGTGTTGTGAGTTTGTATTACTAACCAAAAGGAATAAAAACATATGTTTAGTACGTATTAAGCGTTCTGCAGATGCACGACATTACAATAACACACACAATTTGAAATTATTTAGTACAAGAAACTTTGTCGTTCGCATTTTACCTTGTACGATAACAAAATTACCTTGATATGGATTCGGAATGTTTTATGTTTAAGCAAAATTGAAATTTGTATTAAAATTTTGTCTATTTTAATCAATTGTGGTAATAACTATTGTATTTCTACAGTAATTTTACAGTTTCGTTAAGATATTTAATCTTTAAAATATTTCTTTATTTCTTGATTGGAAAGAGCAGTCAGAAAATTAAGCGTCAACTTTACTCCCAAAACCAAAAGAAAATCGTTGTGGGGTAACGCTGCTTGTGCAGCAACCAGCGATAAGCGATAGGAAAGTGGGAGAGCCGGTACCACTACATGCACAGAATTTCACTAATTTATTACAAAATTGCAACCTTACTTAGTAGGCCCCAAGCTTGAACAGAAACGTAGTTTTTCCTCCATATACGTTTCTAAAACGGGGTTGTTGTTCTAGTTCAGTTCAAATATCTAGTGTTGCTGGTGTCAGTCATTTTTTGTGACCAAAGAAATATTTATTTTTATTTATATTTTTTTGGTGCAATTTCGTAATACGTTTGTATAAAACTAACTATAAAAATATATTATTCCCCAAAAGTGTCAAAAGAACCATTGGTATGCTTTTTATTGAATTAAATTAAGGTTCTATAAGTTGCATCCAACAAAAACAGCCCTGCGTTCGAAGAAGAGCATTTATCATCAAAAGCATACCTGTTCTGATCTGATCGTCAACCCTGTGTTAGAGCTTTGCTAAATGAAGAACTGCGAAAAACGCTCAAAAATCGGCTTACTCTCCCTCTCTTATCGCTGACGCAAACACTGCCACTAGTGTCCGGCCAAAAAGAAGTATCGCTGCTTAGGATTTACTTTGGTTTAACTATAACAAACGCATATTTTGAAAGCCTGGCAACCCTTCTATAATATCTAATATTGTTCAGCAATCAAATAAGTGTTGCCAGATCAGGAGATTTCCTCCTAGATTTAGGAGATTTTTGGCCTTTTAGGAGAATTAGGAGGAAGAATTGTTTAGGAGAAAGTTTAGGAGATATATATTTTATGTGTAGGGATTTTCCGGATCCTTAATAGATTTTTGCGAGATTTTTAGATAACGAAGTATGATGTATTGGGAAAAACATATTTTGGCAACTATTTTAATAGTCAAAGCACCATATTGTGTTAAAAATGTGTAAGCTTACAAAATGTAAAGTCGTTCTATCTCGTTCTCACTTATTGCTGTCACAATGAAATCCCGCCAAAAATGGCACTTTTGTTTAATTCATTTGTTATAAGTTTTGTTTTTGGTAAGTTTTTGTTGTTAAACTGAAGATGAATAAAAAATGGGTGCATTAAAAAAAATTATATACATATATATCATGATACATTGTATCATGCATATATATATTTTTATTTTTTATGAGAAGTTTAATTCCTTTAAAATGCCACAAATTATAAAAAAAAATTTTAGGAGATTTTTTTTCACTTTTGGGAGGAAATTTCAGTATTTTTGTAATATTTAGGAGAAAGTCATTTCAGGTATCTGGCAACACTGAATCGAATAGTGTTTGCTTCACAATTGTTTCAGTTGTCAAGGATTTGGCGCGATTCACCTTCGCTTTTGTTTGTGCGTAACACGATTCAACCTAACTAGATTATTAAAAATTTCAATTAATCTTGCACTAAGATTTCATGGCGAATGTTCTAGCGAACAAACATCAGATCAATGACGAAAATAAGTGTAGTAAGAATAATCATACGTATTTTAAAATAGTAATTAATGATGGCTTAGTCGTTCCAGCTAGGTCGAAGCAGGCGTTCGCTCGGACACATTCGATTAAAAAGCAGATATTCGGTGAGCTTAAGAATGTGATTCATAATCAGCAAGGCGGTATCACACCTTTTAAGGGCACCTATGCCGGTGCCGGAGGATTTAGTGTGAGCAAAGGTTCTGTTAAAGTCGAGCGCAGGACCAAAGTCGATGTTACGTCTGATGCTCTCACCTTGACTTCGAGCTTGGAAGACTTCCTCGAGTGTTTTGACTTTCCCAAAGTGTGCTGCACCAAAACATGCTTCGATGGTACGTAACGCACTAAACAATCGCGAAAATAATGCTCGTATGTTACAAAAAGTTCATTTTATAAATGTCCGACATTTGGAAGGACTAAGGTAGGTATAAAATCGTTTTAAGAGTTGTTACTGTAATAAGCTTTAATATGATATGTTCAACCGGTTCCTGTTTTGGATTATTCGCAATTAACTACATCCGCGAAACGTAATTTGATAACTAGCCAACTGCAAAAGCCGTGGAGGTACTTCGGGCCAGGCATAGAAAAGTTGGATTTTGTAAAATCTATGATGCCCAGGGAGTGAAACCATGTTTTTATTGCTTATTTTTGTTTAAATTGTAGGCGACGGGAAAACGTGGAGCGAAATTTGCCATTTTGATGATTCTATATGGAAGACAGTTATGGAAAAAGCGTTTAGTGAGGGAGACAAGCAGTTTGACTATGCGGCTGAAAAGGTCTTTGCAGATGATGAGGCGGTCGATGATCTTTTTTGGGAGTCGATTCCATCACATGTCCAGTATAATTGGGATGACAACGAAGAGGACGAAGAACTTACGCTGGCTTTTGATTTCCCAAATTCAATCGAATTTTCCAACAATGCATTCCTATAAGGTAGTGCCTTTATTTTGTTAATGTAGGTTTTATTTGTACGCACGTCATATTTTCGAATTCACTATTGGTCTGTAAATACATATACATGTTGTTTAAACACGAAATACATATTGCATGAAATTGCGTGGAAAGTGTTTCCGTGCTCAACTGAAAAAGATAAATGCAAATGTGTAAACTGTAAGAACATGTTCCAAATAATAAATATACACATAAACATACACCACCGTTTGTATTTTTACTAGTATTCAGTTCATTGATATGCTCCACATCTGACCCCTGAGCAGTTCGATTGGAGAGAAGTGTGTGCATGCGAGCATAATCAGTTGTTTGCATGTTAGAACAAAGTTGTCTGTATTAATACTGGCATAACAAGATATATATGTTTAAAAGAGGAAAATCACTATAGATTTTGAAATATTTTTTTTTAAATTAAATGCCTTCTATCTACTAACTAAATCGTTGTATCTGAAAGGACGTAGGAAATGTAAAGATTATGTATACGATTCATCTGCTGCTGAGAATAATAGATCTCCGGCCAAGGTTTCTTTTATATATTGCTAAGGGCAGGGGCGTAGCCAAGGAGAGGGTTTGGGTGTCAGGACCCTCCATAGCTTATAATTTTTCAACATTTTCAATCATTATGCATCGTATGTAGTCTCCCATATTAGCAAAAAGGTCATTTCATCATTAAACATTTAAAAGAATAATAACGAAACATTTTTTTGGCAAAACTAATTTGTTTTTTTAATAGTCCCGTTTAGGCTAAAGAGTAGTTTAGTTCGTCAACTGGAATGTCCTTCAGGATGTCGGTACAAGCCTTTTGGATGGTTTCTCCGTTCTCAGAACGCTTTTTTTCATCGGCAACTGCATTTTTTGAAAAGGTGCAAGTCGCACGGTGCCGCATCAGGTGAAAACGAGGAGTGGTTGATGGTTAAAATTCGACCTTTAGTAAAAAAACAAACAGTCAAAACAAGTGTCGATAGATGAGATGGCATCCTTCGATAGCCAAATGTTCAGTTAAAATGCGATAAATTTATGCTATTGAGATGCTTAACCTTCACTTCCGCCGCTAGTTTGAGTAAAACTCAGAATAAATATATAATAACATATAAATTTTTTTCATAAGTACTTCAGTATTTAGTCCTCTGGCGATAGTTCGTTTTTCGAAAAAAGGCCTAACGTTAATGATTTATTTTGCGACTATGGAAAATATTTGATTTCTTTCCAGAGGTTTTATTGAACACATAATGAGTTTTATTCAAAATGGCAGCGAAAGCGCCTGGGATCACCCCAGGGACAAAATTCAAGATGACAAAATTTCTAAAAAAAAATTTTTTTATTAAAAATTACCTTCAAATTTGTGCAGTTACTCGAAATCAGAGCTAAATACTCTGGCAGATATTAAATATGAATATTAAAAAGATCACCCGGGTGGGTATAAGTAAAGCGAAGGTTAAATCCAATTCCAAAAATTTCAATGAAGATTTTGGCTAATCTTTTATGAATTGCCGCCCAGTTTTGATGGAATCTACGGTGATCGCGGATTTCAGTTGGCTAACACGTTGGTCATCATTTATGTCCTGACAATCGTTTTTAAATCGCGTTTACCACTTATGAACTCCACCACGGTATAAACAATCATCACCATAAACTTGGTTCATCAATTTAAATGCTTCGGTTAAAGTTTAAACATTTTTAAAACAAAAGTTAATATTGGGTCTTTGCTCGATGCTCATTTTTGTACGATGACACAAACATGCTTTAACTTCAGATGTAATAACTTCGCTTCCAGTGCACCAAATTTCATGAAATTTTTACTAAGAATCGGGAAACAAATTTAATTTCCAATGCATTAAGCCACAAAAGTCACCACAAAAAGCCCTATTTGGAAAGTGCACTTTACTTTAAAAAACACGGAATACTAAACTGGCAAAGAAACTTTTAAAATCCCCCATGAGGGTATAAACTTCTACTATTTAACCTTCACCTTTTGGCATTTTTTATGTATGTATTTTGTTGCACAATATTTATGAGGTTATAATTCGGGCTTAGAATTATGAGAACATCTCGCCATCAAGCTTAAGAGCTACATTAAAGGAAACCAAATTAATCACTCATTGCCATTTCTGACGCGGAGTGCGCGGAGTCCAACGTACACGTTTTTCCGCTACGTATTGCACTTGGCGCTACTTACGGTTGCTTTGCCATTCGCAGTTCATTTACCACAGTTGAATGCCGCCAGTTGGTTGGATGTACTGCTTGAACATACATTCATATTGCACTTTTTAGTGCCGCTTCGCTTCGTCTGTCCTATTTTGTTTGCTGTGCTAGCTGCCGCTTGGTGTTCGTACAGTTCATCTTACGCGGCCTGTGCACAGTGTTTAGTGTTTTTGTCTTACTGTGCACAGTGTTGGGCGTTGAGCTAACATTTCTTAAATTTGACGTTATCCTTCGGTGGTGCAGAACCTACTATGTCCAGATCTTCAAATGTGCTGCTGCCTAGATGATGGTGACAAAGAGCTTGAAGTGGCTCTGATCTAGTTTTCTTCCCATTTTCTCAGTTACGGCAGTACTCCCGATAAGGCAGGTCTAGCCTATCTGCAAAAAAGCCCTGCTCCGTTAGAACCCCTGCAAGAATACAAAGTTTGCTTTGATAATCCGTAGAAGACAAGACGGAATTCATTTATGTGCAAACGTTGAATTGGTCGCCGCTCATTTATGGAAAATGAGCAAACCGTAGAAGTGGAAGCCGCTCGCTCGCTATAAGAGCTCGCCATAAATCGCGCCCGCTCATAACAGGTACAGAAGTGGTCGGTGCACACGCACAGCGTCTACAAAAAAACTAAGGATGAATCGCATGCATCTTTTGCATGAAATTCTGCATGGGTGGGTTTATGTAAGATGCTTTGCAATATCCGAAATACATAGGCAACGGCAAAGAAATTTTTTTCAAAATATTAAACGAAATTAATAAAACAAAGTGCGCGAAGTGTCAATGGATGGATTAAATGTAAATATTTATTTTTATAATACTTTTGATTTATGATTTTAATTTATTTTTCCTTTGCCGATGTATCCTTTTCAATGTAATGTTATGTTTAATTAATTTTTATGAATGGTTTTCTTGATTTTGCCTTTACGAGTTTTTATGTTTAATGAAATGTTATAAAGCATACTGAAAAATAAAATTTTTATTAGAATACTTTTGTTTTGTTTTTTAATTTACGCAATGAAACACGTCAACGAAAATGATTTGAATTGGTTGGAACAGCCATATACTGAACATTTCGACTTCTTTCGCATACTTTCGTGAGCAATGCGTGAAGATGTGCGAAGAGACCAGAAATGTTCAGCACATCATTGGTTACAAGAGTGTTACCAAATCACCACGGTCCGTACCAGGCTCATAATAGCAAGAAATGAAAATTTAGAGTAAAATAATTATGATTAACAGGTCTATTGCATATGAACAACCGCGTATTCACGCATCACCAGTATCACACCCATATCTAGGACCTTAGCATTATACGTACGTTTCTGTTATACGTACGAATTCTGTTGTACGAAATGTCCTTATAACTGTGAGCGACATTAGTTATGCTCGTCAGTGTTGTTATTTCGCCATTACTTACTGATGAATCTCTGCTGCCAGAGCAAAACATCATGTCCACATAGATTAGTTAAGTACCTGGGTAGTTAACATATTGCAGCACAACACTGCACACGTATACACAGATTGGTATAAGCATATATGGCAATGCACTGCGTACTAATGGCAACTTCTTCCCAAGTGTACTACTTTTTCAATTCTTACATTAGATTGTTCAGAGATGAATGATTCGCTTGTTTCGCTTAGCGAGAGCTGATGTAGAATTGATGAATGGCTTCAGCATTCTAATTGGACAATTGCCGTGGCTTCAGTGCACTACGTTTCGAAGAGTGCAGTCTTTGCAATCTCGCTGACTGGGCTTCATTGTAACACATCGCTTCATATTATTCGGTTGTGCTGACGGAAGTTTTCAGCATCTCAGAAGAAAAGTATACATAATAGTTTCATTAAAGACAATTCACTGTGGTCAGACGTTAATATTTCAAACAAATTATGGATGCATTTCAAAGCGTTATAAGAGTGGTTGCTGTTTTCATTTTCGTAAGTTTCTCCATTGATTAAGGAGGCGTTATACAACTTCCTAAGTATGGTAACTCAAGTGAAGTCTTGCACTTATACGGTTTATATCGGCACTTACAAGCCGCTGCTGTACCGTATTGAGTAACGTTACCAAGTACAATGGACAGAAGATAACTGCATTCGGCATTAATAATTCTGTTTAAAATGCGAGATTTTCGTGGTGAATAATTCCTTCAAATGTAAGAACACTCCCGTTACTTGGCGTGCTTACGTATGTATGTAACTATAATATATGCACATGTATGCTTATGGAAGCTTCGTAGGCAGACACGCTACTTATTTTGCAGTTGCTGCAAGCATTTGCCAATACCTTTAGCTTAATATGATAAAAATTATTTACTGGAGCGGTAAAACTTTGTAGGATGTTAAAGTAAAATCTTTAAACACTCTGAACATTTACAGCGCGGAACATTTGTTAATAATTGTTGACATCCGTTTAAACACGCTTCAGCACCCGAAATGGCGCAAAGCATTCATGAAGAAATGTCATGAAGCTGATTTTGATTTGTTGGTGATTCGTTACGGATAATTTTTACGAAAACGCCAAATCTCTTGCACCGAGAGAGAAACTGAGAGCGTAAAGTGACAGTTCATTTCGTGAGAGCTTGCAAGTTTTTACTAGAGAAATTTTTTCCAGTAACTTTTAGCACAGAATAAACAGTATACAGAATGCGCATGTCAACCAGCGAAGTATTCTGAATTTCTGGTGCGGGCCGAAAGCAGCAGGGGGAGATAACAGAGTTTGATGAACAGAACTTTTGTCTCTGTTAATTTCTGTCTCTGTTTCTTCAATCAGCTGTTTGCTTGAAATGTTCAAATGAAAAAGGCAATTGTAAAATTTTGTGGGATTTTTTATTTTATTAAATGAGTTCGGTTATTTTATTGGCAGTATTGCTTGAGAACGAGCAGTCCGCCGTTGAAAAAGTGAAGCGCAGAATTTCGCGAGACCACAGCAATCCGATGGAATTGCCAGATTCATCGTAACTAGTACAAGTTATTTCAGTTATGTTCAAAATTTCCTATTTAAGGTTTAATGCTCAGTACCGTCTTAACAACTCTTCCATTTCGGAAAGTGTGTGCTTCTACCGCCGGTCGCTAAAGCTTCTCTTCTATTATGCGCCAACTTCCTTCTTACCTCACTTTTCCAATGAACCCAGGTCTATGATTGAAGAAAATTTTACAAAATGAAGTGATTTAATTTACTTCTCACCCTTTTCCACTCCGTTACACTTTATGTTGGTGGTTCTTTCCCGTTCAGCGACTGCATTAAATGCTTCAACTTATTTTCAACTTCGACTTTGTCGCCTTTGCAGAATCCTCTCGCGATGTCCGCATTCTCCTCCATAAAAATCAGCCTATGCCTATGCTCTGCCTATGCCGACGATCATTTACAAAAACAAATGAGGAACTAGAATCCTCAGCCTATGCCGAAGAGCATTTACAAAAACAAATGAGCAACGAGAGCATAGGGCATGGGCACCTCTGCAAGCCCTGGATCAATGCTTCTAATCTCGGTACTGTTCGTTCTGTGATATAACAGAAACGAAAGCTGTCTAGTGGTGTTCGTAATGTTAATAGCAGAGGACGTAAAGTTAAATTAACAGTGGCCCTAATATTACGACCCCCTAACATTTTTGAATTTGTATGAGATGCGCGTTCTGTATTACTGTTTATTCTGTGCTTTTAGCTAGTAAGAATAAGAACAAGAAAAACATATGATTGGCTGCCATATGATCGCCTCCAAGGACAAATAATTTTTGAAAACATTTGGGGCAAATGGAACCAGCAAAGAAATCGTTCGTGAGTCTGCTAAACCACAACCGTCTTGCTCCGCTTTACCTGCTGCATCTGAAAGGGAAGAATAGCTGTTTGTTTACTTTTCTGGATAGTTTCACTTTTGGGAGCGTAAGCTGGCTTACTCTCCTGACATTTTTTACTGGATAATTTTAACTGGAAAAGTTCCCAAACAGATCTATTATTTCACCCGTTTTTTTTAATTTCATCCAAGTGCAACAGGATTTAATCGAATTAAATAAAATATCAACGTCAGTCAAAATGTTAAGTTAGTCAAATGTTAATTCAATGTTGACTTTGCCGGGAAGTCGTGTTGCTGTGGTGTGAAAAATAAAAAGATTAGTACCTACCCATTTTTTCAAATATTGAATGGCCGGCTGCTCAGGAACGCTGTAAACTAGATTAGCGCTTCGGACGCCCGGAGCCTTTATTTATAATATTTCTAATCTCCTAGTACTTACTTACTTATTTACAATGTTTCTTCTCCTAAGGGCTTACCTGCGCATGCAAATAGGTAGCGTGACCCAATTTGTATGACAGCCTAAATACACAGTACGATAAGACCATGCTGGCACACGCTCTTGTAGTGGATATGTTAGTTAAATCCTTACAGCGGACACCACTTGATAAGTGCAACCAAATGTTGGTTGCCTTGTGGTGCCATTGCAAGATTCAACACTATCATCAATTAAGCTAATATTTACTTGTCTTTTTTCGCTGTTAGGCGCTTTTGCAACTGGGAATGGGACAGGATTACGACGGTAAGTGCAACTTATTCACGCTATTACTGGTGTTACTTTTTTTGATATTTTAATACCAATACATATAGTGGGTGAAATTCAATGCGCCTTTTCAACGCCGGGCTCCAACATTGAAGATCTTATAACCGCTAAATTGAAGCGGCCAGTCGGATTTAAAGGCACTCCGCTGTTTGCTGATGATCGCAACATCAACCCGGATTCAGACCATCGTTGCTTAATAAAACAAGACCTCAACGATCAATCCGAGCTAACTTTCAACCTTAAAATAACAGATTTTACGCGATGTGGTGTTCTTAAGAGAAATGTAAATCTTAAAACATTAGTCTTCACTTTTTGTTGTATTTTAACGTTTAGAATTTAAAATACAATGTAAACAAATTTTAAACTAATAACTGGTTGTCAAAACGTATAAACCATTTGTGCCGGTAATGCTTAAGTAATGTCAAAATCAGCGTTAGTTTCTTTAATTTGAATATTATATCCTTGCGCGGCGAAATACAACAAAAACTGAATTTCCCTTCTAATTTGAAAATCCTACTTCTGGCTTTTACGTTTGTTTTAAGGGATTTGTACATGTGCGAATATGGTTTCCCCAATTCGCGGGAGTAGTTATGCAATCTGACCAGGAACTAATTATCATGTGTAAGCCACCAGAGCCAACTGTGATCGAAAATAAAGCAGCCGGGTTCGCGGGGTCCTTGTATGTGCATAATAACATTTCGATTGTTATTTGAGATTTAAAATCAGTCTTAACATTTTTAGCCCTCATGGCGCTCGAGTATCAGGAGTGGTTGAGGAAACACCAGGCCGCTTGGAATACGAAGTAGCTTTGTACAAAGAGGCGCCCCCTATTGCTCGAATCAGTAGCACTAACACGCCAGTTAGCAGCGCGAAAGATCCGCCTTCTACAAGCGAACTTCCCGTTGACCAGGCAGTGCCTATTGGTACGAAGCTGCAATTACGTGCTCGGATAAGTGCCCAATCCGTTTGGAAGTACGTCAAATTAATGGAAGTCACCGTTTCATCAGATCCTGATAACCCACAGGCTAAGGGAGCTGTATCTTTAGTTCATGAGGGGTGCCGAAACCGCGACTTTGCGGCAATAATACCCCATCAACCAGCTAAATATCGGGACCGTGCCAATGAAGTTTTCCTTGACTTCGAAGCGTTTTTGCTAAGCTCAATGAAAGAACGTGCTACGCTTTGGATTCATTCGCAGATTAAAGCATGTATGGACCCGGTTGATTGCGCTCCCGATTTTTGTATGGATCTGTACGAACCATCAGGGCACGGGCGGCGACGAAGGCGGCAAACTCTGCTACCGGCAGAGATGCAATATAATATGACCGAATTCACAAAGTTCAGAGAAAATATTGAATATACAGTAATAATGCCCGGAGAGATAAGCGTTAAGCGAACTGACTTTAGCAGCTTAAGCCAATGTCGGAATGTACTCATAATTGCTGGATTTCTTATATTATTACTCGCTATTTGCATAGGGCTTGTATGTAATCATTTTATAGTGCAACTTTTGCATTATTTTCATTCAATGTTTTTCTTTTTAGATCTGCTCATTACTTGCGCGTTTGCATATACAGCAAAAAACCAAAGCACACCAACATTACACTTCGGCAGCAAATGTCGGCTACGCTGGATGCTCAATGGGACAATAAACAGAAAGAGGCTGCACATTTGATTTATGTACTTACATCTAAGTTGAATGATGAGTTTAATGTACTTGCGAAAACCATACACACATATGAATGAATTTGATACAAATATGAATTCACTATGTTTACGTAGATTATGAATAAGACAATGACTGATTTTATATACAAATATGCTAATAAAAAACACTGATCAACAGCAAAATGGCTTTTCTGGGTTTGACATCAGTTCTAGGGTAATTAGGGAGGCTGATTTCGAATCCGCAAACCGTTTTTAAAACTTAGTTTCCGTTTTCGCAAAAAATGGGCGTGTCACTTTTTCGGATTTTCCCTGACTTTTTTTACGTTTGGGATTGTAATTTCTAAACCAATAAACCGGTTGACATGATTTTCACTTTGTAGCATTTACAACACCTCACGGCTTCTTCTCCAATGTAATTTATTTTTATAAGTTTTACAATTCCGCGGTAATTGGACCTCAAAGTCGGAAAATATAGAATTTCAAAGCGTTTTCTTTGATGTTAAAAAACATGCACCTTTTTCGTAAATCAATTAACGAGTTAGGTGTATAACCAAAGCGGAAACATCAATAAATACAACACAGCCAAATTTTTTGGCGAAAGTCACATTCTCATCGAAACAATAGCAAAAATGTTCCATAGCCATTTTCAACTTTTTTCAGCTTTTTTCCTTAAAAAACTAAGAGTCTCAAAATATGCAAAGTTTTCAATTTTTTTTGTTTTGAGCAATTCAAAATTTTGTTTGTTTGTTGCTGTTATTCCAGACTGTAAATGGAACATATAAAAGAGCATATTTTGAGGCCCTTAATTTTTTAAGGAAAAAAGCTGAAAAAAGTTGAAAATGGCTATGGTATCATACATTTTTGCAATTATTTCGATGAGAATGGGAATCACACCAATTAATTTGGCTGTGTTGTATTACTTGATGTTTCCACTTTCGTTTATACATAACTCGGTAATTGATTTACGAAAAATGTGCATGTTTAAATAAAACGCCATGAAATTCCATATTTTCCGACTTTGAGGTCCAATTGCCGCGGATTTTTAAAACTTATACAAATAAATTACATTGGAAAAGAAGCCGTGAGGTGTTGTAAATGCCACAAAGAGAAAATCATGTCAACCGGTTTATTAGTTTAGAAATTACAATCCCAAACGTGAAAAAAGTCAGGGAAAATCCGAAAAAGTGACACGCTCATTTTTTGCGAAAACGGAAACTAAGTTTTAAAAACGGTTTGCGGATTCGAAATCAGCGCTCCCTAATTACCCTAGAACTGATGTCAAACCCAGAAAAGTCATTTTGCTGTTGATCAGTGTAATCATTCCCATACGATTGTTCTGATTCTATATTTTGACAGATTCTATCGTGTCGCTGCCGTCGTCTATGTGTTCGAGGCATAAGAATTAATAAAATATATATATAACCGCACGCTAGCCTCTTGTTATATTGATTCGTGTAAAAGGTTTGTAATTTATTTCATAGCTATTAGAACATAGTTTTACATTTTTTAATTCAATTTTACACCAAAATCAAAAGGTTAGTTTATAACAAAAATAAAAAACTTAAAAATTCAGTTGATAGGTGCAATAATAGGTACTAATAATTATAATTATTAATTTAGAGCTTAATTAATTAAGAGCTTTATACGCTAAAAATAATACGCAAAAATTAAATTAAGACAATTATAACTAAGTTTTTATTGCCATGAAGTAAATCACAAACCCTTTACAAAGTAAATCCTAAGTAGCGACACTCTTTGACAACCGGACGTCGATTTTTTCTGAAGGCTCCTGTCAATTTGTTGTTGTTCACGTGTAAAACTTTCACTGTGGTGAATAAGTACACTAACTGGCAGGGTTACGCGCACTTGAAAAACCCTGTAAAAACTGTAGTTTTCATGAATTTGTTAAGTGTAGTTTAAAACAATTTTATGTTTCGGACACTGATTTTTTATGCAAGCATTTCTAGGGCAAAGAAAGGTAAATATTATTCTCACAAATTAGTTGCTTTCCAACTAAAATCATAAAACTATTTTATATAAATTTGAATGCTTTGCAAAAGCAACTCTGCTCGGCAATAAATATTCACCACAATCATTGTCAGTTTAAAATTTGAATTTGAAATTCATCTTTCATATTTTTGCAGAAAAGTTGGTTGGACCCAAGAAAATTTTGTGCTGATCGGGGGTTGTTTGCAATAGAATGCGATATGTTGTAGCGCTGCACGGCTAAGAATACATAACTGTGTGCGCTCAACATCACCGGACCGCGCTCCACCACAAACAACTCCTCCAGCACGGCCAACTTAGGCAGCGTCGACGGCCACAACAACGTGTGATGGTGTTGCTGGCAGTTAAGACAGTTGCTCGCACGGCAGTTCTGTTGTCTGTGTCCCTGAGACAGACAGTTGTAGCATAGCATTAAATTAAACGCAGTCTTACGTCGGCCATCGACACCCATGGTTTTGAATTGCAGGCATTTCCACAGGCGATGCTGCCCCTGACAGAACGGACACAACGCTGCGGCCATGGAATCTGAAACCAGATTTGCGTTTGGAGATTGATGGGATGCAGGTGCAGCAGTGACTTTGGATTTCACTGAGCGCTGAGCACCGTCACGCCTGACCGGTTAACCCGACTCAGGTTGCCGATGTGCAACTCCACTAGAGGTTACTGCTGGCAAAGACATGGCGTGGTTCTCGATAAAGACCAGCATGTCCTCGAGTTTTGGTAGCGCTGTGTCCCGCAGACTCTTGTTCCAATCCAGTTGAGTGACGTCTGGTAATTTCCGGAGAACAATCGGGTATAAGATTGCATCCCATTGCTCGACCGGCAGCTCCATTACCTTGAGCGCCCGTGTGGTGTTGCGAACGCAATCGACGATACCCTGCAGCGTACGTCTACTCTGCTGAGGGGTTGACGGCAAATCGAGTAGACGGTTGACGTGATTTACAATCAGCATCCTTGGGTTATCGAAGCGTCGTTTCAGCTCCGCCCACACCTGTCCCCACTATACATGTCCAATCATGGCCACCGTATCTGCCTTCACACACTGGCGCAACTTGCCCAACTTGTATGTCGGGTCAAAATCTGCTCGCTTATGGACCAGTGACTCAAACATGTCTTTGAACACGAGCCAATTTTCGTACTGGCCGTCGAAGTCGGGAACTTTCAATGGATCGTACTCACGGTCGGCTGCCTCAGTAACGGTAAACCGACGCAATTTTACACAAGCTTTGCTGTAAACTTCCTCCACCCGAGCGTACAATGCGTTATGACAGGGAATTTCCCCTTCTTGTGCTGCTGACACCAGCACTAAATGATGGTCTGTAAATCGATTGAAATGTAATTCAATCATCCGCACCATCTGCTCGACTTCCACTTGGTCTGGTGCGTAGCCTTCGGCGTCCACAACGCCGGCCACCCGCTCGAGCGCCGTTCTCGCGGAAGCCCTCAAATTCAAGTCTGCCATCGCGTCGTGAACTTCAATTCCTCATAGGAGGCACCATAATGTTCTGAACTGAGAGCGTACGTGAGAGCGAAGTATTCAACTGACAGCGACGGAATGAAGGAGAGACCCGACCCAATGAATACGTTGTCAACGGATACAAAAAATATTCTGTGTTTATGTGAGTAAACATAAATTGTGTTTTAGCTTTGGCAAACATTTTAATAAAAATGGAAATTGACGACGTCTTTGAGTCGATTTATCAAATAAGCAGACATGCTGCTGCACCGCTTTTATTAATTTTTCCTCAAACATATTGGCAAAATTGAAAACAAACCAAATTTCTATTCGAACGAAAATAGAAATAAAATTTAAATGACAAGAAAACAATCATTCGTTATTTGTCAAAGTATTCAACGTACGGCAAAAGTTAAAAGTTGCTCTTTAACTTTGTGCGTTACTTCAACGCATAGTGAAATAAATAAAGTGAACCAGCTAGGGAGAGGCATGCTTAAAAAAATGTCAATTGCTTTGAAAATTTGTTTCACGTCAATTCGTTTTGAATTTACCCGTTTGAGTTTGCTGTTCCCGAAATGTTACCAAATCAAATATGTATATATGCTGAATGTGAAAATTCGCTGGAACTTACCTTTGCTCATGTCGGCCTCGATAGCTCAGCGGGTAGCGCGCTGGCTTCTCATACCGAGCGCCCCGGGTTCGATTCCTGGCTTGGGCTGGAAAAAACACTCATCTACTTCTGTCGCTATCCACATGAAGGGAATGAGAATTACAAGAATCGCACAAGTGCGCTCTTGGCAGGTAATGGCAAAACCTCCAAGTGTGAAAGAAAAACTGCCCTTCGCCGTTCGGATTCGGCGTTAAACTGTAGGTCCGCTCCCCTCCCTTTCCCCATCCGTTTGAAATGTGTGGTGTATCACATGTTGAAAAAAACAGTGTTGCATGCGCATTTCAAACGGGTGGAATCTGTGGTATCACAACGGGCCCATTAAGAGGCCTAAGTGTGTCTCATACAGAGGCAGCCACCTCAACCTAACCTAACCTACCTTTGCTCATACGAATTACAACATATTACAATATAAAAAATAAAATTGCAAAATCTACCTGTTCAACTTCTTCATATATTTTCCCGTTTTGCTTGCGTTTTGTTTGTTCAACAGCTTTCAGCATATTTCACCATGAAAACAAAATTTTTTAATAAAAAGAAGTTAAGCATTTGACATGTTTTTTCATAGTGACATAAAATAAGCATGCCGATTCAAGAGAGTTGTCAGTATCTGGTTCACTTTATTTATTTCACTATGACTTCAACGTATCCGTTGCGTATGGGTCACACCACATACAATTTCATACATTCAACCAATTCAACTAAGTTGACAGTTGAATACTTCGCTCTCACGTACGCAACGGATTCTATGGGCCGCAGCCAAGGCGAATTCATACAGGTGATAGCGTTAGCGCAGCAACAAAATTTCAATGTACAGTACATTCCGTTTAGCTGCCTATTCGCTTAGGAGCATTTTCTGCTTAGCTGCATAATTTGGCCAAAATACTACTTCGCAAACCGAATTTTCTTTGAAAATTTCACATTTAGCTGCATTTCACTTAGCTGCACTATTCCGTTTAACAGCCCTGATTTTGAGCAAGTTTTCTTTGATTTGTATGAAAAATACTTCGTTTAGCAGCACTGGCAAATTTTTACGAGTTCAATTTTATTAGCTATCTACCTCATTTCAACACGCACGCTTCGTCATTTCAACGTCGCTTTCGAAATGGAAAAAAGAAATATCAAAAGAAATGTCAAAAAACAAATATTCGCAGGGTAAATTACCGATTATTTTACATAAAAGCATATCAGTAAGAATATGTACATAAATATTTTCATTATATCCAGTGTATACATACATACATAATATGTATATAATATTATTATGTATGCATAAACGTCTATAAGATAGCGGTTCATTTGCTAATAAAAATTTGTTCAGTCTTACACTGGTGTTCAGTCTTACACGGGCAGCAGAACCTAACAGGTGCAACACCGGGGCCTTCTGCTGTGCCCCCCGTCCGGGACTCCGCTTCCGAGGATGGCGCCGACAGTGTCGTCTCCGCCTCGGAACTTATCGGTGACTTCTTCGAGGGTCTTGAAGTAAGGACCGAAGGAGACCCCGAGGACGACAATATTTCGCTGTCCGACCTGGACGATATATTCGTCGGGAAGGAGGACGGCGACATCACGGTGGTCGACGCTCCTAGAGATGGTGGGGATTCTTCAGATTAATCTCCACCACTCTAAGGCGGCCTCGGCTGCCCTCCTCCTCCGTCTGTCGGCTAGCAGGGAGGACTTCGTGCTCGTCCAAGAGCCATGGATCTTCAAGGATCGGGTTCGCGGGCTGAGCCTCAACGGGTACAGAACTGTATCCCACCATGGCGCAGGTAAAGTCAGGGCCTGCATCCTTGTAAAGGACTCCATTAATGTCTCTTTTCTCCCTAGGTTCTGCGACGGGGACTGCGTGGTCATAGCCGCTGAGCTGCAATGCCAGGTCCACTGGATTGTGGCCAGTTACATGGCGCACGACCACGGGCCCACACCTCCTTACGGGCCACTGCGGGAGATCGCTGCAGCAGCCAACGCACAGGGCATCCCGCTGATCGTCGGGGCGGACGCTAACGCCCACTCTGACGCCTGGGGTAGCAGCGACACGAATGAACGGGGTGAGTCGCTCTTTCAATTTATTCTAGATAATAACCTAGCTATAGCGAATAGAGGGACGGAACCGACGTTCCTTACCGCTACTCGGAGGGAGGTCCTGGACGTCACTCTGACCAACGCGCCCTCTGGGCACCTGGTCAGGGAATGGCGTGTTCTGGAGGAGTGCTCCTTCTCCGACCACCGGTACATCAGCTTCTGTCTGGACCTGAGTGTGCCGGCCAGGCCCCCCTTCCGCAATAAACGTAGGACGAATTGGGATATTTTCTGTTCGAGCCTATCCTCTAATCTTAACGCATCTCCTCCGCGTCTCTTGTGTCCAGGGGACATCGAGACCGCGGTGGCTACACTTACCAACTCGCTTAGTCATGCTTCAGCTGCCGCTTGCAAGCCTAGGGTCCACCGGGGAAAACCAAAGCCACCCTGGTGGAACACCACAATTGCAAGCTTGCGGCGATCATGCAGGCGCTCTTTCAACGCGGCCAAGAGGTATAACACCTGGGACGCGTACAGATCCGACCTTAGAGCCTTTAAGCACGAGGTCAGGAAGGCAAAGAGGGAATCGTGGGAATCCTTCTGCGGCGGTATCGAAAAAGTCTCGGACATCGGCCGTCTCCGCAGGATCCTCAGTAACTCTCCATCTATTCCCACCACCATCCAGAAGGCAAACAATGTCTGGACGGAGTCCAATGGGGAAACCCTGGAGGTGTTGGGTGACGTGCACTTTCCGGGGAGTACCCCCACCTCCGCTGACGCGGTAGTTCCGGAGGAACCACTTTCCTGGTCCTTAACGGACGTCCGCATCGATAGCACCATGGTCACGTGGGCCATTAACTCCTTCGAGCCTTATAAATCTCCGGGACCGGACGGCGTCATTCCAGCCGAGCTACAGCAAAGCGCGGAATTGACGGTGCCATGGCTTGTCGCGATCTTCAGGGCATGTTTGGAATGAAGACAACATCCACCTCCCGCCATGGG